>BLSH010287291.1:848548-864050 GCA_018402905.1 Glandirana rugosa | reverse complement strand
TATATAGAGGAATCAGGACCCCCTTCCTCCTGCTGGTGACCCCTCTAGTGATATAAAGATCTATATAGAGGAATCAGGACCTCCTTCCTCCTGCTGGTGACCCCTCTAGTGATATAAAGATCTATATAGAGGAATCAGAACCTCCTTCCTCCTGCTGGTGATCCCTCTACTGATACATCCCAGAATTCTATTTGCTTTTCCCACTGCCTGGTTACACTGTTTGCTAATTTTGCAATCATCTGAAATAAGCACCCCCAAATCTTTTTCTTCTGTAGTGCTGGCTAACACTGTGCCCCAAATGCTGTACTCTCTAATGGGATTCTTTTTCCCTAGATGCATTATTTTACATTTAGAAATATTGAACTGCAGTCTCCACTGCTTTGACCAATCTTCCAGCAATGCCAAATCATGTTCCATGTTACAACCCTACTACACACCTTTGTATCATCAGCAAAGAGACATACATTGCCCAGCAAACCTTTAGTTATATCACTTACATATAGGTTAAATAGAACAGGACCCAGTACAGAGCCTTGTGGTACCCCACTAGTGACTGGTCTCTGTTCTGAGTGAACCCCATTTACAACCACACTCTGGGATCTATCCTTTAGCCAACTGCATATCCACCGAACCACCTCTAGTGATATAAAGATCTATATAGAGGAACCAGGACCTCCTTCCTCCTGCTGGTGACCCCTCTAGTGATATAAAGATCTATATAGAGGAATCAGAACCTCCTTCCTCCTGCTGGTGACCCCTCTAGTGATATAAAGATCTATATAGAGGAATCGGGACCTCCTTCCTCCTGCTGGAGACCCCTCTAGTGATATAAAGATCTATAGAGAGGAATCAGGACCTCCTTCCTCCTGCTGGTGACCCCTCTAGTGATAGAAAGATCTATATAGAGGAATCAGGACCCCCTTCCTCCTGCTGGTGACCCCTCTATTGATATCAAGATCTATATACAGAAATCAGGACCTCCTTCCTTCTGATGGTCATCCTTCTAGTGATATAAAGATCTATATAGAGGAATCAGGACCTCCTTCCTTATGCAGGTGACGCCTCGAGTGATATAAAGATCTATATAGAGGAATCAGGACCTCCTTCCTCCTGCTGGAGACCCCTCTAGTGATATAAAGATCTATAGAGAGGAATCAGGACCCCCTTCCTCCTGCTGGTGACCCCTCTATTGATATCAAGATCTATATACAGAAATCAGGACCTCCTTCCTCCTGCTGGTGACCCCTCTAGTGATATAAAGATCTATATAGCGGAATCAGGACCTCCTTCCTCCTGCTGGAGACCCCTCTAGTGATATAAAGATCTATATAGAGGAATCAGGACCTCCTTCCTCCTGCTGGTGACCCCTCTAGTGATATAAAGATCTATATAGAGGAATCAGGGCCTCCTTCCTCCTGCTGCTCAATACAATTTCCTTGAGGCTGGGGTTCATACTATAGCACAGAGTGGTTCACAGCAGGGGTCCAGCACGTGTCTGTTCACCATTTCAGTTCCAATTTCAGTCCAAATTTTTGGCTGAATTTGAAACCTGAAACGGACCAGAAGAGGCACAGGATTCCTCCATAGAGAGCCGGTCACAATCTCCTGACATGTGAATTGGATGCAGGGAAATCCGCATCCAATTCGCAATAGTGCGAACCCAGCCTAAATGATTAAATGAGGTCAAATAATTTTTTCCTCGTTGAAGAAAAAGAAAAAGAAAAATGTAGAGTACAGCAAGCAATAACTTGCTCTGCGTGTCCTCACACAACAGTGAAGAACACGCGGTACAATATCTCAGCATGGAGCGAGGGACAGAAATAGAGTTTGTGGTAAAATCGCAACTTTATCCTTTAAATGCGATGGAGATTAAACTATCAATTAATAGCACTTAGTGGGTCTTAGAGGGAGCCTGAAAGGAGCTGTCACTGTAGTTCTGATCCTTCTCACCCCCTGTCTCTGCGGCACGCACAGCGATCTCCATTAACAGCAATTTCTATGAAAGGAAAGCATCATTCAGCCACTGGGGTTTGCAGTTTAGGAAACTTTTACTGGTAGAGATGATTATTTTCAATAATTTATTTTATTGAAGAATGCGGTCAGCAGAGGTAAAGCCACAACAATCGGCCTTTCTGCCATAACACATTCATATATACATATAATAATGCAAGGAAAGTGGAGTAATTGTTGCATTGTTGCCAGGCTAGCAGTGATTATTGAGCAGCGGTTGGTCATGTACCCAACTCCACATAGAGAGATGGAGGCCTCACACATTTGGAATAAGCGAGGGATTTTGTGCTGATGGTGGAATGCCAATTAATCTAGTTCAGCGGTCTCCAAACTGCGGCCCTTTGCTTGCTTTTATCTGGCCCTTGGGCATTCTACCCCCCACTGTTTCTGCCACAGACACCAACAACAGAGAACTATTCCTCCCACTAACACCAGTGAAGGGGCACTAATCCTCCCACTGACACCAATAATAAGGTACTATTCCACCCATTGACCCCAATGATAGGGCAATATTCCTCCCCATAATACCAATCATGGAGCATTGTTTACTCCCACTGATGCCAGGACATTTTCTTCTCCTACTGGCCACAGTGCGGCCTCCTAAAGTTTGAAGGAAAGTAAACTGGCCTTTTGTTTATAAAGTTTAGAGACCCCTGATCTAGTTAACTATTATTTGAGTGCATTGGAAGCATTGGGGTATTGATTGGTACTAGTGTCAATAACAAAAGTTTGAATAAATGGTTCTCAGACTTCGAAAACATTTTTGTACCTGGGTTTCTTGTAGGGAGATCTTCACCCACTCCTCGTGAAGGTCAGCCTTTCTAAGACCAATGAGATGGATGAAGTCCCAGGATAGATCCATATATGCAAGATCACATTTTTGGCCACTAAAGAAAAGATGGTAGGGAATTGTTTGCAACCTTCAGAAATCCTCATGGCAGGACTGTCAATTATTATGCCACGTGGTCAATACCAGCAAAATGGGGGCAGGCAGAGACCATGGGGTCTATTTATCATTACCATTTACCACTATGTGATGGGCAATCCACCCAGTGAATAAATAATGGCATTTTATGTCATTTGATGGGATTTGCCCATCAATTTCTGCCTTCATCCTCTCTATATATTTTACAGTGGCTGATTAATGAATGATGAATTCATTCAAATGTTGCCATTCAAATTTCTAAGGTATAGTAATAATTACTTTATAGGTATATGGGTGAATATTGGGCAAATTGTTCATCCTTTGATAAATTGATTTATATTGTCAATGCTACTTACTTTCCATGATCCAGCAGCACCTGCCTTATGGCCCTGTACACACGATCCGAAAATCGGACGAAAAATACAGCATACGATGCGCTCGTACGATAATCGGATCATTAGTACACAGTTTACGAGAGCCGATCATGACAGTTCATCAGATAATATTCGATCGGACATGCATTAAAATTTTGATCGCATGGTACCAGATCGTACGATTTTCGTTTAATCAGTACAGTTGTCGTCCGAAAATACAATACAAATACATTACAACATATGACATCACTTCAGATTTTTTATTCTGTCGTACGAGAATTTTCGTGACTTTAGTAAACACTCCGATTCGATCTGAGATTAGCATGCAAAAAAAAATGGACGATCTGTCGTCCGATTTTTGGATTGTGTGTACGGGGCATAAGGCTAACCCTGTATGGTTTCTTTGGAGTTTCCAAGTCATGTCTATTGAGAGCAGTGCCTTCCCTCTCCCAGTCAAGCCATGCTCTTCTCTTCATGCCAGTCCGCAGTCAGTGTGACACATGCTTCTCCCGCTGTCAAGCCACTGCCATTAAAAGCATCTTTCGCCTTTTGCCCAGCCTACTTAAAGCTTCAGCTTTGCTGCCCAAGCAATGTTTTTACCGGCTTGCTGGCTGCCATGACCTTGGTGAGCCTCCCTGCTATCCAGCCTGCATGCTCGTATTGATTCCTGTGTACCACTTTCTTGCTTTATTTCCTGGTTATTCATGTCCTCTGCCTACCCTGACCTCAGGTTTGCTACTGGTTATCCTTGTCCTCTGCCTGCCCTGACCTCAGGTTTGTTTCTGGTTATCCATGTCTTCTGCCTGCCCTTACCTCAGGTTTTTTTCTGGTTTTGCATGTCTGCTACCTGTCCTGACCTCAGGCTTGTTACGGGTTATCTATGTCTGCTGTCTGCCCTGACCTCGGACTTGTTGCTGGTTGTCCATTTCTGCTGCTTGCCCTGACCTCAGGCTTGTTGCTGGTTATCCATGTCTGCTGCCTGTCCTGTCCTGACCTCAAGCTTGTTTTTGGTTATCCATGTCTGCTGCCTGCCCTGACCTCAGGATTGTTGCCAGTTAGCCATGTCTGCTGCCTGCCCTGACCTTATTCTTGCTGCTGGTTATCCATGTCTGCCATCTGCCCTGACATTATTCTTGTTGTTGGTTGTCCATGTCTGCTGCTTGCCCGGACATCAGGCTTGTTGCTAGTTGTCCATGTCTGCTGCTTGCCTGGACATCAGGCTTGTTGCTAGTTGTCCATGTCTGCTGTCTTCCCTGACCTCAGGTTTGTTGCTGGTTATCCATGTCTGCTGCCTGCCCTGACCTCAGGCTTGTTGCTAGTTATCCACATCTGTTGTCTGCCCTGACCTCAGGCTTGTTGCTGGTTATCCATGTCAGCTGCCTGTCCTGACCTCAGGATTGTTGCTAGTTATCCATGTCTGCTGCCTGCTCTGACCTTATTCTTGTTGCTGGTTATCCATGTCTGCCATCTGCCCTGACCTTAATCTTGTTCCTGGTTGTCCATGTCTGCTGCTTGCCCTGACCTCAGGCTTGTTGCTGGTTATCCATACCTGCTGCCTGCCCTGACCTCAGGCTTCTTGCTGGTTATCCATGTCTGCTTTTAGGGGAAAGAGGGTGTAACCGCTCCCAGGTGTGTATGAAGAGATTCAAAGAAAACAGGTGCAGGTCTGGTCCATCATCCAGGAAGCACGAAACAAACAAAGAAGATGACTGCACTCCATTGCAATGAATAGATGTGGAATTTAATAACGATATAGATGTACAATCCAATACAAGGCAGACAAAAAGCAATACCACAAGGCATGTAGGTTGACGCGTTTCACAGACTACCTGTCCGCTTAGTCTTAACCCAGTTATTGACTAAGCGGATAGGTAGTCCGTGAAACGCATCAACCTACATGCCTTGTTGTATTGCTTTTTTGTCTGCCTTGTATTGGATTCTACATCTATATCGTTATTAAATTCCACATCTATTCATTGCAATGGAGTGCAGTCATCTTCTTTGTTTGTTTCGTGTATCCATGTCTGCTGCCTGCCCTGACCTCAGGATCGTTGCTAGTTATCCATGTCTGCTGCCTGCCCTGACCTTATTCTTGTTGCTGATTATCCATGTCTGCTATCTGTCCTGACCTCAGGCTTGTTGCTGGTTATCCACATCTGCTGTCTGTCCTGACTTCAGGCTTGTTGCTGGTTATCCATGTCTGCTGCCTGCCCTGACCTCAGGCTTGTTGCTGGTTATCCATGTCTGCTGCCTGTCCTGACCTCAGGTTTGTTTCTAGTTATCCATGTCTGCTACCTGTCCTGACCTCAGGCTTGTTGCTGGTTATCCATGTCTGCTGCCTGCCCTGACCTCAGGTTTGTTTCTGGTTATCCATGCCTGCTACCTGTCCTGACCTCAGGCGTGTTGCTGGTTATCCATGTCTGCTGCCTGCCCTGACCTCAGGCTTGTCTGCTGATTGATTAAAACAAGGAAGTGCTGATCAGTCATAAACACCAAGAAGTCAAAAGTTTGAATGTATAAACAAGCTTTAATAAACTGAAACCCATCAGAACAAACACTACACGTCTGGCAGAGGAACGATTAAATAAATGCACTGGAAACTCACTGACCAAATGAAGGCTGTGGCTGAGCCTGGAGGGATGGATGATTGTCTCAGTTGCTGGTGTTACCAGGAGCGGGCGGGCAGCTTAAACACAATGAGCTGTTAACCCAATGGTGGTGATGGGGGCTCTACTGGGCTCTGAGGTGCCACAAGTATGTTTGGCCAATGTAGGGGGCACACAGAGCCCAAGAGCCACGCCCCAGTGATGGTAGGCAGAGCAGGAGCCAAGATCAGTGACAGCAGGCTTGGATGCAATGTAGTGATGAGAGGGTATGGAAACAAATGCCAGAGCTCTCAGAGGACTGACTACATGTTTCAGGGATTAACCCCTTCTTCGGGTCCTGATGGTTTTGGTTCCTAGACTATTCCTATCAACCTACCAAGTTTGGAGGAGCTGCAGCCACAATTGTGTATATGGACGTCTTCTATGCTTTGGACTCTTTATATGTTTTATAGAATGAGCTGGTGGGATATTAGTGAGGCTGGGGCAACCACTAGTGTTTTGTCTATGTCCATTGCCTGCCCTGGCTTGTTCTTGGTTATTCGTATCTGCTGCCTGCCCTAACCTCTGGCTTGCCCTGGTTATCCTTGTTCACAGCCTGCCTGGACCTCTGACGTATTACTTGGTATTTGTGTCTGTCACCTGTTCTGACCTTAGGCTTGTTCCTGGTTATCTGTGTCTGCTGCCTGTTCTGATCTCTGGCTTTCCCTGATTATCTGTGTCCACTATCTGCCCGGACCTCTGGCTTATTACTTTTTATCTGTGTCTAGGGCCTATTCTGACCTCTGGCTTGTATTCTGGTTATCCTTGTTCACTGCCTGTGCTGACCTCTAGTATTCTTACTTTTGTATCTGCAGCCAGCCCTGAACACCAGACCGTTACCTAGTGATCCATTCCACTCCATTGTTACCGGCAGCACACCTACCTGCTTCAGACTTATCTTCTGACTTCTGGTCTGGGGTGCTAGGGTAGGGTGAACCAAGAGGTGGTGACCAAGTTCAGATTTCTGGTGAATACCAACTGGTTTTAGGTTCCAGGCCTGCAGGTTCCTGCATCCCCTGCTCTCACATAGAACCATACTTATACGTTGGTGAGATGTGAACTTTCTTCTCACTCTCATCTATTCCAGCGTGATCTAGATACAGTTACCGGATTTCACTTCTTCCAGTGTGATCCATTGCCGTTCCTTCTCCATAGCTCCCTGCTTCAATGTCCTTAGTGGTGCTTTGTCCTACTGGTGGCCTACACTTCCCAAGTATCACTACTACCTTCCCTTGGCTCTCCATCATATTGTAACTTGAGGGTCCATGCTGGGATAGTCTCCAATTTGACACCTACAACACCAACCCTGTAACAATGATACAAGGTTACCAATAGAAGCCGACATGCAAATCTAAATAATTCATTCATGTAAAAAAGCAAAAAGTAATGTCAGTACACGTCCCTGCCCTCTCCTCCATTGACAGAGCTCTTTCATTGATTACACTATGAGTGGTTCATTTAGTTCCGAATTGAAACTCAGACACATTTTTCGTTATTCATAAATTCGGATGTATCCAAATTTCCGAATTACAATAGTAAAGAATTTAAATGAGTCTGAAATAACGAAACAAAATTTCAGATGAAATTTGAATTCAAATAGTTCTCGAATCAAATTCAAATAGTTTTCCAATTGAATTCAAATAGTTTTCGAATCTAACTCGAATTTCCAAAGATAATAAAGGAATAGATTCGAAAAGAATAGAATAGAAAATAATAGATTAAAAGATTTCCTGAGATGGCAAAATCTCACTGAAATGTCCCCAATATTTGTAGCAATTTCATCAAAGGAACTTTTTTTTTTCTTTAACTGATGTAATAAAAATGATTGTTACAGATCTGTGTGTGGAAACCACAAACTGAAGCTGCTGGGCTCTGCCGGGAACTTGCACACCTTAGATCAGCCTTTCTCAACCTTTTCAACATGGAGGAACCCTTGAAATAACTTTCCAGTCTCAAGGAACCCCTGTTAAAAATGACTATATCTACAACTCATGATACATTAATGCAGCCTTTCTCAATCTTTCCAACACCGAGGAACCCTTGAAATAATTCTCCGGTCTCGGGGAACCCCTGCTAAAAATTAAAACTCTACAACTCATGATACATTAGTGTGATGGTCAATGGGAAGAATGCTCCTTACACTTTGGTCATTGGGAAGAATTACCCCCCTTACAGATAGCTAAAAAGATCAATGATGTCATTGGGAATTTATCTGAGAGGTAGAAATTGACCATTGCTCAAGGAACACCTAGCAACCTCTGGAGGAAACCTAGGGTTCCACTGAACCCTGGTTGAGAAACCCTGTATTAGTGTGATGGTCAATGGGAAGAATGCTCCTTACACTTGTGGTCATTGGGAAGAATTACCCCCTTACAGATAGCTAAAAAGATCAATGGTGTCAGTAGGAATTTATCTGAGAAATTGCACAATGCTCAAGGAACCCCTAGCAACCTCTGGAGGAACCCTCGCGTTCCACTGAACCCTGGTTGAGAAACCCTGCATTAGTGTGATGGTCAATGGGAAGAATGCTCCTTCCACTTGTGGTCATTGGGAAGAATTACCCCCCTTACAGATAGCTAAAAAGATCAATGGTGTCAGTAGGAACTTATCTGAGAAATTGACCATTGCTCAAGGAACCCCTAGCAACCTCTGGAGGAACCCTAGGGATCCATGGAACCTTGGTTGAGAAACCCTGCCTTAGCTCGTGACCCAACTGCTCCCACACAGTTTGGAAGTATGAGAATGGCGGTTTCCATCTGTGGCTTTTCACGCAGGTAGTAATCTTTTGATGGGGATTCGGGTGCGATCTCTGGATTCTTACATTTTTTCCGGAGCTGTCCTTTAAAATTAAATCAGATAAGGGTGGAGTCTGGCGGAGCTTCGTTTTTGCCGTGACTCTCCGCAGCGATGCCGTTTTATTTTTTTTATTTTTATTTATTTACTTTTTTTTTCCTCCATCTTTTGACATTGATAATCAGCTTTGCCGTTGCTGGGCAACTAGATAAAAGCATTTTTCACAGCTTGACAAAACAATTTCTGTGTCTTTTCTCTCCCCCCCCCCCCCCACTCCTTCGATTGTCTCTGCGTGATTCCCGACCTCCTGCCGGCGCGTTAGTGAGGCTTCGGCGGTTTATCTTCTGCCGATTTCGGAAGGAACGCGGGTTAGAGTAAATAAAGGTGGACGATGTCGGCCCGTGATCCGTGATACAATGAAAGTGTGACTGCGACGGGTAATAGTTCTGAACATTAAACGCATGGCAACAGAGAGCGCTGACCCTGCGGGGGGCGAGAAGGGAAAGGAACTTAAAGGATGAGAGCGCTGCTAAATATCCGGGGCAGGAAGGAGGCGCGCGAAGGCTCATGGGCGCCCGCGGGAGAGGGGGTGACGACAGCCGGAAAGCCACGTTATATTTTTCCTAATCTAATGCAATCTTCTATGAACTAAAGTAGATGCAATCACAGTCAATAAAATCCCATAGAAACTTTAACACGTTATAATATAATTTCAATAGATGTCCTGAAGATCTGTATTAACCGGTTCAGGTCTCACCCTTCTACACCCCTGCACCCCCCCCCCCCCCCCCAGGAACCAAACCATTTTTACATCTCTATTATTGGGCCTTTTTTTTTTTTACTTAAAGCGGAGTTCCACCCAAAAGTGGAAGCTCTGCTTATCAGCCTCCTCCCGCCCTCCGGTGCCACATTTGGCACCTTCCGGGTGGGGGAGGGGGGAATGGGTACCTGTTTTTGACAGCTACCCGTTCCCACTTCTGGGAGATGGTGCCCCCTCCCTCCTCCTTCCTCCTCCGCTTTCCCCGCGCAGCGCACTTCGCGCATGTGCAGTAGGGAACCGGATGTGGAGCCGCTAAAAGGCTTCACTGCCGGGTTCCCTTACTACAAATGGTGGCGGCAGCACTCAAGAGCCGATGGAGACCTCAGCTGCGGCGCTGAACATTGCTAGATTCCAGGACAGGTACGTCTCCTAACATTAAAAGTCAGCAGCTACAGTATGTGTAGCTGCTGGCTTTTAATTTTTTGCCTGGGGGGTGGGATATATATATATATACTATATTGTCAAAAGTATTGGGACACCTGCCTTTACATTTATTTATTTTTATTTTATTTCAGGTACTTATATAGTGCCGTCAATTTACGCAGCGCTTTTACATATACATTGTACATTCACATCAGTCCCTACCCTCAAGGAGCTTACAATCTAAGGTCCCTAACTCACATTCATACATATACTAGGGGCAATTTTAGACAGGATCTAATTTACTTACCAGCACGTCTTTGGAGTGCACATGAGCTTTAATGGCATGCCAGTCTTAGTCCGTAGGGTTCAATATTGAGTTGGCCCACCCTTTGCAGCTATAACAGCTTCAACTCTTCTGGGAAGGCTGTCCACAATGTTTAGGAGTGTCTATGGGAATGTTTGACCGTTCTTCCAGAAGAGCATTTGTGAGGTCAGGCACTGATGTTGGATGAGAAGACCTGGCTTGCCGTCTCCGCTCTAATTCATCCCAAAGGTGTTCTATCGGGACGAGGTCAGGACTCATTCATGTCTCCGTGGACCTTGCTTTATGGACTGGTGTGCAGTCATGTTGGAACAGGAAGGGGTATGGGGTTGAGGTCAGGACTCTCTGCAGGCCAGTCAAGTTCCTCCACCCTAAACTCGCTCCTCCATGTCTTTATGGACATTACTTTGTGCACTGCTGGACAGTCATGTTGGAACAGGAAGGGACCATCCCCAAACTCTTCCCACAAAGTTGGGAGCATGAAATTGTCCAAAATGTCTTGGTATGCTGACGCCTTAAGAGTTCCCTTCACTGGAACTAAGGGGCCAAGCCCAACCCCTGAAGAACAAACATATACCATAAGGTGTTCCATCAGGTTGAGGTCAGCCAAGTTTCTCCACCCCAAACTCGCTCATCTTTAAGGACCTCGTCTTGTGCACTGGTCCAAATCATTTGGTGGAGGGGGGATTATGGTGTGGAGTTGTTTTTCAAGGGTTGGGCTTGGCCCCTTAGTTCCAGTGAAGGGAACTCTTAAGGCGTCAGCATTCCAAGACATTTTTGACAATTTCATGCTCCCAACTGTGTGGGAAGAGTTTGGGGATGGCCCCTTCCTGTTCCAACATGACTGTGCACCACTGCAAAGCAAGGTCCATAAAGACATGGATGAGCGAGCTTGGGGTGGAGGAACTTGACTGGCCTGCACAGAGTCCTGACCGCACCCTGATAGAACACCTTTGGGATGAATTAGAGTGGAGACTGCGAGCCAGGCCTTCTCATCCAACATCAGTACCTGACCTCACAAATGCGCTTCTGGAAGAACGGTCAAACATTCCCATAGACGCTCCTAAACAAAAGTGGGTTATCTTTTAAAATACCTGTATCATTAGTCTTTATTTTGGTGATATTACCTTGCAAAAATTATTTTATTTTATATGCAATCAACAGGAAAAAAAAGTAACAGAACAAAAAGAAACACTTTTTCTATTGTGATGAGTGCAATCAAATAATAATAATAATAATAACACTCTTGTGGATAAAAAGTGTACAAAAGAAATATTCTATAATGTGCTGTGCTTAAAATGACAATAAAATGATGATTCTGCTGCAAAGCATTGAAAAGTTATTTACAAATGAAATGAAGGTCTTTGTAACATTTTGTTCTTTTCTTTTACTAAATAACAATCCAAGAAATTACCAAGCAAAACAATTAGAACTGAAAAAAACATAATGGTTAGATTAAAAGAAGCAAAAATCAACTGGAAAATAATAAATATGAAGAAAAGGAGAAGAAGGAATTAATTAGGGATGGTTGGGGCAAATTAAGGGTTGACAATGGGTTAAATAGATTAAAGTTTGTAAGATGTAAAAAAAATAATACTTTTTACTTGCTTTTTTGTATCTCTCTATCTCCTGTCTGATCAATGTTTATAAACAATGTTATTTTGTATCTCTCTATCTCCTGTCTGATCAATGTTTATAACAATGTTACTTTGTATCTCTCTATCTCCTGTCTGATCAATGTTTATAAACAATGTTACTTTGTATGTCTCTATCTCCCATCTGATCAACGTTTATAAACAATGTTACTTTGTATCTCTCTATCTCTTGTCTGATCAATGTTTATAAACAATGTTACTTTGTATCTCTCTATCTCCTGTCTGATCAATGTTTATAAACAATGTTACTTTGTATCTCTCTATCTCCCGTCTCATCAATTTTTATAAACAATGTTACTTTGTATCTCTCTATCTCTGGTCTGTTCAATGTTTATAAACAATGTTACTTTGTATCTCTCTATCTCCCGTCTGATCAATGTTTATAAACAATGTTACTTTGTATCTTTCTATCTCCTGTCTGATCAATGTTTATAAACAATGTTACTTTGTGTCTCTCTATCTCCCGTCTGATCAACGTTTATAAACAATGTTACTTTGTATCTCTCTATCTCTTGTCTTATCAATGTTTATAAACAATGTTACTTTGTATCTCTATCTCCAGTCTGATCAATGTTTATAAACAATGTTACTTTGTGTCTCTCTATCTCCTGTCTGATCAATGTTTATAAACAATGTTACTTTGTATCTCTCTATCTCCCGTCTGATCAATGTTTATAAACAATGTTACTTTGTATCTCTCTATCTCCAGTCTGATCAATGTTTATAAACATTGTTACTTTGTTTCTCTCTATCTCCTGTCTGATCAGTGTTTATAAACATTGTTACTTTGTATCTATCTCCTGTCTGATCAATGTTTATAAACACTGTGTTAAAGGGTCTGTGTTTTCACAGAGCAGCTTCTACAGCTATTTAAACAGCAACTCCCAACTATTATTTTGCCAGCAAGTGTGAGAGGGATGTGTGGCAGTGGGGCACAAGGACAGGGTATACATTACAGGGTAACTGTGCTTTGTACCTGTTTACCATTTTCTCTCCTGCTCTGTCACCCGGCACCCCTGAGAGAGGCTACAATCAGCCATGCTGACACACATTCCATAGGCCTAATGCCCCGCTGTCAGGAAGGCCGTGTAGGGCAATGATGGGCAGCTGCTGCTGGGGCCGGTGCATGCAGAAAGAAAGTGGCTGAAAGTGGCTGGAGGAAATTAGCAGCACTGAGATGGGAAAAGGATGGCAGAAAAGGTGGAAATAGAATTGTATGGAAGGAAATACAGAAGACAGTTGTTTGATACCCAAAATGTCACCCAGTTAGTGGATTACAATAGAGGTAAAGCAGATTTTACATTGGATATTTTTTTTTCATGTTAAGTGCAGAAAGTGTTAATGTCCCTGGTAGAGGCCAAGCTGATAAGAGGGCTTCCCTTGCACCTTTTGTCCATCGCCCCCTGGAGTTGGTAACAAGGTATAGCAGAACAAAGAGTGACACGGATGACATAGAAGATGATCTGAAGACAGTATGGATACTGCTGGGATGCAGTGAATGCTCAGAAGGGATTTTGTGCAGAACGGTGAAGCATGGGAATCTGAAAGTGAATCTGAGAGTGGAAAGCAAGCTGAAGTCAGGACATAGGTGTGCGCACAAGATGTGCCGGGTGTGCCTGAGCACCCCTTAATCACCTTGTGTTCCCCCTTTGCTGCCGGGGCCTTGTGCCGTCCTTCTCCTAAAAGTGCTTCCGGCTTCCCTTCCTTTTCTGAATTAACATAGTGAGTGATCGGTACAGATCACTCACTGTGTTCATTCACAACTGCAGCATGGTAAACTGTGTTTACTGTGCTTCCGTTTGTGAATGAACAGGAAGCCGCTCAGCACAGAGCTCTTCTCATTCAATCACTGCCCAGTGCAGCTGAGGCTGCAGAGAGAGGGACGGGGGAATCTCTGTCTTTAGTCCCTTTCTCTGTCTCAAAAGTGAGACATCAGGGGTCTGTTTAGACCAGTGGTTCTCAACTCCTGTCCTCGGGACCCCCCAACAGGCCATGTTTTCAGGATAACTGAAATACATCACAGGTGATGGAATTTGCTGCTCAGTCATTGCAGTATTCTAGTCTGTATCTCCCCAAGGTAATACTTAAAATCTGGCCTGTTGGTGGGTCCTGAGGACCGGAGTTGAGAACTACTGGTTTAGACCATGGGTGCTCAACCTGTGGCCCTCCAGCTGTTGCAGAACTACAAGTCCCATGAGGCATTGCAAGCTGCTGACAGTTACAAGCATGACTCCCAAAGGCAGAGGCATGATGGGAGTTGTACTCCTGCAACAGCTGGAGGGCCACAGGTTGAGTACCCATGGTTTAGACCAGGGATCTCCAAACTATGGCCCTCCATCCGTTGCGTCACCACACCTCCCATGAGGCATTGTAAAACCCTGACATTCGCAGACATGACTGGGCATGATGGGAATTGTAGTTCCTGAACAACTGGAGGGCCATGGTTTGGAGAACCCCTGGTTTAGACCCTTGATATTTCACCAAAGTACCCAACCAGGGCTACTAAAAAATGTGTGAAAACATAATTAAAAATAATATTGTAAAAAATAGTAAAATAAAAAACTACTGACACAATCAACTTCCCTACTGACACATGGACTGTCCATCTTTTAATACATTTTAAAATGTTTGTCTACATGAATGTGTAGTCAAGACAAGTTCCTCCACCCCAAACTCGCTCCTCCATGTCTTTATGGACCTTGCTTTGTGCACTGGTGGGCAGTCATGTTGGAACAGGAAGGGGTAATCCCCAAACTCTTCCCACAAAGTTGGGAGCATGAAATTGTCCAAAATGTGTTAGTCTGCTGACGCCTTAAGATTTCCCTTCACTGGAACTAAGGGGCCACTAACAGCCCCACACCATAATCCCCCCTCCACAAAATGATTTGGACCAGTGCACAAAGCAAGGTCCATAAAGACATGGATGAGCGATTTTGGGGTGGAGAAACTTGACTGGTCTGCACAGAGTCCTGACCTCAACCCCACAGACATGGGCGTCCGCAGGTAGGGGCAAAGGGGGGCAAGTGCCCTTCCCCCTGGAATTAGGGATCAGATCGGGGGTTCCCCATTTTGTCCTTATCCTAGCACCGGTGGCCGACCCTGCTTGCACCTGTACACAGTTTAGCAGCTGTTGCGAGGAGCGGGATGCCGAAGGCCTCAAGGGGTGGTCAGGATGACATCACCTGGTCTACATAGTGTGAGCGAGCGGCCCAGGAAATGGAAAGCAGCAAGATGCCAGGAACAGCAGGCACAGCATCCCTGGCGCCTCCAAGAGCATGGAACCCTTGAACTACTTAAACCTCCTCGCCGTTCCCAAGCCCCGAGGACAGACTAACCGGGGGGCTTAGAGAAAGGCCAAAAAATGCAAGCAGCCAGGGACAGCTCCATGTCACATCATAGATCCGATGGAAGGAACAGAGCATCTCCTGTCCTCACCCAGAATGAAAATAGGTCTTGCCAGCTGCTGGCCATCATGGACATCCTACTGTCATGCAAGGTACCGTACTGAGCATTACACACATCACTGAGACATAGGGGCACTAGAGGGACTGCCGACAGGGCTAGGGGTCTCTCTCTCTGACGGGGGGGGGGGGGG
>BLSH010287291.1:802219-813603 GCA_018402905.1 Glandirana rugosa | reverse complement strand
CACTCTGCTGGGGGCACCTGTGATGGAAGGAGGCACTCTGCTGGGGGCACCTGTGATGGAAGGAGGCACTCTACTGGGGGCACCTGTGATGGAAGGAGGCACTCTGCTGGGGGCACCTGTGATGGAAGGAGGAACTCTGCTGGGGGCACCTGTGATGGAAGGAGGCACTCTGCTGGGGGCACCTGTGATGGAAGGAGGAACTCTGCTGAGGGGCACCTGTGATGGAAGGAGGCACTCTGCTGGGGGCACCTGTGATGGAAGGAGGAACTCTGCTGGGGACACCTGTGATGGAAGGAGGGACTCCACTGGGGGCACCTGTGATGGAAGGAGGTACTCCACTGGGGGCACCTGTGATGGAAGGAGGGACTCCACTGGGGGCACCTGTGATGGAAGGAGGGACTCCACTGGGGACATCTGTGATGGAAGGAGGGACTCCACTGGGGGCACCTGACGGCATCTGGTAGCAGGCGACGGTGACAAGTGACACTCGGGGCTCCCACTTATTCTTCATTATGGTGAGTTGAACTATTTAATTTTATATTACAATGTAATAATAGAAATAATGCGCTTCAATCATCCTGACACCATAACAACCATGGTGCCGGGATGATTGAACCGCCAACACCAGGTGATTGGCGTTTCTTTATCTGCTGATTGTTAAACTTTCTGGAATATACATATTGTATTGTGGTGAAGGATCTGAGCCTGCTGTCCCTCCATCCCGACTTCTTTCCTTCTCTCTACTTCCCTCCCCATCTCTTTCTTTCTTCCTTCCTCTGTCCCTCGTTCATCTCAGACGTGAGCCACACCCCCTAAAACCTCAAAGTTTAAGCCACGCCCCCACCTGTTTTTGCTGTGGCTTCACATTTCTTCGGGCTAGAGCCCCTAGTGTTTTTTCCACCTAGCAACGCCCCTGGACCATCGTCACCAAGAAAACAATTGGTAACACACTACACCATGAAGGGCCCGCAAGGTCCCCCTGCTCAGGAAAGCGCATGTACAGCCCCTCTGAAGTCTCCTAATGAACATCTGAATGATTCAGAGGAGAACTTGGTGAAAGTGCTGTGGTCAGAGGAGACCAAAATCAAGCTCTTTGGCGTCAACTCAACTCGCCGTGTTTGGAGGAGGAGGAATGCTGCCTATGACCCCCAAGGCCACCATCCCCACCATCATACATGGAGGTGGAAACATTATGGTTTGGGGTGTTTTTCTGCTAAGGGGACAGGACAACCTTACCGCATCAAAGGGACGATGGACGGGGTCAAATCTTGGGTGAGAACCTCCTTCCCTCAGCCAAGGCATTGAAAATGGGTCGTGGACGGGTTCTCTAGCGTGACAATGACCTAAAACACACGGCCAAGGCAACAAAGGAGTGGCTCAAGAAGAAGCACATTACGGTCCTGGAGTGGCCTAACCAGGCTCCAGACCTTAATCCCATAGAAAATATGTGGAGGGAGCTGAAGGTTCGAGTTACCAAACCTCAGCCTGGAAATCTCAATGACTTGGAGAAGATCTGCAAAGAGGAGTGGAGACAAAATCCCTCCTGAGATGTCTGCAAACCTGGTGGCCGCAACTACAGGAAACGTCTGACCTCTGTGATTGCCAATGAGGGTTTCTCCACCAACTACTAAGTCGTGTTTTACGAAGGGGTCAAATATTTATTTCACTCATTAAATTGCAAATCAATTTATAACTTTTTTGAAATGCATTTTTCTGGATATTTTTGTTGTTCTTCTGTCTCTCACTGTCAAAATAAACCGACCATTAAAATTATAGAGCGATCGTTTCTTTGTCAGTGAGCAAACGTAGAAAATCAGCAGAGGGTTCAAATGCTTTTTGCCCCTCGATGTATACAGCTCTGACAAGCCCAAAAAATTTAATTATTCTCGTTCCCAGATAATATCCTCTAAATTTGGTAATATAAAATTTATATTTGAATATACTTTCAATTTTAAAAAAATCTAAGTTTTAGAAATTTAAATATACGTTTTATAAATTAAATTTTTTTTTTTTAAATTCCACTTTTCCGCCCACACAGCTCTCTCACAATAATGAAACTTTGTAACGCAATAAATAAGTCACCAAACTTCAAGCAAATTTTCTTAAAAAGTCTTTATTTTTTACTTTAATTTTTTTTTTTTTTTAATCCATGCCCAAAATTATTCAAATGCCGAGGTATGCAAACATAAGGAATTGTCATTTATACAAACAGTGCTGACATATACCTCAAAAATGCCAAAAACATTTAATTTCGCTTGTTCCCAGATAATATCCTTTCTAAATTTGATAATATAAAATTTATATTTAAATATACTGTACATTTTTTTTAAAAATTGACGTTTTAGAAATTTAAATATACATTTTATAAATTAAAATTTTATGTATTCCATTTTTCCTCCCACTCAGCTCTCAGAAATTTAAATATACATTTTATTAATTATTTTTTTTTAATTTCCACTTTTCCGCTCACACAGCTTTCTCATAACAATGAAACTTTGTAACGCAATAAATAAGTCACCAAACTGCAAGCAAATTTTCTTAAAATGTCTTTATTTTTTACTTTTTTTTTAATCCATGCCCAAAATTATTCAAATGCCGACGTATGACACCATGAAGAATTGTAATTTATACAAACAGTGCTGACATATACCTCAAAAATGCCCAAAACTTTTAATTTCCTTCGTTCCCAGATAATATCCTTTCTAAATTTGATAATATAAAATTTATATTAAAATATACTGTAAATTTTAAAAAAAAATATGACGTTTTAGAAATTTAAATATACATTTTATAAATTAAAATGTTATGTATTCCATTTTTCCGCCCACTCAGCTTTCCGAAATTTAAATATACATTTTATAATTTTTTTTTTTTTAAATTCCACTTTTCCGCTCACACAGTTCTCTCATAACAATGAAACTTTGAAACGCAATAAATTCCTCACCAACCTGCAAGCAAATTTTCTTAAAATGTCTTTATTTTTTACATTAATTTTTTCTTTTTAATCCAAGCCCAAAATTATTCAAATGCCGAGGTATGCAAACATGAGGAATTGTCATTTACAGTGCTGACATATACCTCAAAAATGCCAAAAACATTTCATTTTGTTTGTTCCCAGATAATATCCTTTCTAAATTTGATAATATAAAATGTATATTTAAATATACTGTAAATTATTCAAATGCCAAAAACGTTTAATTTCACTCGTTCCCAGATAATATCCTTTCTAAATTTGATAATATAAAATTTATATTTAAATTTACTGTAAACTTTAAAAAAAATGTAAGTTTTAAAAAATGAACTATACATGTTATAAATTAAAATGTTATGTATTCCATTTTTCCACCCACTCAGCTCTCAGAAATGTAAATATACATTTTATAAATTAATTATTTTTAAATTCCACTTTTCCGCCCACACAGCTTTCTCATAACAATGAAACTTTGTAACACAATAAATACATCACCAAACTGTAAGCAAATTTTCTTAAAATGTCTTTATTTTTTAATTACATTTTTTTTTTTAATCCATGTCCAAAATTATTCAAATGCCGAGGTATGCAAACATAAGGAATTGTCATTTATACAAACAGTGGTGACAAATACCTCAAAAATGCCAAAAACATTTAATTTCACTGGTTCCCAGATAATATCCTTTCTAAATTTGATCAAATAAAATTTATATTTAAATATACTATAAATTTTTTTAAAAATTTACGTTTTAGAAATTTAAATATACGTTATAAATTAAAATTTTATGTATTCAATTTTTCCGCCCACTCAGCTCTCAGAAATTAAAATATACATTTTATAAATTAAATTTTTTTAAATTCCACTTTTCCGCCCACACAGCTCTCTCATAACAATGAAACTTTGTAACGCAATAAATAAGTCACCAAACTGCAAGCACATTTTCTTAAAATGTCTTTATTTTTTAATTATTTTTTTTTTAAACCATGCCCAAAATTATTCAAATGCTGAGGTATGCAAACATGAGGAATAGTCATTTACACAAACGGTGCTGACAAATACCTCAAAAATGACAAAAATATTTAATTTCACTCGTTCCAAGATAACATCCTTTCTAAATTTGATCATATAAAATGTATATTTAAAAATACTGTAAATTTTAAAAAATTGGAAGTTTTAGAAATGTAAATATACATTTTATAAATAATTTTTTTTTTAATCCACTTTTCCGCCCACACAGCTCTCTCATAAGAATGAAACTTTGTAACGCAATAAATAAGTCACCAAACTGTAAGCTAATTTTCTTAAAATGTCTTTTTATTTTTTACTTAATTTTTTTTTTTTAATCCATGCCCTAAATTATTCAAATGCCAAGGTATGCAAACATGAGGAATTGTCATTTTTACAAACAGTGCTGACATATACCTCAAAATTCCAAAAACTTTTAATTTCACTCGTTCCCAGATAATATCCTTTCTAAATTTGATAATATAAAATGTATATTTAAATATACTGTAAATTTTTAAAAAAATACATTTTAGAAATGTAATTATATATTTTATAATTATTTTTTTTTTAAATTCCACTTTTCCTCTCACACAGCTTTCTAATAACAATGAAACTTTGTAATGCAATAAATAAGTAACCAAACTGCAAGCAAATTTTCTTAAAATGTCTTTATTTTTAACTTTTAATTTCACTCGTTCCCAGATAATATCCTTTCTAAATTTGATAATATAAAATGTATATTTAAAAATACTGTAAATTTTAAAAAAATTGACGTTTTAGAAATTAAAATATACATTTTATATATTAAAATTTTATGTATACCATTTTTCCGCCCACTCAGCTCTCAGAAATTTAAATATACATTTTATAAATTAAATATTTTTTTAATTCCACTTTTTTCCGCCCACACAGCTCTCTCATAACAATGAAACTTTGTAACGCAATAAATAAGTTACCAAACTGCAAGCAAATTTTCTTAAAATGTCTTTATTTTTTAATTACATTTTTTTTTTTTAATCCATGCCCAAAATGATTCAAATGCCGAGGTATGCAAACATAAGGAATTGTCATTTATACAAACAGTGCTGTAATTATTGAAAACAAACAAACAAACAAACAAAATACTGATCGGTATTAAATAGCTTAAAAGACAATGAAGAACATCACAAAGTACATCTGGAGTGGCTCGGGACACACAGAGCGGCAGCGCCCCCACTAGGCCGGACGGCCCAATGCTTGGAATTCAAACAGAACAATGACCAGAAAAAAAAAAAAAAATCACAAATATTTATGATTTGTGTATCAAAGAATTTGTGTTATTAAAAACACACTACTTTTTTTTTTTTTTTTTTTAGATTTATTTTTCTACTGTTTTTTTATTTCTATTTTAGGACAAAATTGTGAATTACTGCTGTTCCTGTGCATAAAAGTTTATTAATAAACATAAAAAAAACAAAAAAAAAAACCACACTACTGATCTAAGAACAAGCGGTAATTTTAAAGCATTTCCGTAAGAATTTTTAAAAACGAATATTGTTTTTTTTTTTTGTTTTTTTTTTACAAACTGATACCAATGTTAGAAAATAAACAGTAAAAATGCTTAAATAAGTCAACGTGGTGTAAACGTCATGCAAATCTAAAGAGGTGTATCGAACTCCTAAGTTGATGATTTCGAGGTTTTTTTTTTTTTTGTAACTCTAAGCATTCAAGTTGGCGGCAGAATGTAAACATGCGCTGATAAATGTCTATAATTCACAGTACGCGAGGTGGGGTGCGGTCTGTACATCGGGTCGTGGTCGGCACTCTTCACGTGAGTTCATTAATCGATATATATATATCAATGTGATATACTGTACATACTGAGAACACAAAATACCAGCTTGGTCTTTCAAGTGTGCTAGTTTCATCATACATAAAAAAAAAAAATCATAAAAAAAAAAATCCTAAGAAAAAAATCTTTTAAAAAAAAATCATCATCATGAAAAAAATAAAAAAAATAAAAAAAAATCATCATGAAAAAAAAAAAATCATCATAAAAAATATATATATATATATATATCTCCAAAAACTTTTGTTTAGGTTTTGGATGGAGTGTGGAAGGAATAGAACCAAGGTCAGGTTTTACATACAAAGCAAGGTCCATAAAGACATAGATGGATGTGTTTGGAGTGGAGGAACTTGACTGGCCTGCACAGAGTCCTGACCTCAACCCGATGAGATGCAGCGGGTGAGTGTTGAGGAGAGCCCAGTACAAACGTTCATGACATTTAGAAAGTTTAATTCCAAAGCTTTATTGATCAAGAGAAGCCAACACGTTTTGGGGGAGTGACTTCCCCTTCCTCAAGCCTGGAGCTGGTGGTGAGATCAAATAAGGTCACCTATAATCAGGGGCGTTGCTAGGTCTACAAAAGATCTGGGGCTAAAGCCCACAGCAGCAAAGTAGAGTCATACGGGCGGGCATACAAATATATATATAAACATTGTTACATTTCTGTGGATCCCCCTTACATCTGGGTCCCCAGAGAGCCCCTTCCTTACACCAGGGTCTCCAGAGAGCCCCTTCTTTACATCAGAGTCCCCAGAGAGCCTCTTCCTTACATCAGGGTCCACAGAGAGCCCAACCTTACATCAGGGTCCCCAGAGAACACCCCTATACATCAGGGTCCCCAGAGAACATCCCCATTTACATCAGTGTCCCCAGAGAGCCCCTTCCTTACATCTGGGTCCCCAGAGAGCCCCTTCCTTACATCAGGGTCTCTAGAGAGCCCCTTCTTTACATCAGAGTCCCCAGAGAGCCCCTTCCTTACATCAGGGTCTACAGAGAGCCCCACCTTACATCAGGGTCCCCAGAGAACACCCCTATACATCAGGGTCCCCAGAGAACCTTCCCATATATCAGGGACCCTAGAGTTCCTCCCCATACATCAGGGTACCCAGAGAGCCTCCCCATACATCAGGTGGAGGCGAGGGCCGTGCTACCACGGCTCAGTCTGCCTCCTGCATTTCGGACCGAGACATACCTGCAAATTGCAAAACTGCACCCACCCGGTAAGAGACTCGGGGCTATAGGCCCCAGACTCGGGGCTGTAGCCCCAATAGCCACCCCCTAGCAACGCCCCTGCCTATAATGATGCTGGATCGGAGCTTCAGTTCGGTTGCCTTGATGTCAGATCCTGCATCATTATACGTTTCCTAATTGGATCTCACCACCAGCCCAGTTGTATCCGCAGCTCCAGCCCTGAAGAAGGGTTTTGAAGGCATCTCAGACCTTTGGGGGGGTGTTTTTGGGTCTGACCCCTCAGATCTTTGAGGGCCACCACCTCCTGAATCTCACACATTCTACCTGAATGGAATGGAGATGGAACAACTTTGTGGAATAAGATACATGGACACACAGGTCAAGCCAAGGTAAGACCAGAAAGGGAACTTTGCAAAAGCCACAACCAAATCCATCAAAAGCCCATCCAAGATATGGCGTTGACGTGTTCTTTTTTTATGGGTCAATTCACTAAGCCACATTCAACCACATTCGTTATTTTAGCTGTTTTCTCATGTTCAATTGGCCTATAATGTGAATACGGTAAAGGAATGGATTTTGTCCTCCGAAAAATTATTCAGTCCTTGAAATGATTTTATTTTATTGTGAATTGCTGGTTTATCTGCACCAAAAGGGTTCAATTTTCCCTGCTCAGTAGACAAAAAATTAACTCAGTGCCAAAAATTGGAGGCATTTCAAGGCTGAACTCCAAGCAAACATCCAAACATACCGGAGTTATATGGGCAGGAGCTTTGCAAAGGGTTGCAATAGTTGTCCACCAAATGCTGAGATTAGTAAAAAAAAACAGCTCCCCCTGCAGTCCTTTCTTATAATCACCGGAGCCCGATAACGATCCAACGAAGTGCAAAGGAGCAGAAGACCTCCCAGGTCTCTGCCTCCTCATTGGCTGAGACATAACAGCTGGAGCAATTGGCCATACAGCCAGCGAAGAGGGAGCGGGGGGGGAGGGGGGCAGGCCGAGCCAAGCTCTTCCACATGCGGAGGTGGCTCGGGAGCGGGCACACACGAGTGCCCCCAGGTCATGAAGCTTGCTATGGGGGGGCACTCAGCAGGGGGGAGGAGCCAGGAGCACCGGTGGTGGGGAACCGAAAAGAGGAAGATCGGAACTACTCTGTGCAAAAGCCAATACACAGAGCAGGTAAGTGTGTTTGTTAATTAAAAATAGAAAATTGAACCTTTGCAACCACTTTAAGCAACACAGCCTGGTCGCCTCCCATTCCCCGGCCTCTAATTGGACGGTGAAGGAGCAGCACCAGACTGACGGAGTCATCCATCTGCTCTTTCCTTCTGTCCTTGTTAGCACATGCAGGACTCCTGATTGGGCCTGAGCACCGGCACTCCCTATCCCAGTGCTGCTGTGCATGGGATTGCAGCTGGCTAATTGATATTCAATTTAACTTTGTGAGCTTTCAATAATTATTATTTTTTTTTTTTTTAATAATTATTTTTGTTTTTAATAAATACAAAATTGTACTAATTTGTCTTGAATTGTATTGAAACTGTACTTTCAGCCTTTATACAGTAAAGTGATATGCAAGGTACAAATAATAATATCTCACATTGCAAAGCGCTGCGCAAACTGTTGGCACTATATAAATCCTGTATAATAACATAATAATAATATTGTTATTATTATTATTTACATGTTGTGTATGTATATATGGAATTCAACTTTAAGGAATAAAAGCCCATGGCAATAATTTTTAAGAATTGGTTATTTAGATTTAAAAAAAATGCTGCATACCATTAATTTAACTGGTCCATAATAATAATAATAATAATAATAAAAAAAAAATTTTTACTTAAAAAAAAACAGTTTAAAAAAAATGAAAATGATGTGAAAATATTGCAAATAATGATTCGTGAACTGACCCACTTTTAACAAAAAGTATTGCAAATTATTTTAAAATATTGCATGTAATGCTTTGTGTATTGCACCCCTTTTTAAAGAAAAATGCAAATGCTCTGCACATTTTGCACGTAACACTTAGTGAATTAACATTCTTTTAACTGAAAAAAAGAAAAAAAATACTGCGTGCCATAAATTTAACTGGCCTATCATATAAAACGTTACATTTAACTGCAAGCCATAAATTTAATTGGTCCACGATAGCAAACCTTTCATTAAAAAAAAAAAGAACAATTAAAAAAAAATGATTCATGAATTGACCCACTTTTAACAAAAAAAAAAAAAAATTGCAAATGATATTTAAATGTAATGCTTAGTGAATTGAACCCTTTAAAAAAAAAAAGAAAAATACTGTGTGCCATACATTTAACTGGCCTATGATATAAAACTTTTCATTAAACTGCAAGCCATGAATTTAATTGGTCCACGATATCAAACCTTTCATTAATAAAAGAACAATTAAAAAAATGAAAATAATGGGAACTTATTACAAATAATGATTCATGAATTGACCCACTGTTAACAAAAAAAAAATTGCAAATGATATTAAAATGTAATGCTTAGTGAATTTAACCCTTTTTTAAAAATAAAATGCTGTTCACATTTTGCACGTAACATTGACATTCTTTTAACTGAAAAAAAAATAATAAAAAAAAAGAAAAAATACTGTGTGCCATAAATTTAACTGGCCTACGATATAAAACTTTTCACGAAACTGCAAGCCATACATTTAATTGGCCCACAATATCAAACCTTTTATTTAAAAAAGAACAATTTAAAAAAAATGATTCATGAATTGACCCACTTTTAACAAAAAAAAAAAGAATTGCAAATGATATTAAAATGTAATGCTTAGTGAATTGAACCCTTTTTAAAAAAAATAAAATGCTGTTCACATTTTGCACGAAACATTGACATTCTTTTAACTGAAAAGAACAAAAAAAAAAAAATACTGCGTGCCATAAATTTAAATGGCCTATGATATAAAACTTTTCATTAAACTGCAAGCCATACATTTAATTGGTCCACGATATCAAACCTTTTATTAAAAAAAGAACTATTAAAAAAAATGATTCATGAATTGACCCACTTCTAACAAAAAAAATGCAAATGATATTAAAATGTAATGCTTAGTGAATTGAACCCTTTTTAAAAATTAATTGCTGTTCACATTTTGCACGAAACACTGACATTCTTTTAACTGAAAAAAAAAATAAAAAATACTGCGTGCCATAAATGTAACGGGCCTATGATATAAAACTCTTCATTAAACTGCAAGCCATACATTTAATTGGTCCGTGATATCAACCCATTCATTAAAAAAAAAAAAAAAAAAAAAAAACAAGGTTAAAAAAAATGCAAATGATATGAAAATATTGCACGTAATGATTTGTGAATTGACCCGCATTTAAAAAAAAAAAAATGCAAATGCTGTTCACATTTTGCAGGTAACACTTAGTGAGTTGACATTCTTTTAACTGAAAAAAAAGAAAAAAAATACTGCGCGCCATAAATCTAACCGGCCTATGATATAAAACTTTTCATTACAGGCAATTTTAAAAATTCCACGAACGATGTTAATATTTTGCACATAGCGGATTATGAATTGACACCCTTTAGGTAAAAATGATTCTGAAATTGAGATGAAATTCTACCCATCGCACTGTTAAAAAGCTAAAACAAGTAAATGAAAATTAAAAAAAGTCAAACAAAAATCGTTTTATCAAATGAAGAAAATCTCTATTTCACGTCTATTGCCTTCTCTATATTCCTTTTTTTCTTATCCCTAATAAAAAATACCCCCTCTCAGTAATCATTTTTACAATTTTTTTTTTTTTTTACACGTATTAAAATATACGATGCCTCCAGCTGTCGGCACCCATTTTCGATGGTACATAAAATATAATATTAAAGACAAAGTTTTGGTTGCTTTTTGCACTGACGCTCATTATTCCTCCCTCGTCACCATTCAGTGTGCCTCAGAGTTTTACCACCCATAGAAAATGGCAGTAATTCTTTGTTTTTTTTTTTTGTTTTTTTTTTTTTTTTACAAATATTCACAAAAAGATAAGTTGGTAAAGTGTTTTTTTTTTTTTGTTTTTTTTTTTTGTTTCTTAATGACGGTAAAAGATACCCACCATTTTGAGACTCCGTGTGACTTACCACTGCTCCCTCCTTATTACTCGCAGTCACGTTTTTCGTTGGTTTTGAAACAGAAATTATAATATAAAATACATGGTAGCTTTTACCCACGGCTGTCGACCTCCGTAGCATATAAAATTATGCACATTTTTTTTTTTTTTTAACATTTTTACTAATGACTCTCCCCCATAAAAAATAATCCCTATTCTTTTTTTCCTTATATCTCTTCCGTTATCTGCACTTTATCTCTAAAAGAAGTAAACTATTTTGCTAAAAACAAACTGAAAAAAATTAAAAG
>BLSH010287291.1:765777-776961 GCA_018402905.1 Glandirana rugosa | reverse complement strand
TGGAGGTGTGTTTGGGGTCGTTATCACGTTGGAATACTGCCCTGCGGCCCAGTCTCCGAAGGGAGGGGATCATGCTCTGCTTCAGTATGTCACAGTACATGTTGGCATTCATGGTTCCCTCAATGAATTGTAGCTCCCTAGTGCCGGTAGCACTCATGCAGCCCCAGACCATAACACTTCCACCATCATGCTTGACTGTAGGCAAGACACACTTGTCTTTGTACTCCTCACTTGGTTGCTGCCACACACGCTTGACACCATCTGAACCAAATAAGTTTATCTTGGTCTCATCAGACCACAGGACATGGTTCCAGTAATCCATGCCCTTAGTCTGCTTGTCTTCAGCAAACTGTTTGCGGGCCTTCTTGTGCATCATCTTTAGAAGAGGCTTCCTTCTGGGATGACAGCCATGCAGACCAATTTGATGCAGTGTGCGGCGTATGGTCTGAGCACTGACAGGCTGACCCCCACCCCTTCAACCTCTGCAGCAATGCTGGCAGCACTCATACGTCTATTTCCCAAAGACAACCTCTGGATATGACGCTGAGCACGGCACTCAACTTCTTTGGTCGACCATGGCGACGCCTGTTCTGAGTGGATCCTGTCCTTTTAAACCGCTGTATGGTCTTGGCCACCGTGCTGCAGCTCAGTTTCAGGGTCTTGGCAATCTTCTTATAGCCTAGGCCATCTTTATGTAGAGCAACAATTCTTTTTTTCAGATCCTCAGAGAGTTCTTTGCCATGAGGTGCCATGTTGAACTTCCAGTGACCAGTATGTGAGAGTGAGAGCGATAACACCAAATTTACTACACCTACTTCCCATTCACACCTGAGACCCTGTAACACTAATGAGTCACATGACACCGGGGAGGGAAAATGCCTAATTGGGCTCAATTTGGACATTTTCATTTAGGGGTGTACTCACTTTTGTTGCATTAATGGCTGTGTGTTGAGTTATTTTGAGGGGACAGCAAATTTACACTGTTATACAAGCTGCACACTCACTACTTTACATTGCAGCAAAGTGTCATTTCTTCAGTGTTGTCACATGAAAAGATAGAATAAAATATTTACAAAAATGTGAGGGGTGTACTTACTTTTGTGAGATACTGTATATATAATTAGGGGTGAACGAAATTGACAACTGTCATTTTCCTAAAATGTTGGTGGAGTCAATGAGAAAGCTGAAATTAAAAGGTAAAAAATGCCTCAAAAGATACTTACTGACCCTTTTTGCATTAGCGGCCTCCCTGTCCATTAGGGGCGCATGGGTGCTGCCCCCCATCAGTGGATGAAAATGGACAGGCGGCCAGTGTTGCCAACCTCCCGCAGTGTTTTTTACTGGCAAATCATGGAAAATCTTACTGGCAGAGCATATTTTTTACTGGCAACCTTAAAAATAACTGAACTCCTATTAAAAACTAAGACAATTAATATTTAAACACAACATGGAAACACTGACAATACCCATATCAAGTAGTTTGCCCAGTTTACACTTAAAAAGTCAGCACAGCATGACAAATTATCAGACCCTGATCTTTATAGACAGTTCTAAAAATCACTGATTTTTACAAACTGTCAGTAAATTTACTGGCGGTTGGCAACACTGCAGGCGGCCCGTTTCCACCCGATTTCCCCATAGAGAGCGGGGCTGTGTCCGCTCTGCGCAGCGACCTGTCATCCGCCTGCTCACCGGAGATCCCCTGCCAAGGGGCATTAAGGGGCTTTAAGAATTCTAAGGTAATTATGCAGCTGAAGAGGGGGTAATGGGTTGGATGAACTCAGTAGATTGGGCTAAACATTAAAGTTTCCTTTTCCTCCAACTGGACATTTAACAAACTTTACTACTTTTATGTTTTAATATAAAATATCAAATAAACTCGCAGACGTGACTATTCATTTTACAGATGCCCCTGAAAATGGCTTTGCGTGCCCACCGTAGCACCCCTGCCTCGGTTTTCTGTTAACTGACATAGGACATCATTCTATTGCATGTCTGCCTGCGGGGGGCGCTGTAATCCAGGATTATCCTGAGCTGGAGAGGTTCCTGTTATCTGTGCAATTCTGTGGTTGGAAAGTCACGTTCTCCCATTGTTGGAGGTTCTTTGTTAGCAGCCAGTTATTGTTTCCGGACTGTTATCTCATCTCTCCATGTCTGCTTCATGTGTGCAGAATTAAGGGCCAATGCTGACTACAGCTCTGCAGACTTCTCCCACCCCGTATATTATCTGCTATGCTAAGCTAACAGATGTAGTACTTGTCAATGGAATGTATACTGTTATATATATATTGTGGGCGATTCGCTCGTGTGGATCACCTTTCCTGGGAAGAAGGCAGCTTGTAGGCAAACTTTCTTAACCACTTGCCGACCGCCAACCGCAGGTTGACGGCGACAAAGTGGTGCGATATCGAAAATTGCAGTGAGATCGCGCACTGTGAGCGCGCGCGCGCCACCAGAGGCACGCCCGCGCGCTCTCTGTGTTCAGGGAGGGCCAGGGAGCGGGTGCAGCTACCCGCGATGCCCCCCCCCCCGGAGTGAAAGTACGGAGGTCCATGTAAGTAAACACGGACCTCCGTTCTGTGAGAGGGGGAAGGGCTGTGATCACAGCCTTCCTGTACATGGAGGCTGTGATCGCTTCCCTTCCCCTGCTAGGGCAGTCCCCCCCACAGTAAGAACACGCCCAGGGAACACTGTTAACCCTTAGAGCGCCCCCTGCAGGTTAACCCCTTCACTGCCAATGGCATTTACACAGTAATCAGTGCATTTTTATAACACTGATCGCTGTATAAATGCCAATGGTCCCAAAAAAGTGTCAAAATGGCCCGACATGTCCGCCCCAATATCGCAGTACCGCTAAAAATCGCAGATCGCCGCCATTACTAATAACAAATAAAAAAAAAAAAATAAAAACCCCAAAAATTAATTCTCATCATCCATAAACGCGGCCACTTTTGCGCAAACCAATCAATAAACGCCGATTGCGATTTTTTTTAATCGCAAATATGAGGAAGAATATAAATCGGCCAAAAACGGTGAAAAAACATTTTTTTGTATTTTTTTAGGGGATTTGTATTTTAGCAAAAAGTAAGAAATTTGGGGGGGTTTTTTTGCAAAATTGTCGCTCTTCTTTTGTTTATAGCGGCGATCAGAAATGACGCAGCGGTGATCAAATACCACCAAAAGAAAGCTCTGTTTGTGGGGAAAAAAAGGACACAAATTTTGTTTGGGTACAACGTCGCACGACCGCGCAATTGTCAGTTAAAGCAACGCAGCGCCGAATTGCAAAAAGGGCTCTGGTCCTAAAGCTGGAAATCCTTCCGGGGCTGAAGTGGTTAAAATCTGGTGGTTTGCCAGTTTTATTTGGTAAAGGTTGCAGGTCATCAAACAAACAAAAATAGCAAAAACAAAACCTTGCCGTCCAGCGCTAAATTAATACAGCGCAGGATACCTCTCTACAAGATGTCGGGCTTGTTCCTGACACCTTCAAACAAACAAATGCAAACCTTTTCTTTTGCAGTCCCTAGAGCAGCCAACTCTCAGGGTGTAACTCTCTCAGTGTAGTTCTACTAAGTGCCAGGCCAGAGCACAACTGAGATTTCTTCCTGGTTATTTAAAGCAACTGAACAGGGATTTGTGTGGACCAGAAACACCGGGCCGGAACCATCTCTGCCACAGTGACTGGAAATACTCGGGTCGGACTCTCACTAGTCCTCTCCAAGTGAACGCATGCAAGGCGGACAAATATCGGCCATCCACTATCGCACCTCGCATAACGTCACTTACCCCCCCTCTGCTTAAGCCTCTGCGGCTGAGCAACCGTTACACCCATACCATGGAAAAGGAAAGGGCATCTGCATTGTTTTGCAGCTTTCCCGTCCTATGTTCTACTGTAAACTTGAAGGGCTGTAGGGCCAAAAACCACCTTGTCACCCGACTATTCTTTCCCCTGTTGTCACACATCCACTTCAGGGGGGCATTGGTCGGTGACTAGAGTTGATCGAACCTCTGGAAGTCCGGGTTCGGCAGGTTCGGCCGAACTTCCGGACAAAGTCCGGGTTCGGGACTGGACTTGACCCGAACTTTCTCCCGGACCCCGAACCTCGTTGAAATCAATGGGGACCCGAACTTTTAGGCACAAAAATGGCTGTAACAAAGTCCTGGCAAGTCCTAGAGGTCTGCAAAAGGAAGGAAAATGGGGGTAGGAGTCGGACAAGTGCCCTACAAAGAAATGGGGATAGGGAAATAACTTAAAATAATTTTTAAGCTAAAATCACATAAAAAAATCAAAAATGTTGGTGGATGTGGAGTTGGAGGTCGAGGAGGCGGTGAAAGTGGCGGTGGAGGAGAAGGAGGAGCCAACACTGTTTTTTTTTATTTTTGTGCAAGAAATACACCGCTGGTCGCAAATGTAGTTTTTGGAATGTTTTTGTTTTTTTTTTAAACCAGCAATGTAGATGCACTTTTTAATTTTGTGTGAGAAAAAATAATCTGTCCCTTTAAGCAACAGCAGGAACCTCTCCCTATAGAACTAGGAGATGATTTTAGATTCTAAAATCATCTCCAAGTTGTACAGGGAAAGGTCCCAGCTGTTGCTTTAAGGCAGTGGTTCTCAACTCCGGTCCTCGGGACCCACTAACAGGCCAGGTTTGCAGGATAACTGAAATGCATCACAGGTGATATCATTTGCTGCTCAGTGATTGCAGTATTCTAGTCTGCATCTCCCCAAGGTAATACTGAAAATCTGGCCTGTTGGCGGGTCCCGAGGACTGGAGTTGAGAACCACTGCTTTAAAGGAAAGATTATTGTTCTAAAATCATCTCCAAGTTGTATAGGCAAAGTGTCTTCCAGCCGCATAGAGCCATATTATTGTCCTAAAATCATCTCCAAGTTCTATAGGCAAAGTGTCTTCCAGCCGCATAGAGAGCCATATTATTGTTCTAAATTTTAGAACAATAATATTGCTCTATGTGGCTAGAATACACTTAGCCTATAGAACTTGGAGATGATTTTAGGACAATAATCTTTCCCTTAAAGCAACAGCTGGAACCTTTCCCTGTAAAACTTGGAGATGATTTTAGAACAATAATCTTTTCCTTAAAGCAACAGACTCTACCTAGTCCAGTCAGATCGTTCTGTGCAGCAGGATGAGGTGTGCAATCTGCCCCTCAAAGCAGCAGTACTCGAATCTCTCCCTAGTCCACAATCAGATCGTTCAGTAATGCAGGATGAGATGTTCTGCAATCTGTCCCTCACTGAGCCAGCAGCATCCTCTCCCTAAACTATCCTGAGAGCATGTGACATGCAGCACTGTGACTCCAGCCCCATATAGAGGCTGGGTCATATGATGCACTGGCCAATCACAGCCATGCCACTAGTAGGCATGGCTGTGATGGCTTCTAAGGGCAAACCAGTGAAACGCTTGTTGATTGGCTGCCTCTGGCAGCTATTCAACACGTGGAATAAAATACCAGAACCCCGGACCTGAACTCTGACTTTTTTTGAAAAGTCCGGGTCCCGGACACCCCAAAGTTCGGTGCGGACCTGAACTTTACAGTCCGGGTTCGCTCAACTGTAATGAATACCCTTTTCGGCTGAACCTGCCAAACCCGGACTTCCAGAGGTTCGATCAACTCTAGTCACCGACCAATGCCCCCCTGAAGTGGATGTGTGACAACAGGGGAAAGAATAGTCGGGTGACAAGGTGGTTTTTTGCCCTACAGCCCTTCAAGTTTACAGTAGAACATAGGATGGGAAAGCTGCAAAACAGCATGACTGTGCGCCTGCATACAAAGCTAGCTCCATAAAGACATGGTTTGACCAGTTTTGTGTTGTGGAACTCAAGTGGCCTTGCAAGAAATGTTAGATCTACAGCATACAAAGATACATTAAGGCTTCCAACCCAGTATTAACACTTTGAAGAAGACCCTTTTCTGTTCCAGCATGACTGTGCCCCTGTGTAATACAACTCCATAAAGGCATGGCTTGGCCAGCTTGATGTGGAGGAGTCTCAATAGAAAAGATTCCTCCACAAAGTTGCCAAAATCGCCAAATTTGCCCATGTCTGTGTAGGCAAGTGCTGGCCATGTGGAGCCCATACTAGCTCCCCACATATCTAAAGCCAAAGAGGCCGACAGCACTCAGATGATGTCAGCATAAAAACTTTGTTGTTCCAGACAAAGGACAAAAAGGATCCACCCAGACCCTCCTCTCTCTGAGTGGATCCGTTGTGCCCTTTGTTCAGAACAATAAAGTTTTTATGCTCATCTAAGCACTGTTGGCCTCTTTGGCTTAGGATATGAGGGTAGCTAGGATGGGCTCCACATGGCCAGCACCTGCTTTCACAGACACCGACTGGTTCAGGACTTTGGAGCTGCAATCTTCTTTTGAGTTTTCTCCACCTCATGCTGGTAAAACCATGTCTTTATGGACCTGTTTGATTGCTTATGGCACCACTCAAAGTAGAAGTAAAAGCATATCCCTGTGTCCCAGGACATGGGCTGCAAGCTTGTCCTGATACCAATCCAGGAGGTTAGTAAATGTAAAGAGGAAAGGATTGCCGCTGCTCCCGACCAGCCCAGGTGAATAAATGATAAGGGGCAGCCTCAGCCTACATGTCTCCACCAAAAAAAACACACCCTGATGCATTTACCATGCCCAATGAGGCTTAATCATAGGGTCAGGCAGGGCAAAAGGGTAAGGTTGGGGGGGGGGGGTGATCCTTTCCTCGTGTCTTTATGGAGCTGGCTTTGAACAAAGGGGCACAGCAATGCTGGTACAGAAAAGGGTCTTCACCCACAGACACAGACAGATTTGGGACTTGGGAGCAACAGCTTTTCTTTTGAGTTTCCTCCAGGTGAGACTGGTCCTTGGCTTTTGATATAGAGTATGTTAAAGCGGAGGTCCGAGGGCTAAAAAAAAAAAATTAAAAGTCAGCAGCTACACATACAGTAGCTGCTGACTTTTAATATTAGGACACTTACCTGTCCTGGAGTCCAGCGATGTCGGCACCCGCCGCCGATCTTCGGATCGGGGGACGGGTGCAGCCGCCTCCATCGTGGGTAAGGGAACCCGGACGTGTAAGCAGTACAGCTTCACGCCGGGCACCTTACTGCGCATGCCCGAGGCTCTGCCGCTCTCTGCTACTGGCCAGGCGGCCAGAAGCAGAGCGAGCAGGGAGGAGGGAGCCGGGCTGCTGACGTCAGCGGCCGCGTCCGCCGGCCAGAGCTCCCGGATGTGTGGAAAAGGACACCTGTCTAAAGACAGGTGTCCTCTTCCCCCTCCCCCCCGAAAGGTGCCAAATGTGACACCTGAGGGGGGGAGGAATCCAACCAGCGGAAGTTCCACTTTAGGGTGGAACTCCGCTTTAAGCAGCCTGCAAGCACCCTGGCCTCAACCCTGTTGAACACCCTTGGGATGAGCTGAAATGGCAATGGCAAGCCAGGTCTTCTTATCCAACAAGGGTACCTGACCTCAAAAATGTTCTTTTGGCAACATTGACCCATGTATCCACAAACGCTCTCCAGAAACTTGTGGAAAGAGCTAAGGGAGCAACTCAATATTAATATCCATAATTTTGGAATGGGATGTTCAGCCAGGTCATGGGTGTGATGGTCAGGTGTCAACAACCTATGGGCCATATCGCATGCAAGTTTAGTTTATTATAGTTTCTATGGTCTACAAAGAAAGGAAAGGTTTCCTTCCAGAATATTTAATGATGAATAAAATGTTATTTGTTAAAATATTGTAACAATAAATTGATACAATTGTATTTTCAGTAATCCATTTTAATGCCTTTGTATTGCACCTCCATTGACTGCACCAGCATTGTTCCAAATATCGTGAAACTCCTATAGTGTACCTGCCCTATGTGCAACTCACTTGTTATTCAAAGCTGCCACTCCAACCGTGCTTCTTGGGGTTGTCATGCTGGCGACATAATTCCATTGTCGCGCTTGAGGGTCCCACCGCTCCACCGTATTAAGGTAGCTCCATCCATCATGGCCGCCCACGGCGTACATTGGACCTTCCAGCACCGCCACCCCTGCAAATCAGTTGAGAAGAAATTGACAAATGCAAGTTTCATCTACTCTTGTATCGGCAACCTGAGCGCTCAGACATTCCGTACAAGATCCATAAATCACACGAATAGCTGATCTAATCAAGGCTAATTAAACAAGTGTAAATGAAAGTGATTATTTCTCCGCAGACGCACGGAATGCTGTGCATTTAATCATCTCCGTGTGGAATAAACATTATTAATTTAAGAGTTTGAGGCCGGGAGTGGGCGGTTGTGTGTACGCGGCCCGCTTCCTGTGTCGCACTAAAATGTATTTAAGTTCTCTAAAGATCTATAGCCAATGTATTATTTATAAACTTTTCCTAATTAGTCTCTCACAGAGGAAACCCACGCTGCTTGTTGATGGATTAAGTCTGCCCTTCACCGAGCGTGAACCTGAGATTTCCTGTCCCAGCGAACTGCGAAATGGCCCACAATGTGCTGACGGAGCGATTCTGAGGCCAATATGTCCATCCTGGGGACAACAGATTGACGCTTTGCTAACTACAAAAGCTACGCTAGTAAAAAAAGTGACTAGTGATAGGGAAAGTGGAGGCATAACAAGAGCCAAGTTCGTAAGTCTACCCAGAAATTCAATCTTTATTAAAAGTTGAGTCTGGACAGCTGAGTCACCCCCTTATATATTTCTTAAAGACTCCACTGATAAGTCCCTACCTACTAGAGTTCTTGGCTCAGTTCTTGGAATTTTGGTAGTTTAAAGTAGATGCAAACCCAATTACTTAAATGTCATGTAAGCATTAACATAGTTACATAGTTAGTCAGGTTGAAAAAAGACACAAGTCCATCCAGTTCAACCAAAAAAAAAAAAAAACAGAAAAATTATATATAACCATTCAATCCCATATAGAATTCTTCACCCACAGTTGATCCAGAGGAAGGCAAAAAACCCCAGCAAAGCCAATGATCCAATTTGCTATAACGGGGAAAAAAATTCCTTCCTGATTCCCCGAGAGGCAATCGGATTCACCCTGGATCAACTTTACCTAAAAATGTTAGTACCCAGTTATATTATTTACATTACGGAAAGAATCCAGGCCTTTTTTAAAGCTATCTACCGTGCTGGCCAAATCCACCTCAGGACGGAGTCTATTCCACATTTTCTCAGCTCTTACTGTGAAGAATCCTTTCCTTATTTGGAGATGAAATCTTTTTTCCTCTAGAAGTAAAGAATGCGCCCTAGTCCTCTGTGATGACCTTAAAGTAAATAACTCAACACCAAGTTCACTATATGGACCACTTATATATTTGTACATGGTGATCATATCCCCCCTTAACCTCCTCTCCTCAAGAGAGAATAAATTCAGATCCTCTAATCTTTCCTCATAGCTGAGCCCCTCCATGCCTCTTATTAGTTTGGCTGCCCTTCTCTGCACTTTCTCCAGTTCCCCGATATCCTTTTTGAGAACTGGTGCCCAAAACTGAACTGCATATTCCAGATAAGGTCTTACTAATGATTTGTACAGGGAGGCAAAATGATGTCTCTATCTCTGGAGCCCATGCCTCTCTTAATACAAGAAAGGATTTTGCTTGCTTTGGAAACCGCAGCTTGGCATTGCATGCCATTATTAAGCTTATGATCTACCAAAACCCCCAGATCCTTCACTATGGATTCCCCCAGATTCTTCTCCACTATGGACCCCCCCAGATCCTTCTCCACTATGGATCCCCCCAGACCCTTCTCCATTATGGATTCCCCCAGATCCTTCTCCACTATGGATTCCCCCAGTTGTACTCCCCCTAGTATGTACGATGCATGCATATTCTTAGCCCCCAAGTGCATAACTTTACATTTATCAACATTAAACCTCATTTGCCACATAGTCACCCAATTAGACAGAGCATTGAGGTCGGCTTGTAAGTTGGAGACCTCCTGCAAGGACGTTATTCCACAGCATAGCTTGGTGTCATCTGCAAACACTGAAATGGTACTTATAACCCCAGACCCTATATCATTTATAAATATATTGAAAAGTAAGGGTCCCAACACTGAACCTTGAGGTACACCACTGATAACCATAGACCATTCAGAGTAAGAATCATTAACCACTACTTTCTGAATTAACATATTAACCACTTAAAGCAGTGGTTGTCAACTTGCAAGGTAAAGGGGGTCTCAAATGTGGACACTATTGGTTCCAAAAGAGCCACATATAGTATTTGTTAAATGCAATGCTACAGAAAACTGTCAAAGATTGAAGGCTTGCTAGAGGGAATGCTCAGAGATCGTTCTTCAGGAGTGGTTGGACACTGAAGCTATACTATAGCAGACCATCAGAGACTAGGGATGTGTTGCATGAAACCGCTAGCTTTTAATACTATTAAGGCCCCTTTATAAATTAATGCTCCCTCTAAAAAAGACTGTTGGGACCCAAGGGCGCATTTCAAACATCAAAGAGTTGTATGTGTCCCTCGGGCCACAGGTTGGGCACCAGGGCCTTAAAGCCACCTCCAGACACCCTTTGAGTAGGCTTTATTGCCTGGGAGGTGGTGCCATTTCTATATCCACTGCAATTGGCTCTCACATCAACCACACGATCGGGAGCACGTCACACTGTTTCTCCATCAAACCACCTGACTAAGAGCTGTCAGTGACAGTTCAGTCATTGTGCTGCTCTCAGCACACAACCTCAGATCACTGCGAGTATATACACTATATTGCCAAAAATATTGGGACGACTGGCTTTACACGCACATAAACTTTAATGGCATCCCAGTCTTAGTCCGTAGGGTTCAATATTGAGTTGGCCCACCCTTTGCAGCTATAACAGCTTCAACTCTTCTGGGTAGGCTGTCCACAAGGTTTAGGAGTGTCTATGGGAATGCTTGACCATTCTTCCAGAAGCCCATTTGTGAGGTCAGACGCTGATGTTGGACGAGAAGGCCTGGCTCACAGTCTCCACTCTAATTCACCCCAAAGGTGTCTATTGTGTTGAGGTCAAGACTCTGTGCAGGACCAGTCAAGTTCCTCCACCCCAAACTTGCTCATCCATGCCCCAATGGACCTTGCTTTGTGCAGTGGTGTGCAGTCATGTTGGAACAGGAAGGGGCCATCCCCAAACTGTTCCCACAAAGTTGGGAGCATGACATTTCCAAAATGTCTTGGTATT
>BLSH010287291.1:728130-739600 GCA_018402905.1 Glandirana rugosa | reverse complement strand
AGAGACTGCGGACATCGTACAGGAGATGATCAGAGACTGCAGACATGGTACAGGAGATGGTCAGAGACTGTGGACATGGCACAAGAGACAATCAGAGACTGCATACATGGTCCAAGAGACTGTCAGAAACTGCATACATGGCTCAAGAGGATAAGGACTTAGTGGGGAACCCCCAATCCGATCCCTGATTCCGGGGGGGGGGCAATTGCCCCCCCTTGCCCCTACCTGCGGACGCCCATGCCAGTGCACCATGTGACCCAGTCTATATATGAGGCTGGAGTCACAGTGCTGCATGTCATATGCTCTCTGCGTAGTGTAGGGAGAGGATGCTGCCGGCGCTGTGAGGGACAGATTGTGAGGGACAGATTGCAGATCTAATAACTAGGTAGAGATTACTACTACTGCTGTGAGGGACAGATTGCAGTGATAATAACTAGGTAGAGATTACTACTACTGCTTTCAGGGACAGATTGCAGATCTATAACATCTCATCCTGCATTACAGAACGATCTCTCATCCTGCATTACAGAACGATCTGATACTGGACTAGGTAGAGATTACTACTGCTTTGAGGGACAGATTGCAGATCTAATAACATCTCCCATTTTTCTTCCTTTTGCAGCCCTCTAGCACTTTCCAGGACTTTTTTACAGTCATTTTTGTGCCGAAAAGTTCGGGTCCCCATTGACTTCAATGGGGGTCAGGGGTAAAGTTCGGATAACGTTCGGTACCGAACCCGAACGTTTCTGGAAAGTTCGGCCGAACCCGAACGTTCAGGTGTTCGCGCAACTCTACTCATGGTACATTATCATAGTGTTTTATACATTTAGGCAGAAATAGAAGAATAAAGGATGTGGTGTTTACTTTTTTAAGTAACATTTATGAAATGAATAATAATTGGCAGAAAAAATTTCAGTCCATAAAAAATGTAATGTCTATTTACATTGGTGGTTGGTACCTGTGGAAAAGTGTTGCCTTACCCTAAGGGCCAATGGGTGAAGGCCCCACCCAGGGCCGAGACAAGGGGTGGGCAGGAGGGGCAGCTTCCATGAGAGAGTGGGGGGGGGGGCTCTAGATCAAAGGCTGGCAACCGTTGAGTTGCAGCTTCATGTCTGTTCTGACAGTTACTACTGTCATACCATGCTCCAACATGGCCACTCTTTGCATCATGCACCCACGGCTGACATGAAAAACACACCATTCATGGGCAACTACCTTTTAGCTGCTGGAAAGCAAATGATTGGCCATGTATGCATATACCATGCCAACCATGGATGGCTTAAGCAAGGGAGCAGAGAATGGGCACAGGGCAGCACACCTCTTCTAACTCATGCATTAGCAGAATGACATGGGGGGTGGGGGTCTCAGTTCTACATCCCTGCCCTGGGCTATGGATTAACCTGTCCCAATATTGTCCTCACCCCTTATATTGTTGGTGAGTGGGAGAAGGACTGACTTACATTACTTACGGTATTTTCAAAAAGAATGCCCTCTTACATTGGCGGTCATTGGAAAGAATGCTGGTCAGTCTAGGCTACTTATTTTGATAATCACTGGGCCCATAGGTGTGCGCAGCCTGTTGCATTAGGGTGTGCACCCCAAACCAAAGCTCAAACACATGTGCGTTTGTGTGTTTATATATATATATACACATGTAAAACACCTAATACTCTTCTAAATACACATATAAAAACTCCTGAAAATCACTCTTCTCAGGTGTGAATGCAGCCTGAATTACTAAAAAATGAAAGCAGTATTCTCAGTAAGGACACCAGATGTGGGCACTGGCAGCAGAGCACTATTGCAGGCTGCTACTGACACCAAAACAGAGGGAGGGCTGTTCTATGAAGGCAGGGATACAAGGAGGGCAACTGAATATCACTTTGCTGGGGACAGTCAGGGCTGCTGCAACTGCCGGATGTAGAAAAAAAATGTATTTAATTTCTTAATTTTCCCAAAAAATTGCGACAAAAAAATTACAAGTTCAAAAAAATTGCCGTGCCTCTTACTAAATGCCTCAAACTGTCTACTTTCCAAAAAGGGATCATTTGGGGGGTCCTGGCATTTTAGCGGCTCAGGAAATGAGGCCGTCGATACATCAGGATTAGAGTTGAGCGGACACCTGGATGTTCGGGTTCGGCGGGTCCGGCCGAACTTCGCGAAAAAGTTGACCCCGGACCCCGAACCCCATTGAAGTCAATGGGGACCCAAACTTTTGGGCACAAAAATGGCTGTAAAAAAGTCCTGGCAAGTGCTAGAGGGCTGCAAAAGGAATTAAAATGGGGGTAAGAGTAGGACAAGTGCCCTACAAAAAATTGGGGATAGGGAAAATAACTTAAAATCAAATAAAAAAAAAATAAAAATGGGAAGGGGGGGTGGATGTGGAGTAGGAGCCTGGAGGTTGACTAGGCCGTGACCGTGGCAGTGTAGGTGGAAGTGGCGGTGGTGGTGGAGGAGGAGGAGGAGGTAGCCAACACTTTTTGTTGTTTGTTTGTTTTTTTTTTCTAATTGGGGTAGCCCCCAAAATACTGAGGCATATTCAAAAAAACAAGTATACCAATGGCTGTGTGAGGCCGGTCAATAATCTGCCCCTTACAGCAACAGCAGTAACCTGACCCTATAGAACTAGGAGATGATTTTAGAACAATAATCTGTCCCTCTAAGCAGTAGACTCTACCTAGTCCAGTCAGATTGTTCTGTAATGCAGGATGAGATCTGCAATCTGTCCCTCAAAGCAGTAGTAGTAGTAATCTCTACCTAGTCCAGAATCAGAATGTTCTGTAATTCAGGATGAGATGTTATTAGATCTGCAATCTGTCCCTCTAAGCAGTAGACTCTCCCTAGTCCACAATCAGATCGTTCTGTAATGCAGGATGAGATGTTATATCTGCAATCTGTCCCTCACAGCGCCAGCAGCATCCTCTCCCTACACTATCCTGAGAGCATGTGACATGCAGCACTACGTGACTCCAGCTTATAAAGAGGCTGGGTCACATGATGCACTGGCCAATCACAGCCATGCCATTAGTAGGCATGGCTGTGATGGCTTCTAAGGGCAAACCAGTGAAACGCTTGTTGATTGGCTGCCCTGCAGCTATTCAGCAGGCGGGATAAAATACCCGAACGCAGAACCCAAACTTTTTTTCAAATGTCCGGGTTTGGGTCCGGGTCACGGACACCCCAAAGTTCGGTACGAACCCAAACTTTACAGTTCGGGTTCACTCAACTCTAATCACGATTGATCAATTTTCAAAAATATATATATATATGCTGGTATGAGTATGACGGTGATCAGGATGCTGGACAGTTAAAAATGACATTTAAAAATGTGCATGCATGGGCAAAAAAAATATATATATATATTGATTTTTAAATGTCATGTTGTCTGATAAAATATCAAACCATTATTTTAACACATGTGAGAACAATTTAAAATAATGAGATTCTTTTATGTATGGGCAGAAAAAAAAATGTATATGTACATGCATGCACACACACCACACACTATATATATATATATATATATTACACATACACACTTTTTTGCTGAAAAACATTGCTCTTCTTGGGCCAAGCCAGCGGGGTTCGTTGACACTGACAATTATGTATGAGCCAAGCCAGCGGGGTTCATAGTGCTATGGTTGCCTTTTTACATTTCCTTCCAGTTTCCCATCTGTTCAGTGCTTACCTCTAGCTGCCGAATGCCTGCTGCTCTTCTCTGTTTCTTCTTCTGAAGCCGAAGAGAGATGCCAGAGGAGGGGCGGAGTACAGCTGTATATCACTCCGCCGGCACCGGCGGGACCTGTAGCCGGAACTATAGAAGCCGCATCGGAAAATGCGGCTGGATTACTCCGCGGCTGCAGACGCTCGCTTCTTCAAAAATCACCTCCCATGTGCATGATGTTGGCCTGGACCCGACCTAAGTTACATTTTGCAGGCAGAGGCTAAGCAGAACAGCGAATGCACAGCCAGAGCACGGGGGGGTGATTAAGGTGTGCCCAGGCACACCCCATGCGCACACCTATGCCTGGGCCCATGTTTATGGCACTGCCAAGGGACGTTAGTGCTGAAACTAAACGAGCACTGTCAGGAAAAAGATGAATCCAATGGCATTCAAGCTCAAAGAACCTACAGCAGCCACCAGGGTCATATATTCACAAGACCAAGCTAAAGTCACTGCCCCCACTTTTAACTGGCCATTACAGTAAGGAGCTATGGAAGGGCACAAACAAAAAACAAAGAATTCCAAGCTCAACTTACTGACCAGTTTGTGAACCAACCGAATTCACCTGTCTAACAGTAGCGTTTAAAAGGCAGGGGATTGGTTACACACATTTGCAAGTGCATGCATAAGTTGCAGGCCCAGACAAGGCCCCCTGTGTACTGCAGACCTAACTCTGTATAAGAGGCTTCATAATGTAACCAATCCCCTGCCTTTTAAACACTACTGTTAGACTTTTAACTCCCCCCCCCCAACAAGTGGTTAAACAGGGGTTAAAAGTGCCGGCGCTCGGCGCTCCCGGAGTGGTGTATAGCTGCTTCGAGGGAGAGCTGCCCATTCAATCCAATGGCAGGGGCGGTGCACTTTCCTGAAAAATCATGCTTGCAGGAGTTTAATTTTACTCCCGCAAGTGCACCGCCCTGAGCCGCCGCAGTGTGAAAGGACATACTGGGTTGAATGGGGAGATGCTTTATAGGCGCTATTTTTGGCATAATAGTGCCTGTAAAGCGCCCCAGTGTGAAAGGGGTCTAAAAGGACTTCTGGATATCTCTTGTCAAAAGATCTTTTGTAGAACATACCGTTGAAGAATTGCACAGTATCTAAATGCAACTGTTTTCATACAAAGTAAAAGAGCCATACGGCTATTTTGTATCTATACAGTAACATTTAGATACTGGGCAATTCCTCAACGGTACGTTCTACAAAAGATCTTTTGACAAACTAAATGCAGATAGACAAGTCCTTCAGCTGCAACTAATCTCTTGCAAGCTAACCTGCTATAGTTGCACATATGTGTTCAGGGCTGGCCCAAGACGTTGTGCTGCCTGGGTCCAAGAATGAAATGCTGCCCCCCCCAAAAAAAAAAAAATTACGCCCACCAAAAGGCCCGCACATCCATTATTTTATATCATGATAATTAAAATGAAATTTATCAGGAAGTCAGATTTACGCCTTGTCTACATGCAAATTTATATGACATACCATAATGTCCAATTCCAAGGGGTGGCATAGGGGTAGGCTAAGGCAGTATATACACAGGCTAGGGTAGTATATGGGCACGCTAGGGTAGTATATGGACAGGCTAGGGCAGTAAAGGAGTGGGCTAGGGCAGTATAGGGGTGGGCTAGGGTAGTATAGAAGAGAAGGAGAGGCGGCTGTGGTTCAATTTGCTGCCCCTCTTAAAGTGCTGCCTGGGTCCAATGGACCCACTGGGTCCCATGGTAGGGCCGGCTCTGTATGTATTGTGACAGAACAGTCCAGCACCCAGCTCAAGATATATACCTTCCTTCAGTCCGGACCCAGGAACCAGGTATTATAGCTGAGCACCCAAGACTATACGACACTAGCTTAGATGCAAACTGGAACTGGAACTTCTCCAACACAGTCTGCAGGAGGACCACCATATTCCCTCCGACCATTAACAATTACAAGATTAATATTACACCTTTCCATCCACTCCAGAAGGGAAGCTTTATTGTCCTCTTTCGGAGAATTAATCCGAGCCTCGCTCTCAGCGTTCATCATGTGATTGTCCATAGGGAATAATCTGCTCTCTCCATGGGCCATAATCAGTGGGTAGGAGGCTTACCCCTAGTCCCCTCCAAAAGCCCTGGTCCTGGTTGGGTCTGTCACATGTGTGTACCTGGCTATACCTTTAGGTGAGCACTATCCGTTTCAACTTCTGGAAACCCACTTTACCTCTACTCTAAGGGCCCGTTCACACCTAGGCAACTTGTCAGGCGACTTGAGTCGCCTGACAAGTCGCCTCAATGCAGCGCTATGGAACTGTTCTAATAGGAGCGAGTCGCTTCACTCCGACTTAGAAAAAAAGTTCCTGCACTATTTTCGGGGCGACCTCAGCGCGACTTTCATTGACTTCCATGGATAGAAGTCTCCTGCAAGCCGTGCTGAGGTCGCCTTGAGCGGGGCGACTCGATTCGCCCTGCAAGTCGCGCCACTTCAGGTGGCACCCTATCTATTTTCTTGAGTTGCAGCTCTAGGAACCTCTAGAACAGTTGTGTCTTTTCTATTCCTGGATACAATTGGAGAAATGTTTATAATTGTACTTATCATTATCTGTCTGTATTATACATTGCTTTGTACCTTTTGTGGCATCCATTCCCCCCACAGCATAGAGGGCCCCCACTGTAGACTTCCTGGGTTTGGTTCGGGGGCTTTGCATCATCGACCGTCTCTCGGGTAGTAGATGGTATTTCATGGCTTCCATCAGAAATTTCTGGCATTCCAGGTCGTTGGCGAACATCGGACTGTTCTCCAGGTCTGCAAGGAGCTAAAGCCAAACCTCCGTCAGTCACACACGAGCAATGAAAGTTCTTCATAAAAATGTTCTACTGGTTTATAATGCTTAGGATGATTAGAAAATATTGAAATTAATTAGGAACACAATCTAAATCATTTTACATTTAGTCACTTTTTTTTTTGCTCTAAATGCATAGAAACATATTTTACGTTTTTTTTTTTTTTTTTGGGAAACTGTAGTAAAGTAAGAGAAGTATTTTTTTTATTCTTAAATTCATACTTACCTAGGTGGATGCAGCCTCTATGTGATGGCTGAGAACTGAGAACTGAGCGATCAAACAACACTGATCGATCAGTTCTCCCCACCACTCTGAGCAGAGAGCGGTGAATATCAGTCACTTCTCTCTGCTCTGCCCCTCCAGTGCTCACTGGAACATCTGGCTAGGGAGGGGAGGGATCGGCTGGCTCAGTCTTCCAGCAAAACCTCGAGAGGCTGAGCCAGGTGCCAGTCCAGGCTCCTGGGGGGGGATCCCGACAATATGGTTCTGACCTTTCCTGGACCGGCTCTGTGACATCAGCCGACAGCGGGCTTTAGCCCACAGGAGTGGGACGAGCTTTGATCCTGTAATCCACAGGAGAAATACAGCCAAACCAGCTTTGCCTGTGCTTCTCCTTTAACCACTTCAGCTCCAGGCCTTTTCTGGCATTTTTTCGTTTACAAGTAAAAATCTGTATCTTTCTTTTTAGAAAATTACTTAGAACCTCCAAACATTAGACATTCTTTTTCTTAGCAGAGACCCTAGAGAATAAAATGAAGATCATTGCAAGTTTTTTATGTCACACAATATTTGTGCAGCGATTTTTCAAACACACTTTTTTTGAAAAAAATACACTTTCATGAATTTCAATGCAAAAAAACCACAATATATAACCCGATTTTTTGGTAATATATACAAGAGGATGTTACACCGAGTAAATGGATAACTAACATGTCTCGCTTTAAAATTGCGCACGAATAGTGACAAACTACGGTACTTAAAATTCTCCATAGGCTATGCTTTAAAAAGTTTTACAGGATGAATTTCATTTTTGAAGATGTTGAAGATGTTTTATTGATATTCTAGTGTAATTTTTTGTTTATTAAAAAAATGTACAAACATGCAACTTTAGAGCCGGTTCACACAGGGGCGATCCAACCTCAGGCACGACTTTGCTAGGCGATTTGAACACAACTTCAGCGCGCCTTCAGTACGACTTTGGGCGACTTACAACGCGACTTAAAGCGACCTCCATGCCAGGCGACTTTGCCTTTGGCCAATCAGAGAAGGGAGGGAGGGGGTTGCCTGGGTAAATTATTTTCTTTTTCCTGTAAAGTCGCTTCAATATAGATGGGCATCCGACTTGGAGGCGACTTCCATTGAATTCTATGGGCACAAGTTGGATAGAAGTCACCTTGAAGTAGTAGAGGAACCTTTTCTGAAGTTGGAGTGACTTCAGCAGTGTACATTAAGACGGCTCTCATTCACTTCAATGGGATTACTTATGTCAAGCAACTTGGGGCGGCACAAGTCGGATCCCAAGTCGCTGTTGTGAAAACCGAACCTAATAAAAACATGTAAAAGGGGGAAGAGAACAAATTGGGACTTTAAATGAGGCAGTGCCATATGCCTCCATCCCTAGTGTATTGATATATAGAAGAGGGAAGGAAATGGGACTTTAACCACTTCAGCCCCGGAAGGATTTCCCAGTTTAGGACCAGAGCACTTTTTGCGTTTCGGCACTGCGTCGCTTTAACTGACAATTGCACGGTTGCACGACGTTTTACCCAAGCAAAATTTGCGTCCTTTTTTCCCCACAAATAGAGCTTTCTTTTGGTGGTATTTGATCCCCTCTGCGTCATTTCTGATCACAGCTATAAACAAAAAAAGAGCGACAATTTTGCAAACAAAACAATATTTCTTACTTTTTGCTAAAATACAAATCCAAAAAAATATATAAAAAACATTTTTTTCATCAGTTTTGGCCGATTTATATTCTTCCTCATATTTTTGGTAAAAAAAAAAAATCGCAATCAACGTTTATTGATTGGTTTGCGCAAAAGTTGCCGCGTTTACGAATGATGAGAATTCATTTATGATGTTTTTATCTTTTACTAGTAATGGCGGCGGTCTGCGATTTTTAGCGGTACTGCGATATTGCGGCGGCCATGGCGGACCATTTTGACACTTTTTTGGAACCATTGGCATATATACAGCGATATGAAAATGCACTGATTACTGTGTAAATGCCATTGGCAGTGAAGAGGTTAACCAGGAGGGGGCGCTCTAAGGGTTAACTGTGTTCCCTCAGTGTGTTCTAACTGTATGGGGGCTGGGCTGGCAGGGGGAGGGGAGTGATCACGGCTCCCATATACAGGAAGCCTGCAATTACACTCCTTCCCTCTCTGTCAGAACGGAGATCTGTGTTTACTTAAACGGACCTCCGTTCTTTCACTGCGGGGGGGCCATCGCGGGTAGCCGGCGGAGATCGAGTCCCCCCTACCCGCTCCCTGCCCCCCCGGAACACAGTGAGCATGTGAACGCGCCTCCGGCGGCGCGCACTCACAATACTCGTTATCGCGTCCGCTGTCAGGTGACGGCGGTTTGTGATAACCAAACACTTTGCCATCGTCAAGCCACGGCGGGAGGTCGGCAAATGGTTAAATGAAGCAACGCTGGTTTTGAAAAAAATTAAGTCTTAATAAAGTTTTTGTTGAATAATACATAAAATTTAAAAATATTCCACTGTAAACAATTCATATATATACACACACTTGGTCATACCGCCTCACAACTTGCAATACTTTGCGTATAGATATAGTACATACTTTGCATACAGAAAAATGAGCAAAAATGTTTATGTAATTACACCACATGATAATTCTGAGCACGGCATATGACAGCTCTACGCGTTTCGTGGAAGCTATATCCTCTCCTCAGGAGCATGCAGTTAGCTATTGTCTGTAATTGAAAATAAAAAATAACTGGGTAATGTCAGCATTTCAAAAAACAAACAAGGGTAACCATAATGGACCCTTGCTGTCTGCAATACTTACAGGTACTGTGTAGCGGGGTGTGGTAACTAGGAACTGGAGGCACCCAAATGGGCATCTCACCCAGGAGCTGAGGTGGGGCAGGTGGCCCATAAGCTCAGACAGGGACCACATCCAGAGAGCCCAAAGGAAAATTGGGGTGACTGGCCATGGCCAAAGGATAGTAACCCAATGATGGGAAATTCTGTAAAAAAATAAATGGGTGAAGAGATGTCCTGAACTGAAAGGGACAGGACAAAGGGAGGGTAGTGAAAGGAAAAACCAGGTGTGCATGAGGGATAGAAGCTAAACCACCATAGAAGGATGTGAACAGATAGGCAAGGCTGTGAGCAAGTACCTGAAGTGGCACGTAAACAACTTGGATAGACAAAGGGGTGTGTGTACTGAAGATTGAAGAAACCAAGAGAAAGGCACCAACGGTCAGGTGGAACACCGCCCACCGTTGGCGCCAGCGGTGGGTGGTGTTCCGCCTGACAGTTGGTGCCTTTCTCCTGCTTTGTCAGCTGGCATTCACGTTGGTGGGTGTGTGCTGGCCGTGCGCCCATATAGGTTCCATTTCCAGTCTGCCCCCATAAGTCACCACTCTTGGTTTCTTCAGCAGTCTTCAGTGCACACACCCTATGGCCAGTCACCCCACTTTTTTCTTTGGGCTCTCTGGGTGTGGTCCCTGTCTGGGCTTATGGGCCACCTGCCCCACCTCAGCTCCCGGGTGAGATGCCCCTTTTGGGTGCCTCCGGTTCTTAGCTACCACAACCCCGCTACACAGTACCTGTAAGTATTGCAGACAGCAAGGGTTCATTATGGTTACCCTTGTTTGTTTTTTTGAAATGCTGACATTACCCAGTTATTTTTTATTTTCAATTACAGACAATAGCTACATGCATGCCCCTGAGGAGAGGATATAACTTCCACGAAACGCGTAGAGCTGTCATATGCCGTGCTCAGAATTATCATGTGGTGTTATTACATAAACATTTTTACTCATTTTTCTGTATGCAAAGTATGTACAATATTTATACGCAAAGTATTGCAAGTTGTGAGGCGGTATGCCCAAGTGTGTATATATATGAATTGTTTACAGGGGAGTATTTTTAAATTGTATGTATTATTCAACAATAACTTTATTAAAACCTAATAAAAACATATTTACATATATACTGAGTGAATACAATTATATACAAACAAACCAAAATAGCTTAAATCAGCATAGAAAACAGAAAATGTTTTTTTTTTTTTGCCTGAAAAAGAGTGGTAAACGGGTAAAAGCAGCCCCAGCTTGATTAATCCAGGCCATGTCCCCAACATGTTTCGCCCCACCCCGGATCTCCTCGATTAAGAACCAGGGGTGTTGTGGACATGGCTTGGATGAATCGAGCTGAGGCTGCTTTTACCTGCTAACCACTCGGGCCAGATGAAGTGAGTGGTGGCTGGGCTATCCCTTCCTATTTCTGCAGGGTGCTTTGGATCTGGTTGACCTCTCCTCAGCCTGCACCCTTGCTGGCCAGCGGCATAGTGGGGACCCTTAAGCATTGGTGATACGGCGACCGGTCGTTCCCACGTCCGACTCCTCTCCAGTTGGTCTAGGTTTCGTGGGACGTCTTTATCCTTCCCTATCGGGTCGGTGGTGAGTGAAGTAGACCGGGCTCACCAATCGTCCATTTTCGTCGGAGTCGAGCTAAGTAGGTTCGGTACAGGTGTTGTGGGGACCAAGAATTAGCTCCTCTAGGCCCCACCCCGCTTTGTACAACCCCTGTACCGGACCTAATTAGTTCGACCCCGACGAAAATGGGCAAATGGTGAGAAAAAGTCCGTTTTTTTTTTTTTGTAAAAGACAAAAGATACGACTAAATTCGATAAAACCAAACAAACATATATTAACATAAGTGAGTCATATATAC
>BLSH010287291.1:713227-723973 GCA_018402905.1 Glandirana rugosa | reverse complement strand
CTCTGCATACCAGTGAGGCAGACGTCACCTCCACTGCACAGCCCACACCATCTCCAGTGGCTCTGAGAGGACACTGTGGCTCGATCTCCTTCCGGATCACCATAGCCCAGGGAAACCTCCGGTTCCACCAGGGAGGACTGTCAACCAGCCTGTATAGCAACGAGCATCCCGGCTCCTTCTCAAGCCTGCCATGGTTTTATATGTAAGTCTTCAATAAACTTTCTACTTTTTTATAGTAACCCAGGCTGGTCCTGTTTTTTACCAATTTCAACAAAGACAATATTGCTGTTTTTTACTTTGGTGTTACAAACTGACAGTGGGCAACGCTGCACACAAGCGCCCTTGGGTTCGCATTTCCTTTTATTTTCTGTACTCCCACCCCGGAGCTGAACCTAGGCTGCAAGGTACCTGCAGCAAGTCACTCAGTCCCCTGTGTGTCCACAAGTCACAATATATGATCAGCGCCTGATCCTTTTTCGTTTTCTTCATCAGTGCTGCCTATCAGTGCCCATCAGTGCAGCCTCATCAGTGCCACATCATCAGTGCACATCAGTGCAGCCTCATCAGTGCCACATCATCAGTGCACATCAGTGCAGCCTCATCAGTGCCACATCATCAGTGCACATCAGTGCAGCCTCATCAGTGCCGCATCATCAGTGCGCATCAGTGAAGGAGAAAAATTACTTATTTGCAAAATGTTATATCAAAAACTAAGAAAATTTTCTTTTTTTCAAAATTTTGCATCTCTTTTCATTTGTTTAGCAAAACATAAAAAAAAAACCCTATAGTTATTAAATACTACCAAGAGAAGGCTCTATCAGTCTCAAAAAAATGATAAAAAATTCAAATGGGTACAGCTTTGCATGACCAAGCAATTGTCATTCAAATTGCAACAGCGCTGAAAGCTGAAAATTGGCCTGGGCAGGAAGGGGGTTAAGTGCCCAGTAAACAGGAGGTTAAGGATGGTGCCCAAAGAGGTGATATAGGAATGTCCCACCACTATTATTTTGGTTACCTATAGGCATCTAATTAGACACTATCCATAAATATGCAAAATGTAATATTGCAATATACAGTTGTGCTCATAAGTTTACATACCCTGGCAGAATTCTTGGCCATTTTTCAGAGAATATGAATGATAACATAAAACCATTTCTTTCACTCCTGGTTAGTGTTTGGCTGAAACCATTTATTATCAATCCAAGAAATTGAGAATGCCAATCAGCAGTGTTCAAACTCTAGTCAAGAAATGGAAAATGAGGAGTTCTGTTGAAACCAAACCACGGTCAGGAAGACCAACTAAAATTTCAGCCACAACTGGGCTTCTTGCGAAGAGGAACGGGCAGCGAAGATAAAGAGCCTCATCCACAAATACCACAAAACACTTCAAGCTGTCATTGATGTTAAAGGGGGCAATGCAAGGTATTAAGTTACATTTTGGTCTCATCAGTCCAAATGACTTTGTGGCAGAAGGTTTGAGTCTTGTCTCTGTGCTGTTTGGTGTATTGTAAGTGGGATACTTTGTGGCATTTGCGTAGTAATGGCTTTCTTCTGGCGACTCGACCATGCAGCTCATCTTTCTTCAAGTGCCTCCTTATTGTGCATCTTGAAACATCCACACCCCATGTTTTCAGGGAGTCCTGAAGTTATTTGTGGGTTTTTCTTTGCATCCCGAACAATTTCCCGGGCAGTTGTGGCTGAAATTTTAGTAGGTCTACCTGACCGTGGTTTGGTTTCAACAGAACACCTCATTTTCCACTTCTTGATTAGAGTTTAAACACTGCTGATTGGCATTCTCAATTCCTTGGATATCTTTTTATATCCCTTTCCTTTTTTATACAGTTCAACTACCTTTTCCCACAGATCCTTTGACAATTCTTTTGCTTTCCCCAAGAATCCAGAAACGTCAGTGCAGCACTGGATGAAAGATGCAAAGGTCTGTTGGAAGTCCAGAAACTCATTGAACTTTTATACACACACACTAATTACAAGCAAACAGATCACAGGTGAGGATGGTTACCTTTAATAGCCATTCAAACCCCTTTGTGTCAACTTGTGTGCATGTTATCAGGCCAAAATCACCAGGGTATGTAAACTTTTGATCAGGGTCATTTGGGGAGTTTCTGTTGTCATTATGATGTAAAAAGAGTAAACACAGTTGATTGATAATAAGTGGCTTCAGCCAAACACCAACCATGAGTGAAAGAAATGTTTTTGTGTTCTCATTCATATTCTCTGAAAAATGGCCAAGAAATCATAAATTCTGCCAGGGTATGTAAACTTATGAACACAACTCTATATTTAATATACTTTAATAAATATAATAATTCATCACAATGAACCAATCATCTCAGCACCATTCATTCGTAGGATGCCGCATTGTGTACAGAACCCTCACCCCAGGGGAACAGAAAAGGAGAGCGGAGGCTGCTGGCATAAGGCGGTAATCCTCTTGGCGTTGAAGAGCGTACAGAACAAGTTGATCTTTTTAAATATAGATAAAAGCCGAGTATGTTGAGCTCGGCGGGACGCTACGTGTCTTCCCTTCTTATTTTATTATTTATCGCAGTCACTAAACATGGAAGATATTTTCGGTCCTGACTTTTAACATTTTGTACACTAACCAGCTAATCTTTTGATCATAAATTTAGTAGCACTTGGTAACAGAAGGTGATTTGATGTTCCACAAAAAATCAATACCATGAAAAAAAAAAATAAAATCAATAAAAAAACAAAAAAGAAAGTAAGTGTGAAAAATAAAACAGCTTGGAGGGGTGAGTCCACCCAGAACTGACATATTGGCTCTGAGTGAATGCCGGCAGCCTGAATCCTACGCTGTGATCTTCTGAGCTTGGATCTCAGCGGGGAGTTATTGGACCAATGGAAGCCTCTTGTGTCTCTCAGCACAGCCTTCCTTGATAGCTCCAGGTCTGTCAATTCACATTGACCAGTTATGTATCAATAATGTAACCTTGTATATCTTTTTATAGCTTTAGATCCCCTAATCCTGCTTGGTAGGAGAGGTGAAGGATATATGTAGGCTTATAGGCATGGATGGATCCAAGAATACAGGTTACATCAACTCAAAGGGACCTCTGATATGTATGGACTCCTTGTTTAAAATGCACTTCAAATGAAGGACAGGTCAGCAAATTACCACCAACTTTAATAGTCATATTTGACAGTTCAGAGGCTGTATTTGACCTGCTCTGTGTTGCTCTAGGATGGGAGTGATGGTGGTCCTCTGGGGTCCAATGGGTTAAGCCAAAAAAAGCAAATTAAACCCAAAGGATGGGTTGTATTGCTGTAGGATGGGAGTGATGGTGGTCCTCAGGGGTAAAGCAAATTAAGACCCATAGGATGGTTTGTATTGCTCTAGGATAAGAGTGATGGTGGTCCTCCGGAGTCCCACAGGGCAAGCTTAAAAAGCAAATTAAGACCCATAGAATGATTTGTATTGCTGTAGGATGGGAGTGATGGTGGTCCTCAGAGATAAAGCAAATTAAGACCTATAGGATGGTTTGTCTTGCTCTAGGATGGGAGTAATAATGGTCCTCAGGAATCAAACCAAAAAAGCAAATTAAGACCCATAGGATGGTTTGTATTGTTGTAGGATGGGAGTAATGGTGGTCCTCGGGGGTTCATTGGGTTCAAGCCAAAAAAAGCTAATTAAGACCCAAAGGATAGTTTGCATTGCTGAAGGATGGGAGTGATGGTGGTCTTCGGGGTCCGATGGGTCAAGCCAAAAAAGCAAATAAAGACTCATAGGATGGTTTATATTGCTCTAGGTTGGGAGTGGTGGTGGTCTTCAGGAGTCCGATGGGTCAAGCCAATAAAAGCAAATTAAGACCCATAGGATGGTTTGTACTATTGTAGTATGGGGGTGATGGTGGTCCTCAGGAGTCCGACCAGTCAAGCCAAAAAAGCAAATTAAGACCAATAGGATGGTTCGCATTGCTCTAGGATGACAGTAATGGTTGCTCTCAGGGGTTGGATGGGTCAAGCCAAAAGCAAATTAAGACCCATAGGATGGGTTATTTTGCTGTAGGATAGGAGCGATGGTGGTCCTCAGGAATTTGCCAGGTCAAGCCAGAAAAGCCAATTAAGACACATAGGATGGTTTGCATTGCTGTAGGATGGGAGTGATGGTGGTCTTCAGGAGTCCAATGGGTCAAGCCAAAAAAAAAAATTAAGTAGGGTTCGGAGTGCCCACCGAAAAAAGACAAGAGACAGGAGAGCCCGCCCTTATTGGGTAGTGTATATTATCAAAATTGCATAGAAAAAGAAAAAAAGAAAATGACTTAAATCTGGTGAGCTTGCGATCGCCCCATGTGATAGATCATGCAACCCTCTATTGTCACAGGTGGAGATAGCTGCCCCCATGCAAGATGAGCTTGGTTGCTCTCAATGTCTAGAGGTTTCTGATCCTTAGTACTCTGGGAAAAAAAGCTCACAAGGGGACTAGCAAGAGTTTCCCTTCACAGCCACCTAGATCACTTTTACAAAACAGCTGATCGCGGGCTGAAAAAAACGGTACCAAAATCATGGCTGCAGCAGCCATGATCTTGTAATAACCAATTGCTGACAGGACACTTACCTACGTACATCATTTGTCCAGTGGGGAAACGCTGCGTCGGGTGGCAGTTTGTTGGACACGGCATTTCCGCTCGGAGGAACGCAGGTGGAGCGCAATCGGCGTCCCCTGCTTCCTTACCAAGCTCCACAAGTTTATTTTTATTTGTTTTTTACTGTATTGCATTGCATGGACTTTTATATGGAATTTTAAATAAATGGGTTGACGTATTTCACGATCGGAGTGCTCCCCTGTTTTTTGCATCCATTATCCTCAAGTTTCAGTGGCCGGCCCTGCATCTGGGAATAGCGAGGACATCGTTGGGTGACTCAAAACAGGCGTAATGGGGGTCAGGTTTTTCTGGTAAGTGCGTTGTGACACCGGTGATCTGTCACTGAAGAAATCCCGGGATGGTCTTCATAACCCATGAATAGAGTTGAGAGAATCCATGTATGTTCGGGTTCGGTGGGTTCGGCCGAACTTCGGAAGAAAGTCCTGGTTCGGTACCGAACTTGACCTGAACTTTACCCCGAACCCCATTGAATTCAATGGGGACCCGAACTTTTCGGCACAAAAATGACTGTAAAAGAGTCCTGGAAAGTGCTAGAGGGCTGCAAAATGATTTTAGAACAATAATCTGTCCCTTACAGCAACAGCAGGAACCTCTCCCTATAGAACTAGGAGATGATTTTAGAACAATAATCTGTCCCTCTAAGCAGTAGACTCTACCTAGTCCAGTCAGATCGTTCTGTAATGCAGGATGAGATCTGCAATCTGTCCCTAAAAGCAGTAGTAGTAGTAATCTCTACCTATTTATCTATCTGCAATCTGTCCCTAAAAGCAGCAGTAGTAGTAATCTCTACCTATCTATCTATCTGCAATCTGTCCCTCACAGCACCGGCAGCATCCTCTCCCTACACTACCCAGAGAGCATGTGACATGCAGCACGGTGACTCCAGCCTCATACAGAGGCTGGGTCACATGATGCACTGGCCAATCACAGCCATGCCATTAGTAGGCATGGCTGTGATGGCTTCTAGGGAAAACCAGTGAAACGCTTGTTGATTGGCTGCCCTGCAGCTATTCAACATGCATGATAAAATACCAGAACCCGAACCCGGACTTTTTCTCAAATGTCCGGGTTCGGGTCACGGACACCCCAAAGATCTTTACAGTTCGGGTTCGCTCAACTCTAATCATGGATGAATTGTGACTTTGTTCATTCTATATACACGTCACTTTACCCTTTTGAGCACATGGCACTCCACAAACTTTATGAACTTTGCCCATTCCAGTGATAATACTTTACATTGGTGAACATTGGTTTTGATTACACTGCATTTTGTGTACCAATATAAGAGGCGGTAGCCCGTTTTATTGCATGTTTTGTATATGTTGCATTTTCACAGGATTTTATTGTATGAGCGCGGTTTTTTTTTTATAGTCATAATAACCCTAAAGCGTGGCAGAAACGTCAGCAAAAAGAAGCGTTTCTGCCCCATTTTCTGCAAATGCGCAAAAAAAGGTGCTAAAATGGACGGCGCGCTTGTGGTACAATTATTTCTTAATGGCACCCCAAACAGAGGTAGCAGTCACGCGTTTTGCCGCACATTTTTCATGTGTCAAAATGCATAAAAAACACAGAAACATGCAAGGTGCTTGGCTCATGTTCAAAATTTGGTTCAGCTGCTTTTTTAGGTCCTTTTTGGAGCAGAGGGAGCCCCGTGCAAATCAATAGTGCCACTCCAAAACCGTGCTGTAGCACTGCGCAAGTGTGAACAGGGACTTAAGCCTCGTACACACGGGACGACGATCGTATACAAGTTGTATGAACGACCGTTGTATGTGAAATCGATCGTTAGAACAACCGACGTACGACAGTCGTACGACGAGAGTTGTATGAGCAAACTAGAAAACTTGGTCGTACCAACAAGCAGTCATACGACCGTTGTATCGATTGTACAGAGCAGTTGGTACAACAAGTTGTATTGTGCAAAACACGCATGCTCAGAAGTCAGGAACGGCCGGATGCTAATTACATGCACCTGAACGTTCTTTCTGTGGTCGTACGATCGTGTAGTGCAGTCAGTATGCAAGTTACATTATCCAACATACGATTTGAGATGATCGTACGTACGATCGTCGTCCCGTGTGTACGAGGCTTAACTGTTTATCAACAAAGCTAAGTTGTCATTCCCAATTTTCCACTGAAACTTTATTGAATTCCTACTTTTACTCATCCCTGTTTGTAAGCACAACATTTTGTAATAAAATCATTACTGCTAACATAAAAAATATGGGTGGTTATTACAAGACCATGGCTGCAGCTGCACCTGGTACATGGTTATCGGCCAGCAATTGGCTGTTTGGTAAAAGTGATTTGAGATGGCTTTACAGCCACCCATTTATTTTTTACAGTGCCTGAGAGGGCCGACCCCTCCTTTCCGCCACCAGCCGTCAAGACGGTTTCCCACAGAGGAGATGGAGGAACATCTGTTCCCCATCTCCTCTGTGACAAACTAATCACTTCCGGTTTCAGAGCTGTCATTCCCTGGCCGATACAGCCAAGGAGATAGCTAATCAAGCATGATCTGTGCTTGGTTAGTTGCTTTGGAGAGCAGGGAAGACATCAGGGGTCTAGTAGACCCCTGGTGCCTCCATAAAGAATGCCTGGCAGCTGCCGAAAGCTGTGTGCTAATTCTAGGGCAATTACTCTAAATTAGTGGTCTCTAAACTGTGGCCCAGGGGCCGGATGCGGCCCCTTGCTTGCTTTTATCTGGGCCTTGTGGCAATATTCACCCCACCGGCAGCAACAGTGGGGCATAGTTCCTGCCACCGACAATGGAGCGCTAATACTCCCATTGATACCAATGATGGGGCACTATTGCCCCCACTAATACCAATGATGGGGCACTATTCCTTCCACTGACACCAATGATGGGGCACTATTCCTTCCACTGACACCAATGATGGGACACTATTCTCCCCACTGACACCAATGATGGGACACTATTCCTCCCACTGATACCAATTATGGGGTACTATTCCTCCCACGGATACCAATGATGGGACACTATTCCTCCCACTGACACCAATGATGGAGCACTATTCCTCCGACTGATACCAATGATGGGGCACTATTCCTCCCACGGATTCCAATGATGGGGCACTATTCCTCCCACTGATGGCAATGATGGGGCACTATTCCTCCCACGGATACCAATGATAGGGCACTATTCCTCCCACTGATACCAATGATGGGACACTATTCCTCCACAGATACCAATGATGGGGCACTATTCCTCCACGGATACCAATGATGGGACACTATTCCTCCCGCGGATACCAATGATGGGACACTATTCCTCCCGCGGATACCAATGATGGGAAACTATTCCTCCCACTGATGATACCAATGATGGGACACTATTCCTCCCACTGACACCAATGATGGGGCACTATTCCTCCCACTGACACCAATGATGGGACACTATTCCTCCCACTGACATTATTCATTGGACATGATTCTTCCCATTGATTCCAATGATGGGGGATTATTACCCCCACTGATACCAGGACCTTTTCGGCTCCCACTGGCCACAGTCCGACCCCCCCCCCCCCCCTAAAGTTTGAAGGACAGTCAACTGGCCCTTTGTTTATAAGCAAAGACCCCTGCTTTAAACCAATAACCTATACAGGATTTAAAAGTGTCACCTATGGACAACTTTAAGTACCGTAGTTTGTCACCATTTAAAGGGCATGCTCAATTCTAAATCTTGATATGTTTGGTATCTATTTGCTCGTTGCAAAATCATCTGTTTTTATTTTACCAAATATTGGTTATTCTTTTGTGTTTGCATGGATTAACATTCATTTACCGTATTTTTTTCCTAAAAATTTGCATTTCATAAATGCCAATATCGTGTGACATAAAAAACAGCAACCATTTTATTCTCCAGAGCCTCTGCTTTCAGAAAATATATAATTTTGCAGGGATCAAAGTAATTTTATAGCAAATAATACTGATTTTACCATGGGTGTGAAACATTTAAAAAAACTGACCCGGACAGCAAGTGGTTAAAGCAACTCAATCCAAGGAATTATCCTGGGGGGGGGCTTACCTGCGGCGGAAGCAGCGGTAACCTTATGTAAGACAGGAGCATCCCCAGGTCCTTCTGCCGCGATTCAATGTCATATTTGACCCATTGCATTAGCGCCTGGAAAATGGTTTCTTCATCGGGGACATTAATGTCATCGCTGGATAACAGCTTGGCAATTTCGTTCGCTGGCAAGAGAAGAAATTCTTGATTGCGGATCACTTCGATAAAATTCTCCTGAAAAAGGAAAAAAATGTAATAAGAGAGAGCAGAATTGAGGTGGCCGAAGCAGACAAGTCCTGGGCAAAAGGTTATCCAAATGATAGAGAATGTAAAACGTGTCCCGGAGGCTCATGCTTCATTTTAGTCACCAAGGTGGTCTGAATATTGAGTTCCGTGATACCAACTGGGTCTCTGTGACCACGCTCAGGGGTTAGAGCGGTGGTTGTCAACTTTCATTGGAAAATGTGGCCCTTAATGTCTGCAAGGGGCCGCATATATTTTTTATTACATATAATGCTCCAGAAAACTGTAAAAGACTGAAGACTTATTAGAGCAAATGGTCAGAGATTGTTCTATTAGAGCAGTGGTCTCCAAACTGCAGCCCAGGGGCCAGATGCAGCCCTTTGCTTGCCTTTAACTGGCCCTTGAGAAACTATTCCTCCTACTGACACAAACAAGTGGGGCATAATTCTTGCCACTGACACCAATGATGGGGCACTTTTCCTCTAACCGACACCAATAATGGGGCACTTTTCCTCCCACTGACACCGATGATGGGGTCAGTCTGACCCACTGCATTACCGACCAAGGTAAAAGGCTTCCATCATGTGGCAGATCACTGTGTAAATAGGAAGAGCCGTTTATCGACTTTTCCTCTGCTCAGGTCTGCAGATCGGCTGCTCGCCTGACAGGGGTGGGGGGGCTGCGCTGAACGTTTATCAGTGCAGCCCCCCTCAGGATCACCCCACTGGACCACCAGGGAGCCAACCAGGACCACCAGGGTGCCCCCCCCCCAGGGACAGCATAAGGAGGCCACCCAGGACCACCAGGGAGGAAATCAGGAGGCCACCCAGGGACCACCAGGAAGCCCCCACTAGACCACCAGGTAAGGGCAATACAGTGCACTGTAGGGATGGCACTGTGCCCATATATGATGCCTGCCAGTGCCATCCCTAACAGTGTTATATTCACCAGTGCCACTTATCAGTGACCACCTGTGCCACCTATCAGTGCCCACCATTGCCACCTAACAGCGCCACCTATCAGTGCCCAGCAGTGCCACCTATCAGTGTCCATCAGTGCCCAGTGCCACCTATAAGTGCCGCCTATGAGTGTCCATCAGTGCCGCATATCAGTGCCACGTATCAGTGCCCATCAGTATTGCTTATCAGTGCCGCCTATCAGTGCCCATCAGTGCTGCATATATGTGCCCCATCATCAGTGCAACCTTATCAGTGCTACCTCATCAGTGCCAATCTGTACTGCCTCATCAGTGCCCGTCAGTGTAGCCTCATCAGTGCCCATCAGTGTAGCCACATCAGTGCCCATCAGTGAAGGAGAAAATGTACTTATACAAAGTTTTGTGACAGAAACAAAGAAACCTTTTTTTTTTCAAAATTTTCTCTTTTTTTTATTTGTAGCGCAAAAAATAAAAACCGCAGGGGTGATCAAATACCACCAAAAGAAAGCTCTATTTGTGGGAACAAAATGATAAAAATTTTGTTTGGGTACAGCGTCACACGACCGCGCAATTCTCATTCAAATCGCAACAGCACTGAAAGCTGAAAATTGGTCTGGGCGGGAAGTGTTGCAAGTGCCCGGTATTGAAGGGGTTAAAGTCTATGGGACCCAAACGTGAAAAATCAAAAGTTCCCATTTTGAAGGCATATATGCAAGTAATTGGGCATGCAATGGTTGTGGTGGTCTGGGTACTGCCCTGGGGGACATTTATCAATGAAAAAAGTTTGTAAAAAACGTCATTTTTAAACGAGCAGTGATTTATTGATGCTTAAACTGAAAGCATCAAAATGAAAAATTCTATTCAATATAGTGCCAGGGGGGGGGGGGGGGGGC
>BLSH010287291.1:652361-662867 GCA_018402905.1 Glandirana rugosa | reverse complement strand
TACCATCTGAGTCTACAGAGTTCCCCCATACCATCTAAGTCCACAGAGTTTCCCCTTTACCATCTGAGTCCATAGAGTTCCCCCTTTACCATCTGAGTCCACAGAGTTCCCCCTTTACCATCTGAGTCCATAGAGTCCCCCCTTAACCATCTGAGTCCACAGAGTTCCCCCTATACATCTGAGTCCACAGAGTTCCCCCTCCACCATCTGAGTCCACAGAGTTCCCCCTTTACCATCTGAATCCACAGAGTTCCCCCTTTACCATCTGAATCCACAGAGTTCCCCTTTTCCATCTGAACTCACAGAGTTCCCCTTTTCCATCTGAACTCACAGAGTTCCCCTTTATCATCTGAACTCACAGAGTTCCCCTTTATCATCTGAACTCACAGAGTTCCCCTTTATCATCTGAACTCACAGAATTCCCCTTATATTGTAAGGGGGGACTCTGCAGACTCAGATGTAAGGGAGAACTCTGGGGAGTCTGACATAAGGGATGCTATGGGAAACCTGATTTTAAGGGGGGACACTGAGAACTCTGATGTAAGGGGTGCTCTGAGAACCCTGATTTACCTTAGTGTACTCAATCAGAGGCAGGACAGAGAATGTGGGAGGGGGGGACTTCAGTCACAGACAGGGATCGACGGGGAGCTCACTCACTCCTTGGCAGTCAGCACCTCCCATCCAGATGTATCTGTGGCTGCTGGGTTTAAAATTTCCCTCTCCAACTTTCCTTTTCTGAGGCACAGTGCCAGGGATTGGAGTGTGGGCAGACATAAAAGGGGTAGGAGCAGGAGGAAGAGGACCAAATCAAGCCCTCTCTCCTCTCCCAGAAGCATCATTCCATACCCGAACTGTCCGGGTGAATCCCGGACAGATGGCAACCCTAACATGCATAGGGCCTTCAGCTCTGAAGGAGCTTTATAGAAGTAGCCCAGAGTAACAACAGTCACAATAGATGAATGGTATGGCCCATTGGAGAACAAGTCCGCTTCAACACAACTTGTAGTATAATTCACTGTAACCTTACCAGAGGACAGCCTCTGCTGGAGGGGTGGGGGCATCTGGTGCACCAGATGGCATCCCTTGCACTGTCCCTACTTTCCAGGAAGTTTTCCCCATGCTAAGCATTGTCAAGAACTAGCGGGTTCCTTGGCCTAACCTGCCACTCACTCAAAGCGCTCCCCAAGGATGTGGGGTGTAGAAATGTCATCGGCACACCAAGGATTCCGCAAAAGGGTCCAAAGCTTTATTCACATGGTCACACGGTACACATACACCAACGTTTCGGAGCCACGCAGGGCCCCTTTGTCAGGCAAGTGACCTGGGATGATGTGGGATCCTTTATTGAAAGGCTCCCTTGTTAAGGTGGCCATCTGGACCCTCACAGGAACTTGGCATAAAATCAGACTCCATAGATGGATAGAGTCCATACGGGGGCAACTTCTCTTAAAAGAGAAGTGTGGGATTGCAAGAAAAGGTAAAGTTTTATCCTTACCTCTAAGCTGTACCCTGTTGGCTCCAAGACAATGAACTGAGCGATCACATTCCTGCTGATTGCTCAGCTCTCGGTCTGTTCAGAGTGGAGAGCAGTGACTATCAATCACCGCTCTCTGCTTTGCCCTTCCAGCCCTCGCTTGAACCACCAGGCTGGGGAGGGGGCGGGAGCTCAGGCTCCCAGCGGTATGTGGTCAGGCATCTCGGTGGATCCCAACATTATTGTCTGGCTTTGTGAGGTCAGATGCTGGGACACAGGAGTGCAAAAGTAAGTGCACCCCACCCAGAAGAAAAAAGTATGACCAAAAAAGCTTTGGCCAAACTTACCTTTCAAGACTCCCCCCCCCGTATCATAGCACAGTGCCACCTACAGGAAGAAAGAATGCCTGCACCTGCCTATTCGTGTCCTTAGTCTCTGAATGTCTCCAGGAGCGAGTCTCCAGTTTCCAACCACGGCTGTAGCATTCCTGCAGTCTATGACCACGATCTGCTGCATGCCAGTAGTTCCTGACCATCTACTGCAGTATAGTGGCAAGAAGAAGTATGTGAACCCCTTGTAACTACCAGGTTTTCTGCAGTATTTGCCATAAAATATGATCTGATCCTCATCTAAGTCGATGTGCTTTCAGCTTATAACACACAACCAATTATATTCCCTCGTGGCTTGAAAACCCATTAAGCATTCACAGTGCTGGAGGAAAAAGTAGGTGAACCCATAGAATAATTACTTCAATTAAATCTAACTGGAGTCAGTAGTTTGCACATCTGGAGTCCAATTAATGAAACTAGGTGTGATTTAGAGCTACTTTAATTGATAAATGATACTCAAACATTTTAAGATTGCTCTTCATAAGAACCATCAGCTGACATGAACCACGCCCTGCAAAAGGAGCTCTCTGAAGACATACAATCAATAGTCGATCTGCATGTGGGCAAGTGCAGTCTATTTTCTTCACTGCAGCCGCAATGGTATTGACGAGGGGGAGGAAGTCAAGAACATGGTTCTTCTATGGTTTCCTGGGTCACTTGGGGAGTTATACAATTGGATGCTGACACACCATGTGACTCTGACGGCCATATTGGGTTGGACAGAGTCTATTTAAGACCCAGGCCCCCAGGCTTGGCACGCATTCCACGTGTGGGTAGTGTAGGGACAGGGCACCTGTCTGTCAGGGACTGTAATTGTGGCAGGGAGAGGTTCCAGACGAGTAGGGAGAGAGCACGAGAGACACGCCATCCTTCCTGAAAGCCTCCCCATTTGGGTACGGACCTTCTGTTATGCTCTTTGCTACATCATTCTCTGAGCGCAACCGGTCGGGTTGTCTTCCCGCCAGGTAGTTGAGCCCTATTGAACTTTAACTGCCATACAGTTCTGTTACTGAGTGTTTACTGCCCCACTGCACCTCCCCATATGGAAAAGGATACAAAGCAATCTCAAAGTGTTTAGGCACTTTGCCACTGCATGTCCAGTCTCTGAGGGCCGGTTCTCCCAGGGGCGATCCGGTTTCAGGGGTGACTTTGCTAGGCGATTTGAACGCTACTTCAAGGTGACTTCAGCGCGACTTCATAGCGACTTTGGGCGACTTACAACACGACCTGAAGCCACCTCCATGCCAGGCGACTTTGTCTGCGGCCAATCAGAGAAGAGATGAGAGGGAGGGAGTTGCCTTCAAAAATGCTTTTCTTTTTCCTGTAAAGTCGCTTCAATATAGATGGGGGGATCCGACTTGGAGGCGACTTCCATTGAATTCTATGGGCAGAAGTCGCCTTGAAGTAGTACAAGAACCTTTTCTGAAGTCGCCTTGAAATCGGTAGTGTACATTAACACCGCTCCCATTCATTTCAATGGGATTTCTTATGTCAAGCAACCTGGGGCGACTTGAGGCGACTCAAGTCGGATCGCAAGTCGCCCCTGTGTGAACCGCCCTTAGTGTTTCCTGTAGCATTACATACATTGAACATCATTTGTGGCCCTTTGGTAATGTCTATAGCCATGGCGAAGCTTTTCAGGCTCCCTGGCTATCGCTAATTAGCATAGGATGACAACCTCAGACCTATGAGCCTTCAAAGGTAAATGAGAAATAGCGGCTCCCTATGTACAGTATATCCAGCCATGTTCCCCTCAGACACCCCCGGTGAAAAATGAACTCTGTTTTTTTTTTACTAGTAGTTGGAAGTTGATTGTTAGCCCTCGGATCCTCCATGGAATTGCTTTGTGGATTGAGCAAAGAGAAGCATTTTATTGTTGAGGTTAAAAGGTGAGCAGGCTGGAGAGATACAACAGCACTAAATCCCCCTTTATCTTATTAGCAGGCTGACTGATTGCTCCACATCGGCCTCATAAATCCTATTAATTGACTTGTTCTCCTTGACTTTTACAAGGCCCCAGAATTACTGTACAACAGTCGCAACACCAAATTAATTGTTCCTATGGCTTAGGTGACACAGAAGAGTAATTTGCGCCCTTTCTTCCACTAATAGGGAAAGAGGAAGAGCCGTAATTCCAGCTCCATCAATGCCATAGGAGAGGATTAGCAGGTAGTCTGAGATCTGTTGTAGTTCAGGTGCTGCGGTTACTCAAACCCTGGACTTGGTGGTGTGATTGGTGTAGATCAGGGATATGTAATTAGCGGACCTCCAGCTGTTGCAAAACTATAAGTCCCATCATGCCTCTGCCTCTGGTGTCATGCTTGTGGCTGTCAGAGTCTTGCTATGCCTCATGGGATTTATAGTTTTGCAACATCTGGAGGTCCGCTAATTGCATATCCCTGGTGTAGATGTCTGGCTTCAGCTTAGACCCAGCAAGGAACAAAACTATTGCTGCCCTTAGACATGGTAGGAGTAGGTTCCTTAGAGGTCGACAGCAACACCACATTCTGGCACAAGAAATGCCCTACTGTAACTTTGTGGGTTTGCCAGATCCCACCTTTAGGGAAGGCTCTGCCATCTTGTCTCCATACATACTCTCCAGGCCCAAGGCACTGCAAGGGGAATCCAGATCTCCCTCCCATTAAAGACTGTTCAGTCAAATCCTGCTTTTCCAACATTTTATTGATTTAGGAATGATATAACATAGAAGAGTGACAGCAGAAAAAAGTGGTCCATTGAGTCTGCCCCACTGTTCAAAACAGCACCCCCTCTTCCACTACTTATCTCTGCAAATGCTTGCCCATTGGTCACCTCTGCACCCCCTTGCCCACTACAAACAACCTCTGCACATGACATTCACCATTGCGCCCTTTTGACCCACCTCTCCAACCATCACACACTCATCTTCCACTACTGCTCAAATCCGCATCTCCTGCACCCCTCTTCCACCACCTTCTACCACTGCAACGCCCACAACTGCAACCCCTTCCCTCTCCTTCTACTTCTACCACTGCAAACCCTTCCACTTCTGCACCCCTTCCACCTTCTGCCACTGCAAAAAATTGCACTCCTGCACTTCTTCCACTTCCTTCCACCACTGCAAACCCTGCCACTTCTGCACCCTTTCCACCTCCTTCCACCATTCAAACCCTTCCATTTCTACACCTCTTCCACCTCCTTCCACCACTGCAAACCTTTCCACTTCTGCACCTCTACCACGACCTTTCGCCACTGCAAACCCTTCCACTTCTGCGCCTCTACCACGTCCTTCCGCCACTGTAAACCCTTCCACTTCTGAACATCTTCCACCTCCTTTCTGCCACTGCAAACCCTTCCGCTTCTACACCCTTTCCACCTCCTTCCCCCATGCAAACCCTTCCACTTCTGCACCTCTTCCACCTCCTTTCATCACTGCAAACCCTTCCATTTCTGCACCTCTACCACGTCCTTCCACCACTGCAAACCCTTCCACTTCTGAACCTCTACCACGTCCTTCCGCCACTGTAAACCCTTCCACTTCTGAACCTCTTCCATCTCCTTTCTCCCACTGCAAACCATTCCGCTTCTGCACCCTTTCCACCTCCTTCCCCCATGCAAACCCTTCCACCTCTGCACCTCTTCCATCTCCTTCCATCACTGCAAACCCTTCCATTTCTGCACCTCTACCACGTCCTTCCACCACCGCAAACCCTTCCGCCACCTTCCGCCACCTGCAAACCCTTCCACTTCTGTACCCCTTCCACCTTCTGTCACTGCAAACTTGTCCACTTCTGCACCTCTTTCTGCCACTGCAAACCCTTCCACTTCTGCACCTCTTCCACCTCCTTCCACCACTGCAAACCCTGCCACTTCCGCACCTCTTCCACCTCCTTTCTACCACTGCAAACCCTTCCACTTCTGCACCCTTTCCACCTCCTTCACCCATGCAAACCCTTCCACTTCTGCACCTCTTCCACCTCCTTCCACCACTGCAAACCCTTCCACTTCTGCACCTCTTCCACCTCCTTCCACCATACAAACCCTTCCACTTCTGCACCTCTACCACGTCCTTCCGCCACTACAAACCCTTCCACTTTTGAAACTCTTACACCTCCTTTTTGCCACTGCAAACCCTTCTGCTTCTGCACCCTTTCCACCTCTTTCCCTCATGCAAACCCTATCACTTCTTCACCTCTTCCACCTTCTTCCACCACTGCAAACCCTTCCATTTCTGCACCTTTACCACTTCCTTCCGCCATTGCAAACCCTTCCACTTCTGCACTGATGCAACCTACTTCTGCCACTGCAAACCCTTCCACTTCTGCACCTCTTCCGCCACCTTCTGCCACTGCAAACCCTTCCACTTCTGCACCTCTTCCAACTCCTTCCACCACTGCAAACCCTTCCACTTCTGCACCTCTTCAACCTCCTTCTGCCACTGCAAACCCTTCCACTTCTGCACCTCTTCCAACCTCCTTCTGCCACTGCAAACCCTTCCACTTCTGCACCTCTTCCCCCTCCTTCCACCACTGCAAACCCTTCCACTTCTGCACCTTGTCCACCTAATTCTGCCACTGCAAACCCTTCTAGTTCTACACCTTTTCAACCTCCTTCTACCACTGCAAACCCTTCCACTTCTGCACCTCTACCACATTTTTCTTTTTTTTTTTTCTTTTTTTTTTGTTTCATTGTTTTTATTAAGAATTTTCAGGTAACAAGCACATATGAGCAATACAGGGTTTTACAAGGCAATTGATGTAGTGCAACAGCATGGTAGAAGAGATATTCTTATCTCGTTATCCACAGCTTTGCCTATGATGAACACCTAGTAAATTTTGAAACCTGAAAGAGGTGGTTGAAACTCTACCACATCTTTCTGCCACTGCCAACCCTTCTACTTCTTCACCTCTTCCACCACTGCAAACCCTTACACTTCTGCACCTCCTTCTACCATTGCAAACCCTTCTACTTTTGCACCTCTTCCACCACTGCAAACCCTTAAAATTCTGCACCTCTTCCATCGCCTTCCATCCCTGAAAACCCTTCCACTTCTGCACTCCTTCCACCACTTCAAACCCTTACACTTCTGCACCTCTTCCAACACTGCAAACCCTTACACTTCTGCACCTCTTCCACCACTGCAAACCCTTACACTTCTGCACCTCTTCTACCTCCTTCCACCACTGCAAACCTTTCCACTTCTGCACCTCTACCACGACCTTTCGCCACTGCAAACCCTTCCACTTCTGCACCTCTACCACGTCCTTCCGCCACTGTAAACCCTTCCACTTCTGAACATCTTCCACCTCCTTTCTGCCACTGCAAACCCTTCCGCTTCTACACCCTTTCCACCTCCTTCCCCCATGCAAACCCTTCCACTTCTGCACCTCTTCCACCTCCTTTCATCACTGCAAACCCTTCCATTTCTGCACCTCTACCACGTCCTTCCACCACTGCAAACCCTTCCACTTCTGAACCTCTACCACGTCCTTCCGCCACTGTAAACCCTTCCACTTCTGAACCTCTTCCATCTCCTTTCTGCCACTGCAAACCATTCCGCTTCTGCACCCTTTCCACCTCCTTCCCCCATGCAAACCCTTCCACCTCTGCACCTCTTCCATCTCCTTCCATCACTGCAAACCCTTCCATTTCTGCACCTCTACCACGTCCTTCCACCACCGCAAACCCTTCCGCCACCTTCCGCCACCTGCAAACCCTTCCACTTCTGTACCCCTTCCACCTTCTGTCACTGCAAACTTGTCCACTTCTGCACCTCTTTCTGGCACTGCAAACCCTTCCACTTCTGCACCTCTTCCACCTCCTTCCACCACTGCAAACCCTGCCACTTCCGCACCTCTTCCACCTCCTTTCTACCACTGCAAACCCTTCCACTTCTGCACCCTTTCCACCTCCTTCACCCATGCAAACCCTTCCACTTCTGCACCTCTTCCACCTCCTTCCACCACTGCAAACCCTTCCACTTCTGCACCTCTTCCACCTCCTTCCACCATACAAACCCTTCCACTTCTGCACCTCTACCACGTCCTTCCGCCACTACAAACCCTTCCACTTTTGAAACTCTTACACCTCCTTTTTGCCACTGCAAACCCTTCTGCTTCTGCACCCTTTCCACCTCTTTCCCTCATGCAAACCCTATCACTTCTTCACCTCTTCCACCTCCTTCCACCACTGCAAACCCTTCCATTTCTGCACCTTTACCACTTCCTTCCGCCATTGCAAACCCTTCCACTTCTGCACTGATTCAACCTACTTCTGCCACTGCAAACCCTTCCACTTCTGCACCTCTTCCGCCACCTTCTGCCACTGCAAACCCTTCCACTTCTGCACCTCTTCCAACTCCTTCCACCACTGCAAACCCTTCCACTTCTGCACCTCTTCAACCTCCTTCTGCCACTGCAAACCCTTCCACTTCTGCACCTCTTCCAACCTCCTTCTGCCACTGCAAACCCTTCCACTTCTGCACCTCTTCCCCCTCCTTCCACCACTGCAAACCCTTCCACTTCTGCACCTCATCCACCTAATTCTGCTACTGCAAACCCTTCTAGTTCTACACCTTTTCAACCTCCTTCTACCACTGCAAACCCTTCCACTTCTGCACCTCTACCACATTTTTCTTTTTTTTTTCTTTTTTTTTTGTTTCATTGTTTTTATTAAGAATTTTCAGGTAACAAGCACATATGAGCAATACAGGGTTTTACAAGGCAATTGATGTAGTGCAACAGCATGGTAGAAGAGATATTCTTATCTCGTTATCCACAGCTTTGCCTATGATGAACACCTAGTAAATTTTGAAACCTGAAAGAGGTGGTTGAAACTCTACCACATCTTTCTGCCACTGCCAACCCTTCTACATCTTCACCTCTTCCACCACTGCAAACCCTTACACTTCTGCACCTCTTCCACCTCCTTCTACCATTGCAAACCCTTCTACTTTTGCACCTCTTCCACCACTGCAAACCCTTACACTTCTGCACCTCTTCCACCTCCTTCTACCATTGCAAACCCTTCTACTTTTGCACCTCTTCCCCCACTGCAAACCCTTAAAATTCTGCACCTCTTCCATCGCCTTCCATCCCTGAAAACCCTTCCACTTCTGCACTCCTTCCACCACTTCAAACCCTTACACTTCTGCACCTCTTCCAACACTGCAAACCCTTACACTTCTGCACCTCTTCTACCTCCTTCTACCATTGCAAACCCTTCTACTTCTGCACCTCTTCCACCACTGCAAACCCTTAAAATTCTGCACCTCTTCCATCGCCTTCCATCCCAGAAAACCCTTCCACTTCTGCACTCCTTCCACCACTTCAAACCCTTTCACTTATACACCCCTTCTGCCTTTGCACCCTATTTCACCAGTGAAGGCAGGCAACAATAAAAAGACAGGGCGGTCTCAGGATTGAGACTTTTAGAACCCAGCATCAGATGTGGGGCTTGTGCCCTGGGTGCCTGGCATTACCAACCATGACATCTCGCTGCTGTACCATGGACAGTCTGGGGGGGGGGGGGTTTGGACCCCTATCCTGACCATATATACACCCCAGCACCAACATCATCATAAATTAAATACATTTTTTAATAGGATAATTTTGGGAGGTATTCAGATGTCATCTTTGTCCATAAGTAGGATTTGTGATACTTAATATATAGGTTGATAGCCTTTCGGGATTGAGGTCCTGAAGTCGGCTTCTACCAAGGCACGCTCCGCATAGTGTAAAGGATGGCTGAATTGTGGACTGTGTGTGCGTCACCAAGGTTTTTTACCTGCACATAGTGAGGGGCTCCAGAACTTTAGTCTGTAGAGGAAAAAGCAGACTTTTTGTTTTCTCGGATCTTGGTAAGTTCTGGTTTAGGTCCTGGAGCCTGGAGGATTTGAAGAGTTTTGGATAGGACAAAGCCTCCAACTTTTTTACCCATTAGAACAGAACTCACTGATGAGTCAGCTGTGTATGGATTTTTTTTTTTTCTGAGGGAGCTAACTGGGGTTCAGGGCACCCTGGAGACCATCTTGTTGTAAGGGAGCAACAGGTGTGTACAGACCTGTCCAGCCCAACAAGAAAAGGTCAAGTTTGTGCGGAGACTGAGGGTCTGATTAGACAAGATAGCCAGGAGGCTGAGTTTGTGTCCTGTGTGATGCTGTGTATGGGAAAGTCCTTGTGAAGAGACCTTTGTGTATGAATAAAAGTGGATGGAAAGCTTTTTTAACACAAGTTGGTGTGTGGACCGAGTCATTGAAGCTCTACATGTGAGGTTAAAGCTCTGAGGAAGGTGGTGCGCCCCCGAAACGCGTCAGCATTTACCCTGTTTTATCCTGCTTTATGCCTTGATTTTACCACATCTTTATCTTCTGACTTATTTTGAGTACCCTCCTTTATCAATTTTTAATTAAATATTTTTTTTGGTAATGCACTAGGTGCGCGCGCCTTCCTTTTTTTCTTGTTCTTCCAGTAATTTTCGGATTTCCCCGTCCAAGGAGGGCTGCACACATCGGTATATCTACCTTTGTCCACATGCTCGCTTGCCATCTAGAGGACCTTTTAGCGTTGGAATTCTACATTTCCACTTTGTATGTGAGGTTAAATACTACGATGATACTGGGTTGGGTCTGGCTAATCTCAATTGGGGGGTACTGAGCCAGGTGTG
>BLSH010287291.1:627942-638759 GCA_018402905.1 Glandirana rugosa | reverse complement strand
GCCCCCCGTCCCCCCGTCCCGGCCCTGTGTGTGGCAGCAAAGAGGGTGTTTCTGTGCAGAATGGATGCACAAAGGAGCCGGGCGGGACAACTCCCGATCATGTGACCACTGGGACAGCCAATGGTCATGTGACCAGACAGACCTTCTCCCCCCACCCCAGCATAATAGTTAAGGCCTCATACACATGGACGTTTTTTGACTCCGGCGTTTTCTGGCGTGTTTTGCAGCTCTCCATGTTAGTCAATGGCCCCATAAAAACGTCGGCGTTTTTGAGCTGTAGATGGCGTCGGCGTTAGTGAGCTGAAAGTAGAACCCATGGCCATCGCGTTCTGAGGCTGTAACGTTTTGACGTTTTTTGACGCCGACGCCACAAAACGCAAACAAACGCCAACTAACGCCACCTAATATTGTACCGGCGTTTTCCGGCGTTTTTTGACGCCGATGTTTTTAGGTTGAAAAATAGCAGAGGGATGATTTTTTTTAAAAAACGCCTATTGACGCCGATGCTCACTAACGCTCAAAAACGCCAATGCATAACGCCGAAAAACGTCGACTTTTTTTCCTTGACGCCGGCCCCGACGTTTTGTTTATTTTTTTAGATACGCCCGTGTGTATGAGGCCTAAAGTGACGCTGAGGCTGGGCGGTAAGGGGTTAGCATTCAATAACGCACCACGACTGTTTTCACTCCAACCAATCCTGTCTGATAGACTTAAAGGTTCGATTAAAATCTACAACAAAGCACAACCATTGTGCAGCACTATGGAGGAAGCAGAGTAGAAAATGAGAAGCTATGCGTAGAAACAATGTTATTTAAAACATTACAATAGGGTGCACATGGGCGATCGCCCGCGATTAATTGGCAGTGATTGCTACATATAGTGCCCGATGTAGTGAATTCTGTGATTGCAGTGGCTATTGATTACACTCTTCCGATAATCAATATAATGGTTGTTAGTGAATAATCATAGGGTTATCTTTGTAACATAATTGCACAAATATATACTGTATGATAAGAACAAGAAAAAAAAAATATATATATATATACAGTATCTGACAAAAGTGAGTACACCCCCTTTTGTAAATATGTTATTATATCTTTTGACAGCACTGAAGAAATTACACTTTGCTACAATGTAACGTAGTAAGTGTACAGCTTCCAGTGACCAGTATGAGACACCAGGGAGAGAAAATGGCTAATTGGGGCCAATTTGGACATTTTCACTTAGGGGTGTACTCACTTTTGTTGCCAGCGGTTTAGACATTAATGGCTGTGTGTTGAGTTATTTTGAGGGGACAGCAAATTTACACTGTTATACAAGCTGTACACTCACTACTTTACATTGTAGCAAAGTGTCATTTCTTCAGTGTTGTCACATGAAAAGATAGAATAAAATATTTACAGAAATGTGAGGGGTGTACTTACTTTTGTGAGATACTGTGAATACTGTGTGTATATATATATATATATTAATAATATTTACACATATATAATCAATATGTTTTATATGATTTTAGCAACACAATTGTACAAATATATATGATACACTATATTACCAAAAGTATTGGGTACACGCACATGAACTTTAATGGCATCCCAGTCTTAGTCCGTAGGGTTCAATATTGAGTTGGCCCACCCTTTGCAGCTATAAAAGCTTCAACTCTTCTGGGAAGGCTGTCCACAAGGTTTAGGAGTGTCTATGGGAATGTTTGGGGTCAGGCACTGATGTTGGATGAGAAGGCCTGGCTCGCAGTCTCCACTCTAATTCATCCCAAAGGTGTTCTATCGGGTTGAGGTCAGGACTCTGTGCAGGCCAGTCAAGTTCCTCCACCCCAAACTCGCTCATCCATGTCTTTATGGACCTTGCTTTGTGCACTGGTCCAAACCATTTGGTGGAGGGGGGATTATGGTGTGGGGTTGTTTTTCAGGGGTTGGGCTTGGCCCCTTAGTTCCAGTGAAGGGAACTCTAAGGCGTCAGCCTACCAAGACATTTTGGACAATTTCATGCTCCCAACTTTGTGGGAAGAGTTTGTGGATGGCCCCCTTCCTTTTGACACCCAACCCACTAAGGCAAGGTAGTTCCAACGCACGTGTATTGCAGCGCACCATAACGCACAGTAACTATTAAGAATGAATGGCACCACAGCGCACCTGCTGCATTGTCGTGGAAGGCGCACAATATCGCACGTGTCACATGACTGTGAAAGGGGCCGCACTGGCAGATGTTCCACAGATTTGTAAACGTCAGAGGGTTGCGATCCGGTGAAACGTGTCACCTGGAGATAATTATAATAACGTATTCTGCGGATTGTCAGCGAACGCTGCGTTCCTAATAATCTGACTAATGCATCGCAGCACAGAGACAGGATTTTATTCCATTAACCTCTCTGAATAAAATAAATATTTGCCGGCTCGTTCGTCACGCAGGGTTGTTTATTCTTCTGAATGTCGCCGCGTGCGTTTTTTCCTCCCTGATTGTTCGGAAACACAGAGTTCTCTGCTTCCTTCTCAAGGCCGTTCTGGAAATAAAGCAAACACTTTCCATTTATAGAGGGAAATCTGCTTATATTTTATATTCCCTGGTAACCCCTATCAACGTGATAAAGACATTTTTAAATATTTTCATTACATATCGTATATTTTAGACCCAGTGATGTCATCACCGGGTCTCTGTGCTTCTCTATGCAATGCAGGCAGATTGTGACTGGTGGGAGGGGCCAGCAGGGGGCTTCCCAAAAACTGCACCCAGCCTCAGTGCTTCTCCCAAGAGCCCTCAGTCCTGATGCAAACAGTGGGATGGCTCTTGGGAGGAGTTATGCAAATATCATCACTGGACCTCTGTACATCTCTATGCATGCATGTGATGGCTGGTGGGAGGGGCCAGCAGGGGGCTGTACTTAGTTTCCTGAAACCAATCCCAGCACCCCGCCTCAGTACGGATGCAAGCAGTGGATGGCTCTTGGGAGGAGTTATGCAAATACAGTGAGGGGGAAAAAGTATTTGCACCCCTGCTGATTTTGCCCACTGACAAAGAAACGATCAGTCTATAATTTTAATGGTCGGTTTATTATAACAGTGAAAGACGGAATAACAACAAAAATATCCAGAAAAACGCATTTCAATACAGTTATAAATTGATTTGCATTTTAATGAGTGAAATAAGTATTTGATCCCCTATCAATCAGCAAGATTTCTGGCTCCTGGTATCTTCTATACAGGTAACAAGCTGAGATTAGGAGTTCTCTCTTAGAGCCGGTTCACACTGGAGCGGCGCGACTCTCAGGGCAAAGCAAGTCGCCCCGCTCGAGGCGACATCAGCACGGCTTGCAAGGAGACTTCTTTACATAGATGTCAATGCAAGTCGCGCTGAGGTCGCCCCGAAAATAGTGCAGGAACCTTTTTCTAAGTCAGAGCGACCTGAGTCGCTCCTATTAGAACGGTTCCATTGCACTGCATGGGGACGACTTGTCAGGCGACTTGAGTCGCCTGACAAGTCGCCTCAGTGTGAACCGGCTCTTAAAAGGAGTGCTCCTAATCTCAGCTTGTTACCTGTATAAAAGACCCCTGTCCACAGAAGCAATCAATCAATCAGATTCCAATCTCTCCACCATGGCCAAGACCAAAGAGCTGTCCAAAGATGTCAGGGAGAAGATTGTAGACCGACACAAGGCTGAAATGGGCAACAAGACCATCGCCAAGCAGCTTGGTGAGGGGGTGACAACAGTTGGTGCGATTATTCGCAAATGGAAGAAACACAAAATAAGTGCCAATCTCCCTCGGTTTGGAGCTTCATGGAAGATCTCCCCTCGTGGAGTTTCAATGATCATGAGAATGGTGAGGAATCAGCCCAGAACTACACGGGAGAATCTGGTCAATGATCTCAAGGCAGCTGGGACCATAGTCACCAAAACAATGGGTAGCACACTATGCCGTGAAGGACTGAATTCCTGCAGCGCCCGCAAGGTCCCCCTGCTCAAGAAAGCCCATGTACAGCCCGTCTGAGGAAAGCACATGTACAGCCCGTCTGAGGAAAGCACATGTACAGCCCGTCTGTGGAAAGCCCATGTACAGCCCGTCTGAAGTCTCCTATGGAACATCTGAATGATTCAGAGGAGAACTGGGTGAAAGTGCTGTGGTCAGATGAGACCAAAATCAAGCTCTTTGGCATCAACTCAACTCGCCGTGTTTGGAGGAGGAGGAATGCTGCCTATGACCCCAAGGCCACCATCCCCACCATCAAACATGGAGGGGGAAACATGCTTTGCGGGAGTTTTTCTGCTAAGGGGACAGGACAACTTCACCGCATCAAAGGGACGATGGACGGGGCCATGTACCATCAAACCTTGGGTGAGAACCTCCTTCCCTCAGCCAGGGCATTAAAAATGGGTCGTGGGTGGGTCTCCCAGCATGACAATGACCCAAAACACACGGCCAAGGCAACAAGGGGTAGGTCAAGAAGAAGCACATTAAAGTAGTTGTCAACTCTCCTGATTACGGGCTTACCTGTAGGTTCCCTGTATATCTCCTAAACCTGCACGGTTTAGGAGATATACGCTATACTGTCTTGTGCCGACGTCACATGCACAGTGAAGAAAAGGCCTCTGTGCCGTTTCTTCACTGACTGCGTGGCGCCATTGGCGGTTCCCGCGCGAATATGCGGGAGTGACATCATGCGACTCCAGCCAGTCACAGTGCCGGAGTTCGTGGCCCTCGGAAGGAAGAGGAGCAAAGATGGACGCTTCCTGCTGTGGTGACAGCGTGGGCGTCGATGGCAGGTAAGTGGCACATAATAGGCTAGAATGCAATGCTTTTACATTGCAGGTGAATAGGAGGAACCCATCAGGGTTTACTTCCTCTTTAAGGTCCTGGAGTGGCCTAGCCAGTCACTACCAGTGGCGGTTGGTGCTCCATTTTTGGGGGGGCGGCAAACCGACAACCCACCACCACCATGGCTCCCCCCCCAAAAAAATGGAGCACCAGCCGCTAATGGTAATGAAATGAGAGTGGAAATTAAGGCCAATAGCCCTGCGCTGCAAGGCACGTGAGCCGGTCACTTCTCCCCCAAGCTGCTTCTCACTGACTTCCCTTTTTCCCCGCCGTCGGCCCGGCGTGAAGCTGAACCGACTTTGTTTAGCAAAGTAATGATAATTCACCTGAACGTCCGTCTCCCTCTTTGTTCTCTCCTCGCAGAGCGGAGGAGTTATTATTGGCTGCAGGCGAGAAGATAATTATATTTGAAATTAAAGTTGGAGGGTTTCTAAAATTGCAATTCTGAAATCAATTGTTCCGATCAATCAATTATTCAGCTGGTTCTGTGCGGCTGGCCGGAGGGGGAGAGGCGGTGGGATTCCGGGATCCGTGGCGCAGCCTTGGCGCTGCGGGTCCCGCGTTTTCCTCCAGGTCATCGGATGATACACCGACTCCCTAATAATCCCTACTGAAGAAGAGACATTAGAGAGGTTATTGAAGTGCCGGCTCTCCCGGCTCATAATGGTTTTCCTGACGGCGAATCTCATTTTAAATAAGAGGCAATAAGTATATCGCGCTGTACGCTAATTGTCTCCCACCGCGGCGGGGAGCACGCTTTGTTCTTCTTTAGCTTCTTTCTTATTTCTCTTTATTATTCTTATTTAGCCTAAAGTGGTCACTAAAAAGCGATATTAAAGTCTTGTTTTTTTTTTTTCTAGAACAATGGTTTTGCACAGAGCAGCCCGGATCCTCCTGTTCTCTGGCCCCACGCTGGCGCTCCTGGGCCCTCCCACCTACAAGGTGTCCCCCAAAAGCAAGCAGCTTGCTCTGCGGGTACCCGAGCAGGCATGCTCCCGAGCCACAGCTCTGTGTGTCCATGCACACACGGAGCCACGGCTCAGCCCCACCCCATCCATCTGATTGACTCACTGGCTGTGGTTGACAATGGCTCCTGCTTCTGCCAAAAGCTAATCAGGAGTGCGCGTCCCCGGAGAGACAAGACTCATGGAGATTGATGGATCGAGAAGGAGCTCAGGCTTTCATGGACATCGCTGGATCGAGAAGGAGCTCAGGCTCTCATGGACATTGCTGGATCGAGAAGGAGGTCAGGTTCTCATGGATATCGCTGGATTGAGAAGGAGCTTAGGTTGTCATGGACATCTCTGGATCGAGAAGGAGCTCAGGTTCTCATGGACATCTCTGGATCGAGAAGGAGATCAGGCTCTCATGGACATCGCTGAATAGAGAAGGTGCTCAGGATCTCATGGACATCGCTGGATCAAGAAGGAGCTCAGGCTCTCATGGACATCGCTGAATTGAGAAGGAGCTCAGGATCTCATGGACATCTCTGGATCGAGAAGGAGCTCAGGATCTCATGGACATTGCTGGATCAAGAAGGAGCTCAGGCTCTCATGGACATCGCTGAATTGAGAAGGAGCTCGGTTTCTCAAGGATATCACTGGATTGAGAAGGAGCTCAGGATCTCATGGACATCTCTGGAGAGAGAAGGAGCTCAGGCTCTCATGGACATCGCTGGATCAAGAAGGAGCTCTGGCTCTCATGGACATTGCTGGATCAAGAAGGAGCTCAGGCTCTCGTGGACATCGCTGGATCAAGAAGGAGCTCAGGCTCTCATGGACATCACTGGATCAAGAAGGAGCTCTGGCTCTCATGGACATTGCTAGATCAAGAAGGAGCTCAGGCTCTCATGGACATCACTGGATCAAGAAGGAGCTCTGGCTCTCATGGACATTGCTGGATCAAGAAGGAGCTCAGGCTCCCATGGACATCTCTGGATTGAGAAGGAGCTCAGGCTCTCATGGACATCTCTGGATTGAGAAGGAGCTCAGGCTCTCATGGACATCTCTGGATTGAGAAGGAGCTCAGGCTCTCATGGACATCTCTGGATAGAGAAGGAGCTCAGGCTCCCATGGACATCGCTAGATCGAGAAGGAGCTCAAGCTCTCATGGACATCGCTGGATCGAGAAGGAGCTCAGGTAAGTATTAGGGGGGCTACTACACACAGAAGGGTTTTTTATACCTTCATGCATGAAGGTAAACATAAGGGTTTATTTACTAAAGCTGGATAGTGCAAAATCAAGCTCACTTCTGCATAGGAACCAATAAGCTTCCAGGCTTGAGGCTACATTTCCACTATTGCGACCCCAACGTCGCCTGATTTAGAGTGTGACTTTGGAGTGCGACTTTAAGTGCAGCTTTGATCCAGCTTTACACTCTCAGGATCAAAGTCGCATCAAAAGTCACATCAAAGTAGTGCAGGAAACGTTTCAATGTCGCTGCATTTCAAAGTTGCATAGATGGGAACGGGTGCCATTGAAATCAATGGGCTGGGACTTGTCAAGCGACTTTGTGTCCAAAGTCACATGACAAGTTGCACTAGTAGCCTTATTGCCAAAACTTAATTGAACAAGCTGAGGTTAGAAGATAATTGGTTTCTATGCACAAGTGAGCCTGATTTTGCACTCACCAGCTTTAGTAAATAAACCCACTGTCCCTTTACAACCACTTTAAGGACCCATTAACCCTTAAAGAGTAACTCCACTTTTGTTGAGAAAAAAACATTCCCCCCTGAGTGATATACACTATTTTACCAAAAGTATTGGGACACATGCCTTTACATGCACATGGAATTTAATAGCATCCCAGTCTTAGTCCGTAGGGTTCTTTATTGAGTTGGTCCACCCTTTGCAGCTATAACAGCTTCAACTCTTCTGGGAAGGCTGTCCACAAGGTTTAGGAGTGTCTATGGGAATGTTTGACCATTCTTCCAGATGGGCGTTTGTGAAGTTAGGGCACTGATGTTAGACGAGAAGGCCTGGCTCTAATTCATTCCAAAGGTGTTTTATTGGGTTGAGGTCAGGACTCTGTGCAGGCCAGTCAAGTTCCTCCACCCCAAACTTATCCATGTCTTTATGGACCTTGCTTTGTGCACTGTTCCAAACCATTTGGTGGAGGAGGGATTATGATGTGGGGTTGCTTTTCAGGGGTTGGGCTTGGCCCCTTAGTTCCAGTGAAGGGAACTCTTAAGGTGTCAGCATACCAAGACATGTTGAACAATTTTATACTGCCAACTTTGTGGGAAGAGTTTGGGGATGGCCCCTTCCTGTTCCAACATGACTGCCCACCAGTGCACAAAGCACGGTCCATAAAGACATGGATGAGCGAGTTTGAGATGGAGGCCCATGGTAAATCTGGAGGAGCTGCAGAGATCCACAGCTCAGGTGGGAGAATCTGTCCACAGGACAACTATTAGTCGTGCTCTCCACAAATCTGCCCTTTATGGAAGAGTGGCAAGAAGAAAGTCATTGGTGAAAAAGCCATAAGAAGTCCAGTTTACAGTTTGTGAGAAGCCATGTGGGGGACACAGCAAACGTGTGGAAGAAGGGGCTCTGGTCAGATGAAAACAAAGTTGAACTTTTTGGCCTAAAAGCAAAATGCTATGTGTGGCGGAAAACTAACCCTGCACATCACCCTGAACACACCATCCCCACTGTGAAACACGGTGGTGGCAGCTTCATGTTGTGGGGATGCTTTTCTTCAGTAACAGGGAAGCTGATCAGAGTTGATGGAAGATCAATGGAGCCAAATACAAGGCAATCTTAGAAGAAAACCTGGTAGAGTCTTCAAAAATGTGAGACCGGGGCGGAGATTCACCTTCCAGCAGGACAACGACCCTAAACATCCAGCAAGAGCTACAATGGAATGGTTTAGATCAAAGCATATTCATGTGTTAGAATGGCCCAGTCACAGTCCGGACCTAAATCCAATTGAGAATCTGTGGCAAGACTTGAAAATTGCTGCTCACAGACGCTCTCCATCCAATCTGACAGAGCTTGGGGTATTCTGCAAAGAAGAATGGGCAAAAATGTCCTCTCTAGATGGGCAAAGCTGGTAGAGACTTCCCCAAAAAGATTTGCAGCTGTAATTGCAGGGAAAGGAGGTTCTACAAAGTATTGACTCCGGGGGGGGGCGCCATACAAACGCCCCCCACACTTTTCACAGATTTATTTGTAAAATAATTTTGAAAACCATTTATCATTCTCCTTCCACTTCACAATTATGAGCCACTTTGTGTCGGTCTATCACATAAAATCCCAATAAAATACGTTTAAGTTTTTGGTTGTAACGTGAGAAAATGTGGAAAATGTCAAGGGGTATGAATACTTTTTCAAGGCACTGTAAAATACAAAATATAATTGGCTTATTTGGAGTACAAACCCCATGTGGTGGCTGGTTCTAAATCCGTATTCAGTTCAGATGAAATTAAACAAGCATTGTCTTGACGCTGGGTGTTTTCAGGGCTGTCTTTAACACAGAGCAAAAGGGGCAGCTGCCCCGGGGCCAGTCGTTGTTGTGGGGCCCAATGCAGCTTCCCCTTGAGCCCACAAATAGATAAGTGGATTCAGGAGGGCCCAAGAAAATGTTTGTCCAAGGCCCAATCAATATTAAAGATGGGCCTGGGTGCGTTCCTGAACTTCCTGGGGGTTCTCGTAAAATCCTTCAGCCCCTCGTCAGTTCCGATGAACAATAGGCCTGAGGATTATATCAGACAATGGAGTCATCCTCTGTGAAAGGATAAACTCATCGTCCGTCCGAATGGCCTAAACCTTTGGCGGTGACACTTGCAGCGCCAGCTCGTCCTACAGGCTGCCAAACCCAAGCGGGCACCAGGAGCAGTAAAGATAAACCCGCTGTATTGTCTAATGACGTCTGCGAGCAGCGAGGATTGTGTCTGTGCCGTACGCCGGTGACAGATAAGATGTCACAATGGAACATGCGAGGACTCGTGTGGAGCGAACCGAAAATAGAACTTGTCATACTATGAAAAGGAATCGTAAACATCGAACAAATCCAGAGAGGAGCTGACACGCTCGTTTCTCATTCATTTGATTGTGGATCCGTCACAGCCGGGCATTTAGGAATCAAGGCACTTGAAATCCATATTCCTCATTCATGTACTGAGGAGCCCGCGGTGCAGCGCACAAAAAGCAGAACACCAAAGCGAATCAAGAAAAAAAAAAGTGCCCTATGGGGGGCATCCCAAAGAGGGTGGACCCCTCCCTGGCTCCCCAAGGCACAAGACTCCTGACAGGGGCAAGGCGCACTCAGGTCCACCTAGCAAAAAAGATCAATAACAGCGCAAAACAAGCTTCAGAGCGGTGAAGTCCAAGCTGGAAAGTTCAGAATGATGGGGAGGCTCAGGTGGCTTCAATAGCCCAACTCCTCAGCAGATAGAAGGAATATCTGTAGCAGTGCAAAGAAATACAAGAGGGCGCTTCTAAGTGCAGTATGTAAAGTCAGTTTATTAATTAAAAGCAAAAAATCCACTCACATGTAGTAGACTAAAAAGCACATGTCATAAGTTCTGCAGCCGTCATCCCGAATCCCAGGCTGTGCAAGATGGTGGGGAGCATCATAGTATGTCTGCAGTCTCTGACCATCTTCTGTAGTATGTCTGCAGTCTCTGACCATCTCCTGTAGTATGTCTGCAGTCTCTGACCATCTCCTGTAGTATGCCTGCAGTCTGACCATCTCCTGTAGTATGTCTGCAGTCTCTGACCATCTCCTGTAGTATGCCTGCAGTCTGACCATCTCCTGTAGTATGTCTGCAGTCTCTGACCATCTTCTGTAGTATGTCTGCAGTCTCTGACCATCTCCTGTAGTATGTCTGCAGTCTCTGACCATCTCCTGTAGTATGTCTGCAATCTCTGACGATATCCTGTAGTATGTCTGCAGTGTCTGATCATCTCCTGTTCTATGTCCGCAGTCTCTGACTGTCTCTTGTACTATGTCCGCAGTGTCTGACTGTCTCCTGTACTATGTCTGCA
>BLSH010287291.1:603976-627582 GCA_018402905.1 Glandirana rugosa | reverse complement strand
TGACCATCTCCTGTAGTATGTCTGCAGTCTCTGACCATCTCCTGTAGTATGTCTGCAGTCTCTGACCATCTCCTGTAGTATGTCTGCAGTCTCTGACCGTCTCCTGTAGTATGTCTGCAGTCTCTGACCGTCTCCTGTAGTATGCCTGCAGTCTGACCATCTCCTGTAGTATGTCTGCAGTCTCTGACCATCTCCTGTAGTATGTCTGCAGTCTCTGACTGTCTCCTGTAGTATGTCTGCAGTCTCTGACTATCTCCTGTAGTATATCTGCAGTCTTTTGACCATCTCCTGTACTATGTCTGCAGTCTCTGACCGTCTCCTGTAGTGTGTCTGCAGTCTCTGACCATCTCCTGTACCGTGTCTGCAGTCTCTGGCCATCTCCTGTAGTGTGTCTGCAGTGTCTGACCATCTCCTGTAGTGTGTCTGCAGTGTCTGACCATCTCCTGTAGTACGTCTGCAGTCTTTTGACCTTCTCCTGTATTATGTCTGCAGTCTCTGACCATCTCCTGTAGTATGTCTGCAGTCTCTGACCATCTCCTGTACTATGTCTGCAGTCTCTGACCGTCTCCTGTAGTGTGTCTGCAGTCTCTGACCATCTCCTGTACCGTGTCTGCAGTCTCTGGCCATCTCCTGTAGTGTGTCTGCAGTGTCTGACCATCTCCTGTAGTGTGTCTGCAGTGTCTGACCATCTCCTGTAGTGTGTCTGCAGTGTCTGACCATCTCCCGTAGTATGTCTGCAGTCTTTTGACCTTCTCCTGTATTATGTCTGCAGTCTCTGACCATCTCCTGTACTATGTCTGCAGTCTCTGACCATCTCCTGTACTATGCCTGCAGTCTCTGACCATCTACTGTAGTATGTCTGCAGGCTGTGACCATCTCCTGTACTATGTCTGCAGTCTCTGACCATCTCCTGTACTATGTCTGCAGTCTCTGACCATCTCCTGTACTATGTCTGCAGTCTCTGGCCATCTCCTGTAGTATGTCCATATTCTTGGACCCTCTACTGTACCATGTCTGCAGTCTCTGACCGTCTCCTGTAGTATGTCCATAGTCTTGGACCCTCTACTGTATTATGTCTGCAGTCTCTGACAGCTTTCTGGAGCACTGAATGTCTCGCATGGCCCTTTGTTAATGCCAGGGATTTCACTCGAGACCTCCAATATCAAGGAAGCTGATTTGCTCTAGGCAGCGTAGCCTGAGGCTGATATTTTTCATCTATATGGATGGCCTTTCCTGTTCTGCGCCCCCAATGCATGCAATGAATAATAACACCGTAATGCAGAAGGATCCTTTATTTCCTGCATGGATCCCCCTATATATTCACATAACAATAAATGAGTAATCACAGCGATCGCTCTCCATAATGGGATATTTAATCACAGGGCTCTAATGAGCTCTCGCGCTGACATTGTTTATGTGGAAGAAAAAACAATCGGTAATCTGCTTTACTGCCACCATAAATTCAAGTCATAAAGATTAAAAATATCATCAGTGTTTTAGGTTTATTGTATAAGGTGAGGCGCTCAGCAGGGGAGGAGACTTCAATTAATGTTGCTTTATTTTATTGTACAGAATTTTAATTATCTTGGAAGTCTTATGTGCCTGCATATTAATTAATAGGGATCAAGGAAATTCATTTCAGTAGCATTTCTGTGAAAATAAGAAAATCCAGAGAATTTGCCAAGATTTCCCCATTTTGGTAGGAATGCATTGGAATCAATGGAAAGCGAAACATTTAAGTCATATTGACCCGGCCTTTTTCTGACACTTGTTATTTACAATTAAAAATCAGGGTTTTTTTGCTAAAAAAAATACTTAGAACCCCCAAACATTATATATAGATCTATAGATAAATTTTTAGCAGAGACCCTAGAGAATAAAATGGGGGTTGTTGCAATATTTTAGGTCGCAGTGTGTTTGCGCAGAGGTCTTTCAAACGCAATTTTTTTTGGAAAAAATACACATGAATTTTCAAAAATCATTTTGAAACACAATAGCTACCCCATATATTTTTGTATAATGTGAAAGATGATGATCTGCCGAGTAAATAGATACCTTATATGTCACGCTTTAAAATTGCGCAAGCGACACATCAGTGCAATAAGTGAGTGCTTATCAATGCACATCAGTGCCCTACAGTGCCACAAGTGCCCTACAGTGTCACCAGTGACCTACAATGCCATCAGTGAGTGCTTATCAGTGCCACTACAGTGCTTATCAGTGCCATGAGTGTCCTACAGTGCCATCAGTGACCTACAGTGCCATCATTGCCACCACAGTGCTCATCAGTGCCCTACGGTGCCATCAGTGACCTACAGTGTCACCAGTGGCCTACAATGCTACCAGTGAGTGCTTATCAGTGCCACTACAGTGCTTATCAGTGCCATGAGTGCCCTACAGTGCCATCAGTGATCTACAGTGTCACCAGTGACCTACAATGTCATCAGTGAGTGCTTATCAGTGCCACTACAGTGCTTATCAGTGCCATGAGTGCCCTACAGTGCCATCAGTGACCTACAGTGCCACCACAGTGCTCACCAGTGCCCTACAGTGCCATCAGTATTCTACAGTGTCACCAGTGACCTACAATGTCATCAGTGAGTGCTTATCAGTGCCACTACAGTGCTTATCAGTGCCATGAGTGACCTACAGTGTCACCAGTGACCTACAATGCCATCAGTGAGTGCTTATCAGTGCCACTACAGTGCTTATCAGTGCCATGAGTGCCCAATAGTGCCATCAGTGACCTACAGTGCCATCATTGCCACCACAGTGCTCATCAGTGCCCTACAGTGCCATCAGTGACCTACAGTGTCACCAGTGACCTTCAATGCCATCAGTGAGTGCTTATCAGTGCCACCACAGTGCTTATCAGTGCCATGAGTGCCCTACAGTGCCATCAGTGACCTACAGTGCCACCACAGTGCTCACCAGTGCCCTACAGTGCCATCAGTGATCTACAGTGTCACCAGTGACCTACAATGTCATCAGTGAGTGCTTATCAGTGCCACTACAGTGCTTATCAGTGCCATGAGTGCCCTACAGTGCCATCAGTGACCTACAGTGCCACCACAGTGCTCATCAGTGCCCTACAATGCCATCAGTGCCCTACAGTGTCAACAGTGACCTACAATGCCATCAGTGAGTGCTTATCAGTGCCACTACAGTGCTTATCAGTGCCATCAGTTACCTACAGTGCCATCAGTGACCTACAGTGCCATCAGTGCCACCACAGTGCTCATCAGTGCCCTACAGTGCCATCAGTGACCTACAGTGTCACCAGTAAGTGCTTATCAGTGCCACCACAGTGCTCATCAGTGCCTCACAGTGCACATCAGTGCCACCCTATCAGTTGATCCTCATCAGCACCCGTCACTGCCGTAAACATATGTAAAAAATGCGTTGTCATGTTCGTTCCACATTTTCCAAAAACGTGTGGAAAAAATGAACCGTTCAAAACACTCATTATGTCTCATACAATATAGATTAGGGTGTTAGCTTTCCAAAATTGGGGTCATTTTGTGGGCGTTTCCATTGTCCTGGTGCTCCAGGGCCTTCAAAAGTGTAATAGGTAGTCAGTAAATTAGATGAGTAATTTTATGCTCCTAGAATGCCTGATGGTGCTGCTTGGATGTTGGGCCTCTGTATGTGGCCAGGCTGTGAAAGTCTCACACATGTGGTATTGCCATACTTGGGATGAGTAGCAGAATGTATTTTGTGGAGTAATTTTTGCTATGTACATGCTATGTGTTAGAAATATCTTAAATGGACAGCTTTGTGCAAAAAAAAAAAATGTATTTTCACATTTTCAAAAAACTTGTGGAAAAAATGACTTGTTCAAAAGACTCATCATACCTCATAAAATATACGTTGGGGTGTTTTCTTTCCAAAATGGGGTCATTTTGTGGGTGTTTCCATTGTCCTGGTGCTTCAGGGCCTTCTAAAGTGTAATAGGTAATCAGTAAATTAGATGTGCAATTTATGCTCCTAGAACGCCTGACGGCGCTGCTTGGATGTTGGGCCTCTGTATGTAGCCAGGCTGTGAAAAAGTCTCACACATGTGGTATCGTCATACTCAGGACGAGTAGCAGAATGTATTTCGGGGTGTAATTTTTGCTATGTAGATGCTATGTGTTATAAATATCTTATAAATGGACAGCTTTGTGTAAAAAAAAATGTGTTTTAATTTTCTTTCCACATTTTCAAAAAACTTGTGGAAAAAAATTAAATGTTCAAAAGACTCATAATGCCTCATAGATTATATGTTGGGGTGATTGCTTTCCAAACTGGGGTCATTTTGGTGGCGTTTCCATTGTCCTGGTCCAAATCATTTGGTGGAGGGGGATTATGGCGGGGAGTTGTTTTTCAGGGGTTGCGCTTGGCCCTTTAGTTCCAGTGAAGGGAATTCTTAAGGCGTCAGCATACCAAGACATTTTGGGCAATTTCATGCTCCCAACTTTGTTGGAAGAGTTTGGGGATGGCCCCTTCCTGTTCCAACATGACTGCGCCCCAGTGCACAAAGCAAAGTCCAGAAAGACATGGATGAGCGAGTTTGGGGTGGAGGAAATTGACTGGCCTGCGCAGAGTCCTGACCTCAACACGATAGAACACCTTTGGGATGAATTAGAGCCAAGACTGCAAGCCAGGCCTTCTCACCCAACATCAGTGTCTGACCTCACAAATGTTCTTCTGGAAGAATGGTCAAACATTCCCATAGACACTCCTAAACCTTGTGGACAGCCTTCCCAGAAGAGTTGAAGCTGTTATAGCTGCAAAGGGTGGGCCAACCCTACAGACTAAGACTGGAATGCCATTAAAGTTCATGTGTGTATAAAGGCAGGCGTCCCAATACTTTTGGTAATATAGTGTATATCACCCAGGAGGGAGTGTTTTTTTTTTCTCAACAAAAGTGGATTTACGCTTTAAGGGTTAATTGGTCCTTAAAGTGGTTAAAAAGGGACAATGGGGTTTATTTACTAAGGCCCCATTCACACAGGGGCGACTGTCGCCCCGACTTGAGACGCCTCAAGTCGCCCCAAGACACTTGACATCTGAAATCCCATTGAAATGAATGGGAGCCGTCTTAATGTACGCTACTAAGTCGCTCCGAATTCTATCAGACTTGTGCCCATAGAAATCAATGGAAGTCGCCTCCAAGTCGGATCCACATCTTAATGCAAGCGACTTTACAATGAAAAGAATAGAATTTATGTTTGGGGCAAGCCCCTCCCTCCCTTCTCTGATTGGCCACAGGCAAAGTCGCGTTGTAAGGCGCGCTGCAATTGCCTAGCAAAGCTGTGCCAAGTCGGATCGCCCCTGTGTGAATGCAGCCTAAAGCTGGAGAGTGCAAAATCAGGCTCACTTGTTATGCTTTAAGGGTTAATGGGTTCTTAATGTGGTTGTAAAGGTAATATAGTATATATGTGATGCTGAGCCTCGACAATTAAAAAAATAAAATCCAATGAATTAAAAAGAGGCGGGGCCAAGCACAGTCAGGCTTTGGGGGAAAGGGGTAGGTCAGTGCCAGGATAAGGTCATCCACTGCCCAGGGCAAAGATGCCAAACTGTGCCCCCCCCCCCCATTCATGATGTGCATGCTTAGGGGATCCTACGCCCTGCAGCTTGTCAAAATCACTGCCGCTGTCAGCCTTGTAACAGAAGGAAGGTGCCCCATCCCTACAGTAAACCATTGCACCCAGGGCAGTTACCTCTCCCGCCCACCCCTTGCCCTGGCCCTGAGCTAGATGATGCTGGATGTCCTCTAGCCAGCAAATGAGAAAGACCCTGACTTGCTGCAGCTTCTAATGCACACAGTGAGGAGCTCACAGTGTGCAGTGAAATCAGAGTAAGTAATTTCAGTCCAGGAGAGGAGCCGGTACACGGGAAGGCCGGAAGGTCCAATTTAAATGGTTCCGTCAAGTTGACTTTTTTTTTTCAGAGACCTCTTCTCTTATTTTTAGAAGCTGACCACTGTTTCATTCCTGTCCTCCTCCATCATACAAAAAAGAAACAAAATCACCGGTAGAGGAGGCCGCCCTCATGAATTATAGATGGCGCTCTTGTTTTCTTGCCTACATATTTGATAAATCTTATAAAAATTTCACCAGGTTTCGCCTCTGAATTATTTAAAGTGAAGCTCTTGATTCACGGCCGAGGTTCTGCCTCTCGCCATTCCATTTCCTACTTTGTTTAGCGAACCCTCTCTGCGGCCATTCCACCGCCGGGGACGCAATCATTGCAAACACATTTAGGACAGGAAGCTGGCCCATCCGCCGTGGTATCATTATCTTTTTTTAGCATTACAAAAATCTGAGTTTTTATCGCCGCTGTGACTACTTGCACAAATAACCTCGTTGGCAAAACAAACTTTCTCACCGCGGCACGTGGCGGTAAAGCACTCGTTACCTCAATGCCTGTTGATGCGCCATTCAGTTTAACCCTTCCACTGCCGGGGCCACCTTTGCATTTTTTTACACACTTTTGAAAAAAATCTTTGTGGACCTGAAGATTATGTAAAACCCCCTAAAACACGGCGGCACAGTGGTGTAGTGGTTGGCACTTTTACCTAGCAGCAAAAGGGTCGCTGGTTCGAATCCCAACCATGGCACCACCTGCCTGGAGTTTGCATGTTCACCCTGTACCCTGTACCAGTGTTGCCAACCTCCTGCAGTGTTTTTTACTGGCAAAACATGGAAAATTATACTGGCGGAGCACATTTTTTACTGGCAACCTGAAAAATAACTGAACTCCTATTAAAAACTAAGAAAATTGATATTTAAACACAACATGGAAACACTAACAATACCCATATCAAGTAGTTTGCCCAGTTTACACTTAAAAAGTCAGCACAGCATGACAAATTATCAGACCCTGATATTTATAGACAGTTGTAAAAATCACTGATTTTTACAAACTGTCAGTAAATTTACTGGCAGTTGGCAACACTGCCCTGTACCCTCCGGGTACTCCGGTGTCCTCCCACACTCCAAAGACATGCTGGTAGGTAAATTAGATCCTGTCTAAATTGTCCCTAGTATGTGTATGTGTCAATGTGAGTTAGGGACTTTAGATTGTAAGCTCCTTGAGGGTAGGGACTGATGTGAATGTACAATGTATATGTAAAGCGTTGTGTAAATTTACAGCACTATATAAGTACCTGAAATGAATAAAAACGATACTGTATAATTCCTGAAAGGAGACACCCCAGAGAATAAAATAGCGGTAGTAGATATTAGGACAACGGTCTATTAACCTGTAGAGATCCGCGCTATAGACGAAAGACGTCTACAGCGCGGATCTGAATCTCCGGGAGGACGTCTATAGACGTCCGCCCCTTTACACGCCCCCTGCGCGCACTCACAAGCGTGCGTGGGCGCGCCCGCGGGTCGGGCGGACTCGATGTCCGCTCCTGACCTGCGATCGCCTTACAGAGCTGTAGAACGGGGAACCGCCGATGTTAACACGGCGGTTCCCCGTTCTGTGAGAGTAGGACAAGCAGATCTACTGATCCCTGTCACTGGGATCAGTTAGATCTGTTCTGTCCCGGCCAGCCCCGCCCCCCCACAGTTAGAACACACCCAGGGAACATTGTTAACCCCTTCACTGCCCCCTGCAGGTTAACCCCTTCACTGCCAGTGACATTTACACAGTAATCAGGGGACATTTAAATTTCTGATCGCTGTATAAATGTCATTGGTCCCAAAAAAGTGTCAAAAATGTCCGACATGTCCCCCCCAATATCGCAGTCCCAATAAAAATCGCAGATCGCCGACATTACTAGTAAAAAAAAAAAATAATAATAAAAACGCCATAAATCAATTCCCATAGTTTGTAGATGCGATAACTTTTGTGCAAACCAATCAATAAATTAGTGCCCATCAGTGCAGCCTCATCAGTGCCCGTCAGTGAAGGAGAAAACAAAATTTTATAACAGAAATGAAGAAAAACTTTTTTTTTTTTCAAAAATTTCGGTCTTTTTTAGTTTGTTTAGCAAAAAAAATAAAAAAAACCCAACGGTGATTAAATTCCACCAAAAAAAAAAAGCTGTATTTGTGTGACGGAAATTATATAAATCTCATTTGGGTACAGCGTTGCATGACCGCGCGATCGCCAGCTAAAGTAGCGCAGTGCAGAGTAGCAGGAGATGGCCTGGTCATGAAGGGGGGTAAAACCTTTTGAAGTGGTTACTGACTGTATCAAATCATTTTGATGATTCTGTTACATTGCACTTTTCTCTCTCTCTTGACGTTATGTCTCTTCTGGCTTTTTCCTGCTTTGCAGAAGTACGACAACATAAAACGCGACGGCCGACGAAACGTAAAAGCGCTACACCAAATCCAAAGACACGACACCGGTATCATAAATCGCGGATATATAAGGCGTTTCGTCATTTCCTCTCTGCGTCCTTCAATGCCATCATTTGCAAACAATCAACCTGGCGTTTCACCGTCATTCTCTAATCACAGCAGTCCAGACATTTAATATTTACAGCCCAATTAGCGGCTCGGCCTGATATCCCCGGTGCTGTAAATTGTCGGTGCGGCTTTGTTTCTCATTGTATGTCTGCTAATTGGCGGTGATGGGTAATTTACCGCTCGCCGCTGTTGTATGTCTTTACCACGGCGCAGCGATTTTTCCTCTCTGCATTGTCAGCCCGGGAGGCAGGGCTCCTAATGTCTCCTCTATTCCATTTATTGACTCCATATAACATTTTGATGACGCTGTAATTTTAAAGGGCCCTAGGCACGTGTATAAACTTTAAAGGCTGGAAAATGAAAGTTCAGTCTTAAATTTTTGTCATTTTGCAGACTTACTTATGAAAGAGTTATATTTGCAACCCCCCTATATTGAGCTCATTTGGTATGGGCCTGACCCTTCATCATGAAATGCGGGGTTCATTCACACTAAAGATGCACTTTGAAGAGTGATGAACACCCTACAGCCAAATCTATCCGATGATCACCCCCGCTAGATAGTTGAATTATTACAAAAATTAAATTGAGTTAAATACAAATGTAACGATGTTACTTGTATCTCTCTATCTCCTGTCTGATCAATGTTTATAAACAATGTTACTTTGTATCTCTCTATCTCCTGTCTGATCAATGTTTATAAAAAATGTCAGTTTGTATCTCTCTATCTCCTGTCTTATCAATGTTTATAAACAATGTCACTTTGTATCTCTCTATCTCCTGTCTGATCAATGTTTATAAACAATGTCACTTTGTATCTCACTATCTCCTGTCTGATCAATGTTTATAAACAATGTTACTTTGTATCTCTTTATCTCCTGTCTGATCAATGTTTATAAACAATGTTACTTTGTATCTCTCTATCTCCCATCTGATCAATGTTTATAAACAATGTTACATTGTATCTTTCTATATGCTTTCTGATCAATGTTTATAAACAATGTTACTTTGTATCTCTCTATCTCCTGTCTAATTAATGTTTATAAACAATGTTACTTTGTATCTCTCTACCTCCCATCTGTTCAATGTTTATAAACAATGTTACATTGTATCTTTCTATATCCTTTCTGATCAATGTTTATAAACAATGTTACTTTGTATTTCTCCATCTCCTGTCTAATTAATGTTTATAAACAATGTTACTTTGTATCTCTGTATCTCTCATCTGATCAATATTTGTAAACAATGTTACTTTGTATCTCTGTATCTCTCATCTGCTCAATGTTTATAAACAATGTTACTTTGCATCTCTCTATCTCCTATCTGAAACCAGACTGTTGTCCTAAACCAGGGGTCTTTAAACAAAGGGTCAGTTTACTGTCCTTCAGACTTAAGGGGGGCCGGACTGTGGCCATAGAGAGTAAAAAAGGTCCTAACGTCATTGGGAATAAACAAATGCCCCATCTTTGGTGTCAGCAGGAGGAATAATCCCTCATCATTGGTGTCATTGGGAGGAATTGCCATAGTTGGCATCATTGTGCCTTATCATTGATGTCATTGGGCCCTATTGTTGGGGTTATTGGGAGGAATTCTACCCCAATTGTTGGTGTCATTGGGAGGAATTCTGCCCCAATTGTTGATGCCATTGGGAGGAATTCTGCTACACCATTAGTGTCAATAGGAGAATTATGTTCCATTGTTGGTATCAGGGGGTGCAAATAGTGCCCCAAGAGCCCGATAAAACAAACAAAGGGCCTCATCGTAGTTTGGAGACAAAGGTCTGGTGTAGCTGTTGAAAGGAATCCCCAATCTCCTGTTTACTAACAGGACAAAAGCAGCTGGCAACTGACATTTACCAGCAATTGAAAATGTCACCGTTGCTTTAGCACATAGTTGCACCATTTCACAAGCCGGTTTAGATCATCCCCCAATGTCCTTTAAGACTTTTGAAAAATGTTGCTCCCCTTCCAAATTTATATTTAAAAATGTCTTCAGTACCACACACAGAGCTTGAGGAGTCGAGGGGTTGCAATGATGACCCCGCCCATGCTCCATGCGGCCTCCCTGTCACATTAGGTGTCACACGGTGTTGCTGGAGAAAAGCATTTGCACGTCACCATGCATGTTATTTAATAAACTCAGAGGGACCTTCCCAGACCCTCTAAGTTTCCAGTCTCTCCTACCAGGGTGACAGCACAAGACCTTTTCCCCAGCGGGGCACCCTCTGCTCTGTGCCCAGCCCAGTGCGGCCCCTTTCTCCCCGTCCTGTGCAGGCCTGCTCAACCATGCACACAAGGTGGGGGGCAAGCAGGCCATGCTCCGAGCTGCAGGGTGTGCCTGTATGTGAATCTGGAAGTCATAGGGCCTGCCCACCCAGGGTGGGGTCTAGGCCAGGCCCCTCTGAGTTTCCTCTTTTACATACAAGCCCACCACTTTCCCCCCAGAAGCCTGCCTGCCCCCACCTTGTGTGCAAATCCAGCCGGGAGCGGCAGGAGGAAGCGGCAGGTGGTAGTGGGGTGGGGGACACACAGGCTTCAAGCTATGTCTCTGATTGGTACATGTTCCTCCTTGCAGCCAGTGGTGTATCATCCATGGGTGCAGGGTGTTCACTAAACACGGGCCCTGAGGGGTGGGGGGGCTCACTGTGCTCTGACCCACACTGCACCCATGGATGATCTCTCCCTGGTTGACAACCGGGGATGATTGGTGCGGTGTGGGCTTGCACACGGGCCCACTAATTTCATGATACGCCCCTGCTTGCAGCACCCAATGCCTTTTTTTTAATGGTCTGTGTAAACAGCGCTTGCCTTTGATCTTTTATCACCTTCTACAATTCATAGAATTTATATATAAAGAAAATCCGCGCCAAGGATATGGTTTGTTATATATATAAAATACTATAACATAAAATGAATAGGAAGCTGCCCTGCGTGGATTCCCGAAAGGGAAAAAGTGAAAAAACAAGTGTAAACAGCAGATGGCGCTAACCTGGATACTTTAGCTATGACAAATGGTGTATAAATAAAATAAGTGTGCCAAATAAATAAATAAATAAATAAGTGTACCAAATAAATATATATCTCAAAATAAAGTGAGGTAATTATAACAGTGGTATATTAAAAGTGGTATATTAAAATAGTGTATAAAATATAATAACCAGCCTGAACCGAAAATATTATAGTCGTATAAAAACGTAGAAATGGATATTCTGCAGGTTATAGTGTTACAAGGGAAAAAATGTAAACTTAAAACTAGAACGCATAATCTGCTAGTTTTAAAAGGATGAGACCCACAACTCCTGTAAGACAACACCCAGGGCCTCCACGAGCCTGCACAAGGTTTACCCATTTTTAAGCTTAGTACCATACACAAATTATATGAATTGTAGAAGGTGATAAAAGATAAAAGGCAAGCGCTGTTTACACAGACCATTAAACTTTCCCTATAGTACATCCGGGATTGGGGTACATAGGCTACAGCAGCAGCTGCAACAAATTCATTAGTAGACTGTGGCGCGTTTAATACAAAAACCTAATAATGCCTATTTTTTATTAGTCTTAAAAAGGGCAAAATTAATTTGCAGGATTCGTCCCCAATTAACTTGCAGTGAACATCCATCGAACCAATCTAAGGTCCTAGTCCACAAAGCTCCTAGTCCACTCCCTGGTCATCTCTTGCCTTGCCTACTGCAACTCCCTCCTCATTGGCCTTCCTCTCCATAGGCTATCCCCCCTTCAGTCCATCATGAATGCCGCTGCCAGACTCATCCACCTTACCAACCGCTCAGCGTCTGCCACCCCTCTCTGCCAATCCCTCCACTGACCTCCGCTCACCCAATGAATTCAATTCAAAATACTAAAAATAACTCACAAAGCCGTTCACAACTCTGCCCCCAGCTACATCACTAACCTAGGCTAAAAATTCCAACCAAACTGTTCTCTTTGTTCCTCCCAAGACCTCCATGCTCGCCACCAGGACTTCTCCAGAGCCTCCCCCATCCTCAGGAACTCCCTACGCCAATCCGACTATCTCCTACTCTGTCCACTTTTTGACGATCCCTGAAAACCCTTCCCTTCAGAGAAGCCTATTTCACCTCCACCTAACAACTGTACTTTAATTTTCTCCATCAGCTCTCCCCCCACAGCCATCACCTTTTGTATCACTTGACCCTCCCTCTTAGATTAAAAGCTCTAAGGGTAGTCTGATTTAGGCTTCTGCAATTTGTTTCACTCCAAATTTCCTTTTTTACCAAATTTCGCAAAATTGGGCAATTCAGAGGAATTCCGAATTCCCATTTTTCCCGATTCAAAAATTTGGAAATTCGCTGTAATTCGGCAATTTGGGAAATTCGTGGTAATTCAGAAATTAGCTGTAATTCAGCAGTTGTGGTAATTCGGCAATTGCGGTCATTTGCGGTAATTCGGAAATTAGCGATAATTCGGCAATTGTGGTAGTTTGGAAATTCGTGGTAATTCGGCAATTGCGGTAATTCGGAAATTCACTGTAATTCGGAAATTAGCCGTAATTGGGCAATTGTGGTAATTGGACAATTGCGGTAATTTGTGGTAATTGCGGTAATTTGTGGTAATTTTGCAACTGCGGTAATTCGGAAATTAGCAGTAATTCGGCAATTGCAGTCATTCGGAAATGTGCGGTAATCCGGCAATTAGCAGTAACTCGGCAATTGCAGTAATTCAGAAATTTGCGGTAATTTGGCAATTGCAGTAATTGGAACAGCCGAAAATCCGAGATTCGAAAATGCGGTATACCGAAAATTCGAAAATAACAAAGAACATTTGAAATAATAACTAACTAATAAATAACTATTAAATTATAGGTATTGAAATTTCCTTGAAAATATGGCTGATAAATTTCATATTTAAGTTCACTAGCAGCCAAATTTCAAGGAAATTCCAATACCTGTTATTTATTAGTTAGTTATTATTTCAAATGTTCTTTGTTATTTTCGATTTTTCAAACTTCCAAACTTCTGAACTTCCGAATTTTCGAACTTACAAACTTCCAAATTTTCAAATTTCCTTGTCTCGGATTTTCCTCTGTTCCGATTGCCGAATTTCCAAATTTACCGCAATCGCTGAATTACCGAAAATTTTCAAATTGCCGCAATTGCTGAATTACTGTGAATTTCCGAATTCTGAATTTTTCGAATTTCAGAATTTCGGAAAAATTAAGAAAACTAACCCATTTTTCAGCCTTGCACAAGTCTAGTCTGATTCCTCCTGTATTGAATTGCATTATAACTGTACTGTCTGCCCTAATGTTGTAAAGAGCACTGCAAACTGTTGGCGCCATATAAATCCTGTATAATAATAATAATTATACATGTGGCTCATCGCTAGCCCTCACAAAACTCATGGCCTTCAAACCGGTAGGAAAGAACTCAGCCAAATATAAGGTAGGCATGATAGTCCATCTTAAAGCGGAGTTCCACCCAAAAGTGGAACTTCCGCTTTAATGGAAGGCGACCCCCTGACATCCCACAATTGCCATGTCTTTTTTTTGGGGGGTGACCAGGGACCCTGTTTTCACAGGGTCCCAGGTCAACTTCCACCCCTGGCACCGAGGCTCAGGGAAGGAAGTCCACCTTCCCTCTCGGCGATCCTCTGGGACACGTCACAGGTCCCAGAAGATACGCCGGCCAGCCAAAGCCGGGTGCCCACACCTGTGATGCCGGTGCCGCGGAGAGGAGGGGGAGAGGAGCGAGCCCTCGAGCGACCGCATCGCTGGAGCGAGGGACAGGTGAGTGTCCGATTGTTAAAAGTCAGCAGCTACACTTTTTGTAGCTGCTGACTTCTACATGGGTGAAACCTAGGGTTGCCACCTCATCCCTTTAAACCCGAACACATATTAATTACACAGGTTCTCAGGCTAATTGAATGCAGGTAAGTCACCAAGTGAGGTTAATTACCACCTTGGCCACAGAACCTGTGTAATTCATATGTGTTCGGGTTTAAAGGGATGAGGTGGCAACCCTAGTGGAACTCCGCTTTAAACTAGTTAATGGCACTCGATCCAACCACTCAGGGCCGGCTCTACCACTAGGCGGAGTAGGCGGTCGCCTAGGGCGCACTGCCGCCTAGGGGCGCCTGGCCACTGTTGATCTGTCACTTGCTGCTCTGCATTGATTCATGTAAAAACTGTCTGAGATAATGAGTTTGTATTATCACATGGTATTTGCAAATGTACATAGAAATAGTGACTGATCTTCCAAATACCCCCCCCCCCTCCGCCCCCACCCCCCGTGAGGCTGTATTTGATGGGCACAGGTGAAGCCGTATTTGATGGGCACAGGTGAAGCTGTATTTGATGGGCACAGGTGCAGCTGTATTTGATGGGCACAGGTGAAGCTGTATTTGATGGGCACAGGTGCAGCTGTATTTGATGGGCACAGGTGCAGCTGTATTTGATGGGCACAGGTGAGGCTGTATTTGATAGGCGTTGGTGAGGCTGCATTTGATTGGCGCTGATCAGGCTGGGTAGGGGAAAGGGGGTGGAGTCAGGGGTGGAGCCAAGGGGGCGGCAAAATGAGGTTTCACCTAGGGGTGTCAAAAATCCTTGCACCAGCCCTGCAACCACTGAGGAGCAAAGGTTGATCCTTCCATGAGTTCCACTGGGCTGAGGCTTTCACTAGAGCCGTGGTTCTCAACTCCTGTCCTCAGAACTCACCAACAGGCCAGATTTTAAGTATTACCTTGGGGAGATGCAGACTAGAATACTGCAATTACTGAGCAGCAAATGATATCACCTGTGATGCATTTCAGTTATCCTGCAAACCTGGCCTGTTAGTGGGTCCCGAGGACAGGAGCTGAGAACCACTGCCCTAGATGGACACAAACCATTCTTACAAACTCCCCTTAAACCCCCAACTCTGGTTTAGTGCATCTTTAATAACCACTTCCCGACCAGCGCCGTAAATAGGCGGCGGTCGGGTTTGAGCGGCTCTCCCGGGACATAGCCTGCACCTGCAGGCTATATCCCGGTATCATTTTTTAGAGCTGGCGGTCGGCAGTCCAGGGGTAATGACCGATCCGGCTCGGGAGCCGCTTGGTCGTTACCCCAGGGGGCGGAAGGGGACACCGGAGCGACGATCCGGCGCGTCCGTCGGCTGGAAGGAGAGCTGACAGAAGCTGTAATCGGCTCAGATCGGGTCTCCTTCGGCAAATTCCGGAAGCGACGTCACAACGTCACTTCCGGTTTACACGGCGGCTAACGGCGCCAATTTTAAAGTGACAGTATTCAGAATTGCAGTTTTTGGCGATCTGAATACTGTGAAGTGCAAAGGAGGGATGGGAGGTCTTTTAGACCCCCCGGCCCTCCAAAAAGAGTACCTGTCACCACCTATTACTATCACAAGGGATGTTTACATTCCTTGTGATAGCAATAAAAGTGATCAGATTTTTTTTTTTAAAGGAACAGTGCTAAAAATAAATAAATAAAAAAAAAAAAAAAAAAAGATTTAAATCGCCACCGTCCCGCGAGCTCGCGCAGCAAAGAAAACGCATACGTAAGTCGCGCCCACATATGAAAACGGTGTTCAAACCACACATGTGAGGTATCGCCGCGATCGCCAGAGTGTGAGCAATAATTTTAGCAAAAAAAAAGACCTCCTCTGTAACTCTAACCTGGTAACCGTTAAAAAATTTTAAAGCGTCGCCTATGGAACTTTTTAAATACCGGACTTTGTCGCCATTCCGCGAGTGCGCGCAATTTTCAACCGTGTCATGTATGGTATCTATTTACTCTGCTTAACATCTTCTTTCACAATATGCAAAAAAATTGGGCTAACTTTACTGTTGTCTTATTTTTTAACTCAAAAAAGTAAAATTGTTCCAAAAAAATCGCGCTTGAAAGACCGCTGCGCAAATACCGTGTGACAAAAAGTATTGCAACGATCGCCATTTTATTCTCTAGGGTGTTTGAAAAAAAATATATAATGTTTGGGGGTTCTAAGTAATTCTCTAGCAAAAAAAATGTTTTTAGCTTGTGACCACCAAATGTAAAAAAGTGGCCCGGTAGGTAAGTGGTTAAGAGGAATAAGTTTGGTGTTTTTTTGGGTTTTTTTTAAAGAAAGAATGTTTTTCAGAAGATCTCTTCCATACTGATCATTTCCCTCTGATGTTTTATCCAAGTCAATTAAGAGAGCGGACTTCGTGTTCCTTCTTATATAAAATCGATTTGTGCTCGGCTTTTCCAAACAGCCTTGACTAAAACCGTCTCCACTTGACAGCGCCTGCATATGATTTATCCTCTCTAGCACTTTTACGAGTCGCTGTGCCGTCAGCACAGCGATAATAGAACAGAAAAGCCTCGGCACATCCGGCTAGCGAGAGCTCTGGCTTTATGAAGCTCTTGTCAGGCTCCCTTCATTACCATGGATGAGACGAGTGGTGGCGATGGACATATATTGCGCGTTATGGACTTCTGGTAGGAATGTACTGAAGAGTCTGCAGAAGCCAACTGTGTCAAGAAGATCCTACAGCCATTTTATAATGGAGGACCTGTCCTCGTATTTGTTCCTGGATGCTACACAACTAATTGCTAGAAATGGAAGAAGCCAACGGCCCACTTTCAAGAACTCAAAGATCTTATGAACTTGATGCTGGTAATGAGAAAGGATCTAATATGCTCAAAGCAGTACAGACAGTCCCCGGGTTACAAACAAGATAGGGTCTGTAGGCTTGTTGTTTTTTTTTTTTTTGAAGAACATTTTATTGAGTTTTTCATAGGTACAAAATCATGAGCTGAAATAGCTTGAGACTAGAGTTGAGCGAACACCTGGATGTTCGGGTTCGGTGGGTTCGGCCGAACTTCGCGAAAAAGTTCGGGTTCGGTACCAAACTTGACCCGAACCCCATTGAAGTCAATGGGGACCCAAAATTTTCGGCACAAAAATGACTGTAAAAAAGTCCTGGAAAGTGCTAGAGGGCTGCAAAAGGAAGTCAAATGATTTTAGAACAATAATCTGTCCCTTACAGCAACAGCAGGAACCTGACCCTATAGGAGTAGAAGATGATTTTAGAACAATAATCTGTCCCTCTAAGCAGTAGACTCTACCTAGTCCAGTCAGATCGTTCTGTAATGCAGGATGAGATCAAGGCCAGATTAACGTAGGGGCTATTGGAGCTGCAGCTCCAGGCCCCTACCTTAATATAGGCCCAGCCGCCCAAGAACTTTCCCCTGTCACCACGGCGCCGCCACTCTGCCCACCACTGCCCAGTGTCCACTGCTGTGAAAATTACTGGCTGCTAGAACCGCCTAGCATCCTAGCAACCATTCAAGTACAAGAACAGGCCTCGGCAGAGGAGGAGGATGTAACTTCCTCAGCACCAGGTCCATGATGCTCTTAATCCAACCCTGGATGAGATGTTAATAGACCTGCAATCTGTCCCTCACAGTGCCGGCAGCATCCTCTCCTTATACTACCCAGAGAGCATGTGACATGCAGCACTACGTGACTCCAGCTTATAAAGAGGCTGGGTCACATGATGCACTGGCCAATCACAGCCATGCCATTAGTAGGCATGGCTGTGATGGCTTCTAAGGGCAAACCAGTGAAACGCTTGTTGATTGGCTGCCCTGCAGCTATTCAACAGGCGGGATCAAATAACCAAACCCAGAACCCGAACCCAAACTTTTTTTCAAATGTCCGGGTTCGGGTCCGGGTCACGGACACCCCAAAGTTCGGTACGGACCTGAACTTTACAGTTCGGGTTCGCTCAACTCTACTCGAGACAATAAACATTTGTAGATTAAATATATAACTATGAATAGCCATCATGAGGTCCAAAAGGTAAGGGAAAAGGGGAAGCAGGAAGGGGGGGGGGGCAGAACTGGGGGGAGATGAGAGGGAAAAACAGAGAGAGGGTGGGAAAATAGAGAGCAGGGGAGGGAAGTAGGGAACAGAAAGTGAGAGGTAGTGTCCCAGGCATTTTAAATAATACCAACAACTGCAACCATAATTAGGAAGGGTCAACGAGGATATCTAGTCAATAACATAGTGTTCTGTCCGGATGGCCATAGTGGGGCGTGAATTAAATGGGAAGGGGTTCCGACGCCTGTTTTGGGTGTGGAAATGAAATGTCTGACTGTAATCCATCATGGTTGGCCACCTCGTGTGGTGTCAGGACTTGTGGAGGTTGAGTGGGTCTCCTGGTTGTTTGGGAGACATTAAAGGATGAAGACATGGACAACCCTTCTGGGGTGGGAGTACGCAGAAGATTCCGATGGCTTTGGAGCTCAAGTTTCAGTGAGATGGCAATAAAGATGATTTTGTTTAGAGAGGCCCTGGGAGTCGTGGACCTATGATGGGGATTAAGAATATTAACACAGAAGGGTGTTTGTAGAGACTTTGAGTACTTGTCCGTCTAGTTGGGGCAACCCGTTCTTCAAGAAGGAGGCCCACTGTCACGTACCTGGTGGTAGAGTCTGGCTTATGCGGGGGGCAACCTCTCTTGCGGCCCTGGTTCGAGAACCCCTGATAGTGGGAACAGGGAGCTCTGGAGCACAGGGGGGCACGAGGGCTGGACAGTCCTTAGCTGGTAGGCGGAAGTCCACTGGGACTCGTGCAAACAGGAGAGTAGTGTTTCAGTCCGGGTCGGCAACTAGCGGGCGGTGCGGTACAGCGGGATCAGGCAAACGGATGGTCGGGTACTGGCTGGGTCGGCAACGTGCTGGCAAAGACGGTACAAGGGATCAGACAAGCGGAGAGTCGTAGGCAAGCCGGGGTCAGGTGCAGGCAGATAGCAAACAAGTCCAAAGGGATAGCCGGGGTCACAGGAACAGGAAGTCACTCAGAAATAGCTTGCCGGGGGCACAGATGCGGGAAACGCTGTAGAACGGACAGCACCGGGCACTGGGTCCTGCAAGTTTAAATAGGGCCGATTGGCGCCTGTTTCCGGCGCGTGCGCACAGGCGCGCGCACCACCGCGGAAACCACAGAAACAGCTGCATCTTCCTGACACCCACTTTTTGTGGAAGCGTTGGTTGGCTCGGTGGTCTCGGAGGAAATAGTGTCGATTTTGTCCAGCTTTAGTAGCTTCAATAGGTTAGATTTTACTTCATTGAGATAGGCTTGTTCTTAAGTTGGAACAGGTCAATATTTCTACAATTCAAAGAGATCGTCCAAAAATATTAATATATCAAGCATTTCCCACTGTGGCTGTGACTCCTCCAGCAACGTCTCTGGGTAGTGTATCTGTAGTTCCATATCCAAGTCGTCTTCAAGTATCGATCGCTCTGTCCTGTCTGTGTGCACAGGAGTGTCGGCCCTCTCGGGCTCCTCGGAAGGTTGGAGGGCCCTGATACATGGATCTTCACCTCTCTCCATCTGAGACAAGATCTCCAGCTGACCTATGAAGACCAGAGTCTGATAATTCTCCTTCATCACATCCTTATAGAGCTCCTTCTGCCACTCCTCCAGACTACACCATTCCTCTGAGAAATACACCGCCACCTCATTGAACCGGCACTTGGTGGGAGATGATCATGACTGCCCGGAACGGGTCAATTTTTAAAGTGTAGCTCCAGCCAAAAAAATGTTTTTTTGGATAGCATAGGGAAGGGTTAACGCCCCTGCAACATTTGTTTTGTTGTCTGTTCTCCTGTCCCAATGACAAATGGATTTTGAAAATTTTGGGTTGTTGGTGAAACAAGGATTGCTAATAAAGCTTCAGTGGAGACACCTTTTTCCCATAATAACTCTTACAGGAGTGAATCTACCCCTTCCTAGGGGTAGATTTCCTCTCACTACCTGTTGTCTTCCTCCATTTGTAAGTAGGAGTCACTTGTGAGTCAGATGTTTGTAACCCGGGGACCGCCTGTAGCAGTGGCGGCTGGTGCTAAATATTTCAGGGGCGGTAAACTAACGCCACCCCCCCCCCCCAGGGGAGAGACAAACGGGAAGGCGGCAGTCACAGCAAACACCCCCGCCCCTGTGGGAAATAGATGGCAGATGGAAAGGCGGCGATCGCCACAAGCACATATCCCCCCCCCCCGGCGTGGGGAAGGAAGAACCGGGCCATTGCTTCTCCTTCCAGCTGACGCCCTCCGGGGGGGTCATCGGGTAGTTTGTTTGCCCCCACCCTGAGGACTCTGCACTCCAAGTCCACCCTTTTTTTAAGCCAATTAGTGGATCTGGCTCTAATCATGTGCTTCTAAAAAAAAAAAAAAAACATTGGAATCCATGCGTCCGGTGCCATGCAAGTAGATTAGGGGCCAAGCGCATGGATTAGGGGGGCAGCGCCCCGTATGGATGGGCCGCCACTGTAGAGGCCTATATAATGGTTAGTACCACTAAGCGATTCTTTCGGGCCATAAAGGATAAAATGCCCTCAGATAAGGAATTGTTTTAGGCCCTGTAAGTTTGCTACCATATAAACCTGAGTTTTTATCCCTATTACATATTATTCTTATCAGATGTTTTAGCCCCGACTAAGACCCAATAAAAATGAACAGAAACAGAGAAACAAAAGAAATGTATTTAATCCAATCTGTTTTTCATAAAAATTGGTCCATGTCTTACAAATTCTGCCAGGAGCATGCAAACTTATAAGCACAACTGTATGTTAGGATTTGATCTTTATGTAGCGCTACCCCCATAGGAGAGGCCGATTATAACTGGTTCTTCCCCAAAGCACTGCAGGGGCTACCAAATACACAGACAATAGTCCATTCTCTCTGGCTCAATTAAAAGAGCTGTATGGGTTTTGTTTAGGTGGATGCTGCATCTGCCCCCCGGCACCTCTAACACTGAGAACCGAATGATCAAACACTGCTGATCGCTCCGTTCTCAGGGCTCCCTGAGCAGAGAGCATGGTTCAGCCCGCTGTCTACTAAAAACGGGTCACAGGAGTACAGAACAAACTGCACTCCTGTGATCCACAGGAGACGTACAGTCAAACAAGATTCCCCTCGTACTTCTTGTTTAAACAATCTAGGGGATGTCTTTTAAGATTTGTTGCTTGTAGAACTTGTAACAGGAGAGGGTGGTATGGGATACTCCAAAAATGCTGTCTCACTAGGGCAGTGGTTCTCAACTCCGGTCCTCGGGACCCACCAACAGGCCAGATTTGCAAGATCACTGAAATATATCCCAGGTGATATCATTTGCTGCTCAATGATTGCAGCATTCTAGTCTGCACCTCCCCAAGGTAATACTAAAAATCTGGCCTGTTAGTGGGTCCTGAGGACCGGAGTTGAGAACCTCTGCACTAGGTGAAACTTCCATGAGCAGTCTGTAACCTACGGGAAAGCCAGAACTGAAAACCTGTAGGAGCTGTCCAAGAGAAGGTTATCGCTGGCACCACAAAGGTTGAACAGCGCACAGTCACCAGAACCCTGAGCTCAGGCTAGTTACTCACAATGACCCAGGGCAGCTATACACCTTCTAACTTCCACCAGGCACTCTTCATTGAGTCTTCCAGACCAGATCCTTAGGTGAAACTGCTTAGTTAGATCTGAAGGTAGTTAAGAATAACCCCCCCCAGCTCTGTTATTTCTGACCTTGATGAACACCAGCTGACTCCAGAAGAACTGCCTCAAAGGGGCAGCAGCCCCTGAGGCTGGGAACTTCTCCAGCAGGACAAGAATAAGGATTGCTCCAGACCACAGACTGTTTATGTTCCCCAGCCACCCACTGGGCACACCTCCCCAGGGATTGGCTAAATACTCAAGCTGCCCATTTGTCTCTCTCTGACCTATGTCCTGGAATCCTCCAGAATGCAGGGGAAACAATAAAACCTTTAGCCTGTGAAGTCTTGAACAGCCCACAGGAATCAATTGCTGCTCCAATAATTACAGAGGAACCAGAAGAACTACATTTACCTATCATCCTAGCAACCTACCTAGGAGAGTGTTAAATGTATTCTGGCCTTAACCAATTGTGGACTTTAGGTGTGTGGTGTACAACAAAAAAAAAGTCATCTAAGTACCTTAACTATATACAGTGCTCCTTCACTCTGTGCTACGGCCATTCTGCTGCTGTAATGTGCAACAGTCGGCTGTCGAATTCGCAAATTGGTCTTTTTTCGGGTCTCAGCAGTCCACGTTTACAAGCATTTCTACATATAGGCTTGCTCAGTAACAGAGGGGGCTGCTGGTATTTATTTTGGGGGGGCTGCAAACAATCCCCCCCCCCGGGTTCACAGGAACCCTCATCCCCCGGTCGGTCGGTCACTAGCTCCGCACTTGCCCCATCTAGGATATGGGCAGCGTTTCCTCTGGGCGGCGTGGGGGAGTCTCCTCCTCCTGGTGCTTCACGGTGGCTTCCCCTGCATCTCCTCCCTCCTCCTCCTCAGTGGCCAATAGCTTAGGATCGCTTCTCCTCTTGGCCAATCGGGTGACGGGTCTCAGGACTTGGCCGGGAGGAGAATCAGGAAGACAATAGTGAATATTAATTCGCTATTGTCACACAACTGGGTGGGCTCGGGACACAGTGCTCTGTGCCCCGAGCTCACCCTTTTTTTAAGCCAATTATAGCCCCTGGCTCTAATCATGTGCTTCTACAAAAAAAAAACCCCATTGGAGTCCATACGTCTGGCGCCCTGCATGTCGATTAGGGGGCCGGACGCATGGATTAGGGGGGCGGCGCCCCTGCGCCCTGCATTACGGCCCACCACTGCGTCAGTAAGATCAAGAACAAAGTGCAAACCCTGTAATAGCCAATCAGAATTCATCTTTAGCCGATCACACTACATTGAAAAGAATTCTATGAACTGACTATGCATTACAGTGCTTATTATTTCTGCAGGTTTCCTCTTACTTTTACCATAACGATATGATTATTGTTGTTGGGTTGGCTTTCCGTTATGTTGTCAGACAGCTCGAGGGAAGGTAAATGTTTAGGGAGCTCGACAGACTGTTGTATTGCCTTTCGGTTGGGTTGTTGTTATTAGTATAGCAATACCATTTTCATTCTCCTTTGGACGTCTTTATTATTCGTGACATTACGTATCAGTCAAGTATCTTAAGAAAAGTTACATCACACTAGCCGATTTCTACTTAAGACTAACCGATAATGTCCCAAACGTGAAACAAGAACTAGAATGACTGCGTCACCACCCGGCATTACGTCCCGCGTCCCCGCGGCGGGGGGATTAGGTACGCAGGCCGGGGGATTAGCTGTACGTCCCGCGGTCTGCATACCTGAGGTTACCCCAAAAAAAAAACATCTTCGTG
>BLSH010287291.1:580479-595873 GCA_018402905.1 Glandirana rugosa | reverse complement strand
GGCTCGGGAGATGTACCCAGATAGTTCGATCGATCGGTCGCCTTAGTCGCATCTCCACTATAAAATTCTGCTCGTGTGATAGGGTCAGCGGTGTATTTAGGTTTTGTGCTGCCCTAGGCCTGACTAAACTCATGCAACCCCCTAATTTAAATATGAACCACCCTTTCCTGTCAAGGCCACACCCCTTCCTGTTTAAGACCCGCCCTGACATTTCCTAGTGGGGACACTCATTCTGAGGGCCTTGGGGGTATTGGAATGGATTTCCTTAAGAGATTTCCTCACACTTCCTGTTTGGCTATGGGGCAGCACAACAACTCATTGGTTGGGGCCTGCCACCTGGGCCCCTTGGGACGCCCGGGTCCCCTACATATGTATGAGCTGTCCTCCTCTGATGGGGGCCTGCCGGTATTGTCATACGGGCAGCAAGTGCAGCCGCTTTATGGGGGGTGCCAGACCAGTTTGTCTCCTGGCCCAGTCCACCCAATAAGAATAAAAGTGCAGTGCAAGCTGTCGGGGACTCTTTTCGTGCTGCCCCCCTGCAAATTTCCGCCCTAGGCCTGGGCCTTGTTGGCCTAGGCCAAGATACTGCGTTGGATAGGTTGGTAGCATAATTAGCTAATTACTGTATGAAACGATAGAGTTTACTTGGCCAAAACCCGAGAGTGGTGAATCCACTCTACTTGGAGTTGCACCCTCTGTTGGTTGTGCAGCGCGCCTAAGGATTGGCTCAGCAGACAAATAATTCCCAGTGATCCTGCCATGGGGGTCCTTAATCAGCTAGGTTCTCCTATGTGGTGACAACGCTCCGTCCCTGTCGGCACACAGGGCAGAGAACGTTCAAGTTGACAAATATTCAAGTACTTTTATTAATTAATAAGAGAAAATAATACATTTTGTGTTCACCCCGTGCTGCTTCACATGCGGCTGCACACATGAAATCCGCCTTGGATTAGCACTTCACATTTTTTATACAAAAAAATTGCAGTTTCTTCTCAACGTTTCAGCTAATGACATTACTTAAGTCGTTCTCCTGTCCCGCGCCTAATTCTTATTCCAAGTCTGCAGCCTCTAAATTGCTTGGTGTTAATGAACTCTGGATGTGGAGCTGACTGCCGCATTGTACAGTTACTAATTGTCCCGTGTAACTCACAGCCTGAATACAAATAGAGACGGAAGTTTGACAATATTATTTCTGCTAGGAACAAAAATAACGCACGGAATTTCTGTCTCAGAGCCTCCATTGTATTGTGAACACCAGACAAAGCCTTTTCTATGCTCTTCAAGACTTTTCAATGAGTGAAGTTAGCAGCATTTACAGCGACGACGTAATTCTGAAGCACATAATGCATTGCAGAATTATGGCCGGATCAGAGCTATCGGTGAGAATAAATGCGAGAAATTATGCTCAGATGTACAGCGGCCTTACGCTTCAGTCGTGAAGGTGACAAGAGACCACCTATAAATTCACAGGCATTAGTATGCCTCTAATTTTCAGTCCTTTGCAGCAATAGGTTTGTGCAAAATTAGGAGTTTTCCTTTAAACAAAATTTTGGTAAAATTTTGGCATTTGGAGTCAATGGTTCACATGTACAGTAAATGCAAAGGCATGTAGACATGTTTAAAGTGGAGCTCCGTGCTCCTTCAGCAAAAAATTCAAAAAGTCAGCAGCTGCAAGGTCCATAAAGACATGGATGAGCAAGCTTGGGGTGGAGGAACTTGACTGGCCTACACAGGGTCCTGAACTCAACCCCATAGATCACCTTTGGGATGAATTAGAGTGGAGACTGTGAGTCAAGTTCCTCCACCCTAAACTCACTCATCCATGTCTTTATGGACCTTGCTTTGTGCAGTGGTGCGCAGTCATGTTGGAACAGGAAGAGGCCATCCCCAAACTCTTCCCACAAAGTTGGGAGCATGAAATTGACCAAAATGTCTTGGTATCCTGATGGCTTAAGAGTTCCCTTCACTGGAACTAGGGGGCCAAGCCCAACCCCTGAAAAACAACCCCACACCATAATACCCCTCCATCAAATGATTTGAACTAGTGCACAGAGCAAGGTCCATAAAGACATGGATGAGTGAGTATGGAATGGAGGAACTTGACTGGCCTGCACAGAGTCCTGACCTCAGCCCGTTAGAACACCTTTGGGATTAATTAGAGCGAAGACTGCAAGCCAGAACTTCTCGTCCAACAGAAACCTCACAAATGAGTTTCTGGAAGATTGGTCAAACATTCCCATAGACACTCCTAAACCTTCTGAACAGCCTTCCCAGAAGAGTTGAAGCTGTTTAAAACTGCAAAGGGTGGGCCAGCTCAATATTGAACCCTACGGGCTAAGACTGGGATGCCATTAAAGTTCATGTGCGTGTAAAGGCAGGGGTCCCAATACTTTTGGTAATATAGTGTATGAGAGCTAGGGCTTCCAAATCTTTTCATACATTGATTGTTCATCTAGAAGTATTCTCATATCATCTTTAATGATAATATCATTTCAAAAGTAATGTTCTGAGCTTAACCCTTTGGGATGAATTAGAGTCAGACCTTCTCTCCAACATCAACATCTGTCCTCACAAATGAGTTTCTGGAAGAATGGTCAAACATTCCCATAGACACTCATAAACCTTGTGGACAGCCTTCCCAGAAGAGTTGAAGCTGCAAAGGGTGGGCCAACTCAATATTGAACCCTAGGGACTAAGACTGGGAAGCCATTAAAGTTCATGTGCGTGTAAAGGCAGGTGTCCCAATACTTTTGACAATATAGTGTAACTCTAGTTAAGCCATTCTGAAACACAATGGAAGCTTCCAAAGATGCCTCAAATGGGATGACGGTGATTGGGAGCAATGAGCATTATGGCAAACACAAAGGCTCTGAATAATCCATGAAAAGCCAACAGGTTTTGGGGACAACACCCCCCTGATGAAGGAATGACCTCGAGACCCTCTGGAATGCACTGAGCTATCACTTGTGCTGAATATACGTTTTGGAAATGGAATAAACCATTTGTACTCTTCAAGCATGCTCTGCCGCTCTTTCCTTATCACTTTTTACTGACATCCACCAACTTATTTTTTTCATCCAGGCGGGTTAAGAAAAGTTTACTGTGCCATTTTGTGTGTTTGTGCCGGATACTCGTCATTACGAAGGACATGTTCTCAGTATACGTTTTAAGGTCAGAGCTCTACTCATACTTGACTATAATTACGTTAAAGCAAGAGAAGTTTTCTTCTGGGCAGTTCTGTTCTGTAATGCGCTCAAAATTGGCACTTAATGGACACGTTTGAGGTGGCAATTACAAGGTACAACCATGGCAGGTCCATTACTCGATATCTGGGGCTGTGGTTGACAGATCCAAGAAACGCTAAATGGCGCGAGCGCAGGAAAACCGAGAGAACATTGCTATAAAGGAGGACTCCGAGCTAAATGAAAAACGTAGCCTTAAAATGATATTGCGGTGTGTTCTTTTATATCCAGAATGAAGGCTGACTCATCTCTGGGGATCGATCTACGAGAATCCTTATCTAAGTGTAGCGCCCTCCTAGGTAAGTTCTAGGCATAGAAATTCTTTTAGAACAGTTAGAGCAGCGGCCCCCAACCTTTTTGGCACTGGGGACTGGCAGCGCGGAAGAAAATTGTGCTGAGGCCCGGGGGGGTTGCGATGCGCGCGCGGGGGGGTATGTTGGGAAATGGCCGGTGTTGGCACTTCAATCATCACAGCACTATGCTTGATATGGTGTCAGGATGCTTGAAGCGCATTATTTCTATTATTATATTGTGATATAAGATGAAATAGTTCAACTCACCATAATGCAGAATCAGTAGGAGCCCCGAGTGTGTCCCTTGCCACCAGATGCAGCATGTCACTGGTCACGTCACCTGCCACCAGATGTAGATTGTTACTTGCCATGCTGCCTGCCACCAGATGAGGACGCCACTTGCACGCTGCCTGCCACCAGATGAGGATGCCACTTGCACACTGCCTGCCACCAGATGAGGATTGTCACTTGGCACACTGCCTGCCACCAGATGAGGATTGTCACTTGCCACGCTGCCTGCCACCAGATGATGATGCCACTTGCCACGCTGCCTGCCACTAGATGAGGATGCCACTTGCATGCTCCCTGCCACCAGATGAGGATGCCACTTGCACGCTGCCTGCCACCTGTCACTTGCCCCCAGATGCAGCATGTCACTGGCCACATCACCTGCCACCAGATGTGGATTGTCACTTGCCATGCTGCCTGCCACCAGATGAGGATGCCACTTGCATGCTCCCTGCCACCAGATGAGGATGCCACTTGCCACCAGATGAGGATGCCACTTGCCACCAGATGAGGATGCCACTTGCATGCTCCCTGCCACCAGATGAGGATGCCACTTGCACGCTGCCTGCCATCATCCTGCCAGTGCCACCAGATGAGGATGTCACTGGTCAGTGCTGAGGCAGGAGATCAGTGATACGGTGCGGGTGGTGAGAGATGTCATCTCTCTGCTCCCTGTTGCACCCCTGACACTGAAGAGTCCCGCATTGTGAGCGGTGAGGGCAGTGAGAGATGATGTCATCTCTTTGCTCCCCACACTCAACAGTCGCGCTGTGAGGGCAGAAGTCAGAGGAGCAGTGATGCAGAGAGCTATGTCCTCTCTGCTCACCAGCCTGCAATCATCTCACGCCGTCAGCCCGCGGTCCTACTGCAGAGGGGCCACGGCCCGTGGCCCATAGGTTGGAGACCCCTGAGCTAGAGTAATCTACTAAAGTAGTAGACTTTAAAGGCACTGTACAGACTACAACAAGATATATGTGAAAAATATAAATTTTATTGAAACAAATATAGACAAAACCGTTCCATATTTAAAATTAGGGTGCACTATCCCTAAGATATTGCACAGTAAGGGTGGGTATCACCGGAGCCCCTATCTACCAGTCCCTAACCCATTAGGGCCCCCAATCATATCAGTGGCACCAAAAATTGGTATGCAATAATAAACCTAACCGGCTAGACCCAGATAATCGGTACAAAAAACCACCACAGCCACTGACAACGGGGAGATGGAGAGGACCAGAAGAGAGGGAACTCCAGGAGGCACCCAACTGTACAACATTGAAGATTGACTCTTTTCTCTACATGTTTCGCGTTTACTCTACCGCTTCCTCAGGAGATTGTGGGGTAGCGGTTAAAAACTGTTCCTATGAAAATAAACATAGGATACCATATAAACATCATTTCATTCATAATCCATTGCTCAATATCTGGGGCTGTGGTTGACAGATTTAACAAATGCTAGTGTAGCCTGCTCAGTGGGCTCTGGTGCTGCTCATGCTGTCTTGAGTTTCCCTGTGTCCAAGCAACCAGAGAAGGCTCTGGATAATTGGCAGAAACCATGCAGATGGGAGCATGAATATTCATACAGCCCTGGCCAATTACAAGGGTAGGTGTCCCTATGCATGCTGGGTGCCCGTATTTATATCCTAGGAGCACATGGGCTACACATGGGTCTTTCCCAGCTAGGGGAGAGGCTGCTGCCTTTCTTGGCACCTGCTGCCATGTGGTCTCAGGTGGGTGACCTGAGAGCCTGAATTGAGAAGAGTGTGCTGCCGAGTGGCCTTAGGTGGGAGTCCCGAGGGCCTGAATTTTTAGAGAGAGTGATCCTGGTTCTTCAGAGAGCTGGCTGAAGGGGCTGTCTATTGAAGATCTGGTCTGGTATCATTGGCTAGAGTGCGCTTGGAAGTTGGAAGGAGGCTACCAGTTGTCCCTGAACATTTTGTGAGTACAGACAACATAAAGAATCTATAGACTTGTCCTTTTAAAGTCAGCTGAGGGTCTGAACAAAGGGAACACTGGCTAGTGTTCTGAAGAGCTTGTCCAACTCTGGCCAGTTACAAGGGGAGGTGTCCCTATGCATGCTGGGTGCCCGTATTTATTTCCTAGGAGCACATGGGCTTGGGGTCTTTCCCAGAAGTGGATTGCACCAGCTTGGGGAAGACTGCTGCCTTTACTGGCACCTGCTGCTATGTGGCCTTAGGTGGGCGACCTGAGAGCCTGAATTGAGAAGAGTGTGCTGTCGAGTGGTCTTAGGTGGGAGTCCTGAGGCCTGAAATTAGTGAGAGTGACCCTGGTTCTGCAGAGAGTTTGCCGAAGGGGCAGTCTATGGAAGATTTGGTCTGGTATCACTGATATGAAGTGTCGCTTGGAAGTTGGAAGGAGTCTACCAGCTGTCCCTGGACATTTTGTATATACAGATAACCTAAGGGATCTATAGACTTGTTCTTTAACTCCTAGTGTGCTATACAGTCAGCTGAGGGTTTGAACAAAGGGACCACTGGCTAGTATTCTGATGAGCTAGTCCAACTGTTGCTACCACATAGGACTTTGTTCATTTATACTACTTTTGGATCGCCAAGCAGTCTGCTGTAGCTGGCTTGTACCCGAGGAGCTTTGGCCTGCTACTACTACTACTGATGGACTTTGCTCACTTCTGAAACTACTTTGAGGAGAAGTCTTCTATCTGCTATCAGCAAGGACTTCACCAACGCTTAACTGAGAGATTAGTTAGATGTCCTCAATTGGGAATAGTTCTATTTCTTGGGAGTATCCCACTAATTCCCAATCCCTATCCAAGTTCTCCGAAAATAAAACAAAAACGAAACCCCTAGGCTGGTCATCGAAGACAACGAGTGGAAGTGTGAGGGCACCTGGCTGTGTGAATCCACCTGACTGTGGGGCAAAAGTGGGAAAAAAGTGCAGATACTTTGGTGCATTTTTTATATTAGGGCAACCCATTCAAGCAGCCCATGCTGTCACGCTATACAGCGAGTGCCCAAAAACATGCATAAGGTGTGAATGCGGCCTCAGTGCTTGTGAAAATGCAAACAAGCACTGATACATTGTAGCTACCTCAGGCTCTCATTGCATGCATTATATATTCTTAGCTTTTTTTGGCTAGCAACTTTTTTTTTTTTTTTTGCATTAATCATGCAATTTTTTTCCGCCTTTTTTTTTATTTCTTTTTTAATGCAAATTATACACTATATTACCAAAAGTATTGGGACGCTTGCCTTTACACGCACATGAACTTTAATGGCATCCCAGTCTTAGTCTGTAGGGTTCAATATTGAGTTGGCCCACCCTTTCCAGCTATAACAGCTTCAACTCTTCTGGGAAGGCTGTCCACAAGGTTTAGGAGTGTCTATGGGAATGTTTGACCATTATTCCAGAAGCGCATTGGTGAGGTCAGGCACTGATGTTGGATGAGAAGGTCTGGCTTGCAGTCTCTGCTCCAATTCATCCTAAAGGTGTTCTATCGGGTTGAGGCCAGTCAAGTTCCTCCACTCCAAACCCACTCATCATATGGTGTGGGGTTGTTTTTCAGGGGTTGGGCTTGGCCCCTAAGTTCAAGTGAAGGGAACGCTTAAGGTGTCAGCATACCAAGACATTTTGGACAATTTAATGCTCCCAACTTAGTGGGAACAGTTTGGGGATGGCCCCATCAAGGCCAGTTAAGGTTCTACACCCAAAACTCGCTCATCCATGTCTTTATGGACCTTGCTTTGTGCACTGGTGGGCAGTCATGTTGGAACAGGAAGGGGCCATCCCCAAACTCTTCCCACAAAGATGGGAGCATGAAATTGTCTGAAATGTCTTGGTATGCTGACATCTTAAAGCGGTTGTATACCCATTTTTTGTCATTTTTACCTACAGGTAAGCCTATAATAAGGCTTACCTGTAGGTAAAATGAATATCTCCTAAACCTGTATGGTTTAGGAGACATCCCCCCTGCAAGCAGGCGCTGACGTCTGCTGGGAAAATAAGCTCCTGCGTGCATGTGCGGGAATGAAGTCTCGCGGATCCAGCCACTTACAGTGCCGGAGCGGCAAACCCGGAAAAAAGCTCCGAAAGAAGATGTCAGCTCCCGAGCAGCCAGGTCGGATCTTCGTTCTGAGGTAAGTTTTTTTTAGTTGGGTATACAACCGCTTTAAGAGTTCCCTTTACTGGAACTAAGGGGCCAAGCCCAATCCCTGAAAAATAACCCCACACCATAATCCCCCCTCCACCAAATGATTGGACCAGTGCACAAAGCAAGGTCCATAAAGACATGGATGAGCGAGTTTGGGGTGGAGGAACTTGACTGGCCTTAGGGGTGTACTCACTTTTGTGAGATACTGTATATATATAAAAATACATATACTGTATATACACAATACCACCAGAGGAAAGCATGTTGTATCCCCTCAAAAAAATATGTAACTCACTCCTGTACTGTAGCTGTCTTTGGAACATAATGGGTTAAAGACAGAGCCACCCTCATCTAATCTGATCTCACTTTCTTATCTATTAATTTCCTGTTTCCGGGGACATTTCTACATATATATAATTAGTAATGACAGCTGATGTATATCTTCCATTCTATAGGTGTACCACTCCAAAATAAAATATAACTTTAAGTATTGTTATTTATTTTAATCCGTCCAGTTTTTACTATTTATTTACTATTTATATATAACAGGTAATTTGTCTCTTTCACTGATGTGCATTGATATGCTGCACTGATGGGCACTAATGAGGTGGCACTGATGAGGCAGCACTGATGGGCACTGATGAGGCAACACTGATGAGGCTGCACTAATAGGCGGCACTGATAGGTGGCACTGATGGGCACTGATAGGTGGCACTGATGGACACTGGTAGACGGCACTGATGGACACTGGTAGACGGCACTGATAGGTGACACTAATGAGAAGGCACTGATTGGCACTGATTGGCAGCACTGGTGGGAACAGATTGGCAGGACTGGTGGGCACTGTTGGGACTGCACTGATAATCCAGACACTGATAATCGGTGCCCTGATTATCAATGTAGATGTCCCTTTTACCCAAGCTGGTTATCGGCTCTGTTCTACTCTCCTCACGCTGTCAGTATGAGGAAAGGAGTGCCGATAACCGATTTCTGCTTACCTCCGTGATCAGTTGTGATTGGACACAGCTGATCATGTGGTAAAGAGCCGCTTATTAGCTCTTTACCTCAATCTGTGATCAGCAGTGTCCGGAGCGGCGGGTGCAATCACGGGATGCCGTCATATGAAGGGGACCCAGAACTGGGCGACGGTACTATAGCCGTTATTCAACTCTAGCGTGGTCGGCAAGTGGTTAAAGGAGAAGTGTACAACAAAATGATTAGGTAAACCCACAAGTGTTTTTTTTTACCACTACTATTCCTTCATATTGGCTTTTGGGATTTACAAATGCAGCAATTTAGAAATTGGATGAAAGGTTTAGCACTGGGAAACACTTTTTGATAGATAAGTAGTGCATTTTATATACAACTATATAGATCAGACTAAAATGAGGGACAAACAAGGAGGAAAGAGGGACATTGTTCCAAATGAGGGACAGTCCCTCCAAATCAGGGAGAGTTGGGAGCTGTGATTTGATGATATCACTACCGTGCTGATCATTGTTCTCCTTGCTGGAGAGAAAACTGTCCCTGAGAACCTGCAGCGCAAGGATCTCCCTGCTTCTACCACTCTGTGGATATGTGTTGCCTCCTGATTCTTGAATATTCCTCACTAGTGATTATGGGACAACATGGGGAAGCGATGCCCTCTCCTTTTCTAAGATTGCCACCTCCACACAGAGACATGGTGCAAATCAAAGCAAGGTAAGTCAATAAAACAGCAGCAGGCATATACCACAGAGTGTAGTGTTGACTAGTTCTTTGCCTCCTGCTTGCTTTTTAAGCACAGCTTCTACAGTTCCATATCTCCAGAATGTCCCTCTTTTGGAAGACAATTTCAATGCCCTTCATTAAAGGAAATGCATGGGTACTATATCTAAAACCTAAATACACCTACATAATCACCTCTATGCTGAAGCATCAGTGTGACTTCGCAGCTGTCCCCCATTGGCTCTAAGAGTGAGAACCCCTGATCACTCAGTTCTCAGTCTGCTTGGAGCGGTCACCACTCTCCACTCTGCTCCTCTAGCATTCACTGGAGTGTTGGGCCGGAGAGGGGACATCTGGCTTTGGCCCTCATCCACGTGCTGAGAGGTGGAGCCAGCTGTCAATCAGGCACCAGGCTGGACTCCGACAATATTGTTGAGATCCTTTGAGAGCTTTAAGGCGCCTTTCCATGTCAGTTGACAGCTGGCAATAGCTTGATATAAGCTGACTCTGGATCACAGGAGAGCAAAAGTAAGTGACCCACAAGAAAAGTGTGACCAAAGATCTTTGGCCATACTTCTTTTAAATGTACCGTTTAACTGCTAAAGTTTTGACCATCCATTATATTATTGCATTAGGTATTCTTCATTGTAACCCCTTGCTGCTGCCTCCTGGTGGTCCTTTACATGGGTGTTAATGCTAGGTGGCAGAGCCAGCTGCCCAATCACAGGATCACTGTTATTGGCTGTCACGGAAGTCACATGATCAGGGCCTGTTTCCCTGGCTCCGGATTGCAAACAGGGTCTGGGAACTGGTTCAATGTGCTGTTAATGAGCTCTCGGCACAAAACCTTGGAGCACGATGGACGCATATGTGCAGGGCCACCATTAAAAATTGTGGAGCCCCCTATATCTAAAACCTAAATACACCTACATAATCACCTCTATGCTGAAGCATCAGTGTGACTTCGCAGCTGTCCCCCATTGGCTCTAAGAGTGAGAACCCCTGATCACTCAGTTCTCAGTCTGCTTGGAGCGGTCACCACTCTCCACTCTGCTCCTCTAGCATTCACTGGAGTGTTGGGCCGGAGAGGGGACATCTGGCTTTGGCCCTCATCCACGTGCTGAGAGGTGGAGCCAGCTGTCAATCAGGCACCAGGCTGGACTCCGACAATATTGTTGAGATCCTTTGAGAGCTTTAAGGCGCCTTTCCATGTCAGTTGACAGCTGGCAATAGCTTGATATAAGCTGACTCTGGATCACAGGAGAGCAAAAGTAAGTGACCCACAAGAAAAGTGTGACCAAAGATCTTTGGCCATACTTCTTTTAAATGTACCGTTTAACTGCTAAAGTTTTGACCATCCATTATATTATTGCATTAGGTATTCTTCATTGTAACCCCTTGCTGCTGCCTCCTGGTGGTCCTTTACATGGGTGTTAATGCTAGGTGGCAGAGCCAGCTGCCCAATCACAGGATCACTGTTATTGGCTGTCACGGAAGTCACATGATCAGGGCCTGTTTCCCTGGCTCCGGATTGCAAACAGGGACTGGGAACTGGTTCAATGTGCTGTTAATGAGCTCTCGGCACAAAACCTTGGAGCACGATGGACGCATATGTGCAGGGCCACCATTAAAAATTGTGGAGCCCCATACAGTCTGCCTGAACAGCACCCCCCCCCCCCCACCCCTCCATACTGTCTGACAGGAGCGTAAGTGTATTTTGCATGTACCCATAGGTATTTAAAGAGTTCTTCCCCCAGGCGCCCTGCTGAATTGAAAGGGCCGGGTTCCCGAACAGGGGGTGGCTAGGCATTAAGGACCACCCTACCTTCTGGTGCATATATGTGTTGCGCAGTTGGCAAGGAGGTCAATGGAAAAAAAAAATCCCAATTAATGACCATTCTTGAATTTTAACTCACCAACACCTCTTTGATCTGGGGTGTGGCAGGGAGGCGTCCAATGCCCAAATATTCATTGCCAAAACTATCCCTACAAATCTGCTTACCAGAGGATCAGACCTCAGCATAAAATAGGTCCAACAGCACTCTATACTGATCCCAGCTCTCTTCTGAACAAAAAATGATGGTAACCGCATAAAATGTAACTAAGTCTCATATTCAGAGAAAGAAACAGACTACATAGTGTACCAATTGCCAACCAATTTATTAAGAAAAGGAAGGGCATCTACTCACAAACCAGGAAAGAAAATGATCAGAACACAGAGAAATGCTGCCTGTCCGAGCCGACGTGATGACGTCACCACTTAACTCCGAACGTACGTGTTTCGTACTACAGAACGTCTTCTGAGGGGTATCGGACCCCTCCAATGTATATTCATTTTGGATATTGTGGTGCTCAGATAACTGTGAGTGCTGCTGTTTGCACTAATTATTTTATTTTATTTTGGATTGTGGCACTAAGCACAGTTTGCTTGCAAATTGCTAAAACTTTCCCTATTTCCCATCTCAGAAGGTTGGGAGGTGTGCAGTTTAGGTCCTCTTAAAAAAAAAAAAGTTATATTGTACTCTGGAGAGATAAACATGTAGTAAGGTAATATATACTATATTGTCCATTTTTTGGGACACCTGCCTTTACACGCACATGAACTTTAATGGCATCCCAGTCTTAGCCCGTAGGGTTCAATATTGAGTTGGCCCACCCTTTGCAGCTATAACAGCTTCAACTCTTCTGGAAAGGCTGTCCACAAGGTTTAGGAGTGTCTATGGGAATGTTTAACCATTCTTCCAGAAGCCCATTTGTAAGGTCAGGCACTGATGTTGGATGAGAAGGCCTGGCTCGCAGTCTCCACTTTAATTCATCCCAAAGGTGTTCTATCGGGTTGAGGTCACTCAAGTTCCTCCACCCCAAAATCACTCATACATGTCTTTATGGACCTTGCTTTGTGCGCAGTCATGTTGGAACAGAAAGGGGCCATCCCCAAACTGTTCCCATAAAGTTGGGAGCATGAAATTGTCCAAAATATCTTTGCATGCTGACGCCTTAATAGTTCCCTTCACTGGAACTAAAGGGCCAAGCCCAACCCCTGAAAAACAACTCCACACCATAATCCCCCCTCCACCAAATGATTTGGACCAGTGCACAAAGCAAGGTCCATAAAGACATGAATGAGCTAGTATGGGGTGGAACTTGACTGGCCTGACCTCAACCCGATAGAACACCTTTGGGATGAATTAGCGCAGAGACTGTGAGCCAGGCCTTCTCGTCCAACATCAGTACCTGACCTCACAAATGCACTTCTGGAAGAATGGTCAAACATTCCCATAGACACTCCTAAACCTTGTAGACAGCCTTCCCAGAAGAGTTGAAGCTGCTAAAGCTCTAAAGGGTGGACCAACTTAATATTGAACCCTACGGACTAAGACTGGGATGCCATTAAAGTTCATGCGTGTGTAAAGGTAGGTGCGTCCCTATTCTTTCAGTAATATAGTGTAAGTCAGATGTCATTATAAAATATATACAATGTGATTGGGGTAGATGAGATTCAGAAGAGGTCCAATGTTCTTCTACAAAAGGTTCCTACATACAGTTCACTTTTAACATTGAAAACGAGGATTCCTTTGTTGGTATATTGCCAGTCATGGTTTATTTTATGTCTTATCAATGAAGAAAGAGCTTGAAACATATTTTTTCCTAACATGTATTTCAAAGGTTTTTCTTTTCCTCTCTGGATCTCGCCATCTCCCTTTGGGGTTGGTCGCTATCGGTTCAACCAGCCGAGGTGACTTCAATGGACACGACTACAAGAGAGGAAATTAAAAACTCCCTGAAGAAATTCGGTGTGAAAAGCGTCTCATCCTCGTTTTTTTTGGAACATAACCTTTTCCGTAAAGCGAGGAGACAGAGTGACTGCAGGCAATGTGAAGAAACCAACAAAGAGCCACCCCTGACCTTTACATTGTTTGTTTTTCTCCACCGCTCAACAACGCTGGTTGTAATAGTTCAGGAATACCTTAAGGAAAAGTTGGTTTCTTCTGTAGCAAGCAATTGGACCGGGCTGCCATTTTAGTGAGGCGGGATACTAATAGGGAAAGTTCTATAGATTGAAAGGCCCATCTTATGCTAGAGATTGTAATGCTAAATCAGTTTATAACCAGCTCAAGGGAAACCTGGGGAAGAACTATATAGGGCCGTGTTTTTCAACCAGGATGACGTGGCACAGGGGTGTAACTAGAACCTTCAGGGTCCCAGTGCAGGGCCCTTCTCTCTTCCCACTGATCCTGGGGCCCTTTACACCTATCGTGGGTTCCTTTATTATGGTACAGCAGCGGGGCCCTTTCACAAGTTCTGCAGCGGGGCCCCCTTTCTGTCATCTTTGGGCCTCCCCATGGCGGTGAAATGCCAGGGCCCGGTCGCAGTTGCAACCTTTGCAATCCTGATAGTTCCCTCAGTTTTTCATTTTTATTTTAATTTTATAATTTTTTTACTATTTCATTTTATTTCTTTTACAATTTTATTATTATTATTTTTTACAATTTATTTTTTTAAGGAGCCCTGTTGGGGGGGCTTTGATGAGATATCAGGGGTCTAAACAAATCTCAGCTCTCAATTTCCATCTGTGTAACCTCAGCTGCACAGAATGAATGGACAGGAATAGCTGTGCCCCGAGCCTCCCATTCATTCAGAAACGGAAGTATAGTAAAAACAGTTTACTATGCTTCAGTTATGAATGAACCAATTGGTACCAATCACTGACTCTGTCCTTTCAGAAAAAGAAGGAGCCGGTAAATGACAAATTTACTGACCCGTTCCCAGGGGGAAGACAGCAGCCTTGTGGGGGGACCAGGGAAGCACACAGGGACCCTGGGAACAGTAGAAGACAAGTAAACTGGATAGGAAGGGGGGGGGGCAACATATAAAGGAACCAATCTCCTGCATTAGGAGGAAAATGGAGGAGATTGGTTCCTCGAAATGCCGCCCCCGCCATCCCTCCTATCCAGGTGTACAAGGGAGGGACATGGACCCCCTGGAGCATGAGGCCCGGCTGCAATTGCAACCCTTGCAACCCCTGTAGTTATGCCCCTGAGGTGGCAGCTAGGGATGCCATTTTGTTTCCCCCAGGGTGCCACGAGCATGGGATCCAGTTTGGCCTGGATCAGCATTTTGAGCACCATAACAACCAATGATGCTCTAGGGCAAGGACTCATGGCGTCATTCTTTTGCAATGGTGATGGTAGCTGGATCGCCAAATACATGGGAACACTTTCTCTGATCCATGGTAGGCGGCATGCAGGGTTTTCCCCAGCATTTAGGAGAGGATTGAAGAAGGAAGTTTGCCTCCTCCTGGCCTCCTCCACCATGAGCCCTCTGCTGTGCTGCTGGAGCAAAATGGTAGGACTTTAATGTGAAGAGGGGACTGTGTGATTGTGGGGCAGTATGATGGAAGACTGTATTATGAGCACCCTAATATGGATATGGATCGCAAACACCATGGGAACACATGTCTTTGATCAATGGTAGGCGGCATGCAGGGTTTCCCCCCAGCATTTAGGAGAAGATGGAAGTCCGCCTCCTCCAGGCCTCCTCCACCACAAGCCCTCTGCTGTGCTGCTGGAGCAAAAAGGTAGGACTTTAATGTGAAGAAGGTACTGTGTGATTGGGGGTTCTGTGATGGTGGACTGTGTGATTGGGGGCTCATGTGATTGGGGGGCTCTGTGCTTGAGGGCTTGTTTGATTGGATGGCTCTGTGATGGGGGATTGTTTGATTGGGGGCTCGTGTG
>BLSH010287291.1:568968-580469 GCA_018402905.1 Glandirana rugosa | reverse complement strand
GTGTGATTGGGGGGCTCTGTGCTGGGGACTGTTTGATAGGGGGGCTCTGTGATGGGGGTTTTGTGATTGGGGGCTCTGTGATGGGGAATGTGTGACTGGGGGCTGTGTGATTAGGGGGCTCTGTGATAGGAAACTGTGTTATTGGGGGCTTGTGTGATTGGGGAGGCTCTGTGATGGGGGGCTGATGTGATCGGGGGGCTCTGTGATGGAGGACTATGTGATTGGAGGCTTATGTAATTGGGGGGGCTCTGTGATGGGAAACTGTGTGATTGGGGGCTTGTGTGATTGGGGGGCCCTGTGATGGGGGGACTGTGTGATTGGGGGCTGGTGTGATTGTGATAGCATCAGCAAGTGACATGTCCTCTTTATGGAGACATTAGGAATCTATAATGTCTTCCCTGCCCTCTACTGCAGCCAATCAAGGAGAAAGCATGCTTGATTAGCTACATCCTCAGCAACAGTAGCCGAAAAATTACAGCTGTGAACATGAAAGTTACAGAATACATGTCACTTCCGGGTTCATGAGTCTCAGGGGGGGGCAGGAACAGATCACTTCCTATTTTCACTGCTACATCCATTTACCACAGTCCCAGGATTCCTGGAGGAAGGGGAGAGCCCTGAAACCACTGCGGGCCCTGCCAGAGGGATTGGGGCAGCCCCATAAAGTAATCAGCTGGCTCTACACCTGCCCAGATCACTTTGATTTGAAACCCCTTTGCCGGCTATAAAAATCCACACCAAGCTCATGGCTGCATCAGCTTGCTTTAACCCTTGGGGTTTGCTTTAACCCACTGGGACATTCATAGTATTTTATAGATTCATATTCCATATTTGAGCTGGACACCCCTATGTCGCAATTTCCTGTACAGCAGATTTGACAGCCTCGTGTTTCAGGCAGGTAGGGTGAGTGTTTTTAGGCATGTATCTGAAAGCACAGGCGACAAACAAAAATTGCAGTCTCAGAAAAACATTGTCTCCCACTATGAGGGTAAGCAGACATGGAGTGCAGAGGGACTTGGAGTTCCTGGGAATATTTAACAGGCGGAGAGCATCCGTTATAACCGCTTGAAGAGGCGATCTTCCTGCCAAGGATCTGGCGGTATGCAGCTGTGTCGGAGAGTTATCAGCTCCTCTGCACATACTAAGCAGCTCTTTTCCAGCTAAAATTGACATTCCCGGCTGCAGCGTTATGGTTTAGAAGGCTTGCCGCACTTTAGCAGTAATTACCCGACCGCGCTCCCCAGTGATCGAGCAATTTGAATACATTTGTTTAGCACAGAATCCTCTAATTTCTCTGCGGACGGGAGTTATTAGCACTTCAAAACCCTCAGAAAGGTCACAAAATGGCGGTGCGCGCTCCCTCATGTCCCTTCCCATGTCGCTAGGGCTGCTCCTCATGAAGAGTAAATAATGGTACTGCTTAAAGGAGCCAACAATACCAGTATCCAAAAATAGTGGGTTATGCAGATAATTATTCAGGATCTACACTCCTTATTTTATTTGCAGACCAAGCTGTCCATCCGTCAGGACGGAGATCTGAACCCACAAACTCTACTGTATCCAGCAGTGGCTCTCCTGGCTGAGATGCTGGACAGCTCCCTCTCTAAACTTTTGGACTTATTTGCCTTGTCTTGTTTCTGGTGAACCTTGAACTCTTTGCTCCTCCTATTAACTTCCTGATTTAAGCCATGTCTCTGCACTTCCTGTTTGTCAGATTATTGTACTCTGAACAGCCGATATCTTGCTCCTTTGCATACCTGCAGCTGTCCTTATATCCACTACCACTCACCTTTGACTTGTTCCTCGACTACACTTCCGCTTGATCCCAACCTGCAACCGCTTGTTACCGACCTTTGGCTTGTTTACTGACTATACTTCTGCTTGATCCCTACCTGCTATATCTGCTACTGGACCCTGGCTTGCTCAGCTCCTGGTGGGGTGATCCTGAGGAAGGCAACGTGGTACTAACACGTAGCAAAACCCATCTCAACCATCAAGAGCCCTGGTGAATACTGGTTACTGCTTGGAGTTGGGCGAATGGTTCTGGCCGAGCAAAAGTTTCGCCCATTCGGCAAACACCCAAATATGCAGGGCGTTCGGCGGTTGTTTGCCACCTCCAAACACCCTGCAATGCACTGCATAGTGCATTCGGAGCGCAGTGAATAACTGGTTGTTAAGGAGTGGAGCTGGGAAGATAGCCGCTGCATCCTTAGCAACAGATGAGTCATCAACTGTCACAAAGCTGTCCCCTGCTGACAGCTGAATAAAAAAAAAACATTGCCAGCAATAAAAAAAGTGGGGGAAAAAAACGGCGTGGGGGTCCCCTCCAAAATCTATGCAGCCTGGCAAGCCAGGAAAGGGTGGGACCCGCTCACCCCCCCCCCCCCCCCGAACCATACCAAGCCACATGCCGTCAACATGGGGGGGAGTGCTTTCTATTGCCAGCAATGATATTGTATTTCCGGCAATTTAAATGTCATTTCATTCATTTTTTTCCTTTAGAAATGTCAGTTTTGCTGCAGCATGTTCTATACATGCTACAGATGTGCCGCTTCACAGGCAGACTAAGGGGACCCCCAGGCAGTATATTTAATGGAACTTTTCATTTTTATTGTTGCACATTAAGCATCATTAAAATCACTGCTCCTGTACAAACTATCTTTTTAAAAAAAATTGTTTGCATTGATACATGTCCCCCAGGGCAGTACCCAGACCACCATACCCCTTTATTGCCAGTAACCTGCATATAAGCTTTCAAAATGGGGACTTTCAATTTTCCAGGGTTTGCCGTTCGGGTCAGAACTTTTTTCTCTGTTCGGGAGTTCTGGTGAGAACTGAACAGAGAGGTGTTCAGCCCATCTCTATCGCTTAGACCCTCCACCTTAGGTGAGCCCGCGTCATCCGCCAGGGTTGACCTGCCTGTGTATTCATGCAGTCGGCTAATGGAAGCCTCTCTACTGCTATATGTAGCTACTGGCCTCCAAGCCTGACCCCCAACTGTGGCACCATCAAAAAGACAAGTGACAAGGGTTAGAACAAATTAGGTTTCTTTCAGACAGAAGGTTGGTGGGCGATAAAAATGGGTGGCTGAGCCACTGTTTTACCACACTCCAGCTGCCCAGCCCAAACCAATGGGGCTGTTTAAATGCTGTGGCCGGAATGCTTTGCTTTGTGGCAATTTTAGCTCAAGGTGCAAAGATTGACAAATGACACCACTTGTCAAACTCGCCCATTGAGATCAACCTTCCATCCTCCTCTCCACCAATACAGGACCTAGTAGTGCTCTGGAGGTCAGAGAGCTGCGGAGGACCAAGGAATGGTTGGATTCCCAATGGACTTAAGTGGAGGGATATTTTTTTTTCCTTTTAATCATTTCAGAAATAATCTAAATATTTAAGTTTTTGATTTGCATAATATTTCTAGATTTCTAGTTCCTAAAATGTAGTTGACGATCATTCCAATTCCCGGTTTTTGCAATTTTTACTCATTTCAGTTCCTGGATTGTAATTGACTTAACAATCATTCTAATTCCTTGTTTTTACATTTTTTTAGTTATTGAGATTTTCCGTCAATTTGCATTTTTTTTTTTTTTTTAATGGCTTTTTTTTTGTAGAGTATAAACTTGACTTTAAATCTGCAGTAATGAAGCCGGATTCTTCAAATATTCATTTAAATGAGAAACGCTGGACTCCGGCCTATAAAAATTAATGGCCTGTTTTACCAATTTATATAGCTCATGGGAATCTTTCAGTCTGTGTTAAGGTGATTCAATGAAATTTTATTAACTTGAAAACACTAACAGAAGACCCAAGGTCAACGGCTAATACCTTATCTCTTCCAGTAAAATAACTCAGCCTGAGGTCCATTCAAGTCTAGTGGTCCGTGGTTTTTTAATTTTTTATTTTTTGGGGTGTCTCAAAGAGTTTTTGGCCAATTCAAGGGGGGGGGGGAGCAACTAAAAAGTCCTTCAACATGCACAATATTGCCGCTTACAACAAAAAACAGTTACAAGATGTTATTTCCAATTGCACATATATTTCTAATTTATTGATAGGGGGTGACATTCTACAGATCATTTCTTAGGTCCAGGTCTTCTTTTAGACCAGATACCTGTATATCCTAAATCTAGAGTCATTTTTCCATCCATACATCCAGAGCCTCTGGTTTATAGACCGGATAAATCCTAAATATAGAGCCATTTATCCAACTGTCCATCCAGAGCTTCTGGTTTATAGACCGGATACATCCTAAATATAGAGCCATTTATCCAACTGTCCATCCAGAGCCTCTGGTTTATAGACCGGATAAATCCTAAATATAGAGCCATTTATCCAACTGTCCATCCAGAGCCTCTGGTTTATAGTCTAGATGCATCCTAAATATAGAGCCATTTATCCAACTGTCCATCCAGATTCTATTGTTTATAGACCAGATGTATCCTAAATATAGTGCCATTTATCCAACTGTCCATCCAGAGCCTCTGGATTATAGACTAGATGCATCCTAAATATAGTGCCATTTATCCAACTGTCCATCCAGAGCCTCTGGTTTATAGACCGGATACATCCTAAATATAGAACCATTTATCCAACTGTCTATCCAGAGCCTCTGGTTTATAGACTGGATACATCCTAAATATAGAGCCATTTATCCAACTGTCCATCCAGAGCCTCTGGTTTATAGACCAGATACATCCTAAATATAGAGCCATTTATCCAACTGTCCATCCAGAGCCCCTGGTTTATAGACCAGATGTATCCTAAATATGGAGCCTTTTATCCAACTGTCTATCCAGAGCCTCTGGTTTATAGACTGGATACATCCTAAATATAGAGCCATTTATCCAACTGTCCATCCAGAGCCTCTGGTTTATAGACCAGATACATCCTAAATATAGAACCATTTATCCAACTGTCCATCCAGAACCTCTGGTTTATAGACCAGATATATCCTAAATATAGAACCATTTATCCAACTGTCCATCCAGAGCCTCTGGTTTATAGACCGGATACATCCTAAATATAGAGCCATTCATTCAACTGTCCATCCAGAGCCTCTGGATTATAGTCTAGATGCATCCTAAATATAGTGCCATTTATCCAACTGTCCATCCAGAGCCTCTGGTTTATAGACCGGATACATCCTAAATATAGAACCATTTATCCAACTGTCCATCCAGAACCTCTGGTTTATAGACCAGATACATCCTAAATATAGAACCATTTATCCAACTGTCCATCCAGAGCCTCTGGTTTATAGACCACATACATCCTAAATATAGAACCCTTTATCCAACGGTCCATCCAGAGCCTCTGGTTTATAGACCATTTACATCCTAAATATAGAACCATTTATCCAACTGTCCATCCAGAGCCTCTGGTTTATAGACCTGATACATCCTAAATATGAAGCCATTTATCCAACTGTCCATCCAGAGCCTCTGGTTTATAGACCGGATACATCCTAAATATAGAACCATTTATCCAACTGTCCATCCAGAGCCTCTGGTTTATAGACCACATACATCCTAAATATAGAACCCTTTATCCAACGGTCCATCCAGAGCCTCTGGTTTATAGACCGGATAAATCCTAAATATAGAACCATTTATCCAACTGTCCACCCAGAGCCTCTGGTTTATAGACCGGATACATCCTAAATATAGAACCATTTATCCAACTGTCCATCCAGAGCCTCTGGTTTATAGACCGGATACATCCTAAATATGAAGCCATTTATTCAACTGTTCATCCAGAGCCTCTGGTTTATAGACCGGATACATCCTAAATATAGAACCATTTATCCAACTGTCCATGCAGAGCCTCTGGTTTATAGACCTGATACATCCTAAATATGAAGCCATTTATCCAACTGTCCATCCAGAGCCTCTGGTTTATAGACCGGATACATCCTAAATATAGAACCATTTATCCATATGTCCATCCAGAACCTCTGGTTTATAGACCGGATACATCCTAAATATAGAACCATTTATCCAACTGTCCATCCAGAGCCTCTGGTTTATAGACCACATACATCCTAAATATAGAACCCTTTATCCAACGGTCCATCCAGAGCCTCTGGTTTATAGACCGGATAAATCCTAAATATAGAACCATTTATCCAACTGTCCACCCAGAGCCTCTGGTTTATAGACCGGATACATCCTAAATATAGAACCATTTATCCAACTGTCCATCCAGAGCCTCTGGTTTATAGACCGGATACATCCTAAATATAGAACCATTTATCCAACGGTCCATCCAGAGCCTCTGGTTTGTAGACCGGATACATCCTAAATATAGAACCATTAATCCAACTGTCCATCCAGAGCCTCTGGTTTATAGACCGGATACATCCTAAATATAGAACCATTTATCCAACTGCCCATCCACAGCCTTGGACACATGTGGCCATTGACCTAAGGGCCCATTCATATTTGTCAATGTCTACCAAATGAAATACAATCAACATCAAAACGCACTTCACTACAGAGAGTGAGAGGTGTTTTTTAGTCTAAACGAGGAACCTGGTCCAGGTTGCCAACCGAAAAATACCAAACATTGAGTGCGCATTGTCACTCTAGGGAAAAAAAGTGTGTTTCTGGCAAGGTCACATAAAAATATTATCCTTTGCCCCAACCCCCCCCCCCAGCACAGCCACCAAGAATTATGGACCCATTATTGAATCATGGGAACCAAACCACCTTCTTTCTTGGTTCAGATCTGAGTTATGGCGGCCACAAGCGTCCATTTTTTTGTGATTCTTAGACATACGCCTGACTCTTAGACATTAATAGACAGAGGTGTACTATAAATAAATACATAGAGAAATAAGAAGACATAAAAATAGTATATAATAAATATATAAATAATTGTAAACAAATATATATATATATATATATATATATATATATATATATATATATATGGATATATATATGGATATATATGTGTGTATATATATATATATATATATATATACTGTATATATATATAAATAAACAATATATAATAAATAAATAATAAATATACTGTGTATAATATATCACATAATAATAAACATAAATACAGTTGATAAATATCAAAATAAAATAGATATATATAATAAATAGACAAATAAACAAGCGTATGAATATAGGATTTTTAGGATCCTTACAGATCGCAGCAACCAAAATCCTGATTGGCTGCCAAGGGTGTCAGCGCTTTATTTGAACTACCATATTGAATAAGCGCATCCTTTTCCTGCAGTAATCATTATAATAAAATTATGTCATGTTATGTTTTTTTTTTTTGTTTTTTTTTGTTTTTTTTGTGATGTGATTTGTGTGTTTTTTTTTAATTTTCCATTTCTAGCATTGGATAAAATATTGTACGATTTATATTGTAGGATGATAATAACATTTCTTTATTCTTGAATCTTATTTATACATTTTTCATACTTGATTTCTTTTAAACTTCTTTTCCATTTATTGTAATTTCTATGCTTTTTTACTATTTCCAAATTCTTTTCTAACGTATCTTTTTTTTTTTTTTGTGCAAACATTCATCTCCCCATCGCTCCTCGCTGCAGCCCACACCCCCGTCTTTCCACGTTAAAACCCATCTTCCAGATTCTCGTTTTCCACTTTTCCAACCCCGATATTACTGACACATTTGAAAACCGTTAATGGGCTTTATTATTTATTTCTCGTTAATGGCGTAACGCGATACAAAATAACCAGCGAAAGGTTCCAAATGAGCAGCTGGGATTGAGACGTTCTGTGAAAACGCGGTTTCCCTGGCAACCGGGATCCTCAGGAACGTCTGAAAATAGACACGCCGACACTCCGACAAACTTTTCCTCGACTTTATTAATTCGCTCGGAAATTTCAGGATTTATTTTTTTTTTTGTTTTTTTTTTTCGATATGGATACATTGTAATGCCCCGTACACGCGGTTCGACGGTCGTATACAACAGGTCGTACTCACCACCGTTGTATGCGAAATCGATCGTTCGTATGCGCGATTTGAACAGTCGAACATACGACGGTCGTACAAGGGGAGTTGTATGAGCAGACTAGAAAACTTGGTCGTACCAACAAGCGCTCATACGACCGTTGTATCGTGTGTACAGAGCAGTTGGTACAACAAGTTGTATTGTGCAAAACGCTCAGAAGTCAGGAACGGCCGGATGCTAATTACATGCACCTGAACGGTCTTTCTACGGTCGTACGATCGTGTAGTGCAGTCAGTATGCTACATACAACAGCCAACGTACGATTCGACACGGTCGTACGTGCGATCGTCGTCCCGTGTGTACGGGGCTTAAGACGCGGCGAAATCCCGGGCCAATGTTTTTTTGTTCTTTTTAGCTTCCAAAGCCGAAGCGATCAACTGCTTAATACGACATTATTTGGAGGATTCCTGGAGGTCGGAGGTCAGCGGGGAAGAGAAGCCGGCGGTGGCTTAGTTGGCTCTGCGGTCTATTCAGACATGGGACTTGTGTGCCTCAGGAGACCCAATCTAATTCACCTTCCCAATACCATTCCACTCCGATGGCTCTAAGCCAAGCGGGGATGGAATAGAATGCAAGATTGGGGAAGGAAAACCCTAAAGGACGGCGCCGCTTCCATTACAAATCACATTATATATGGGATCGATTTTTTAAAAATCTCGCTATGAAAAATGTAATTTTAATCAGTTGGCGGTGACAGCCAAGCAATGAGATTCAGTTTTTTTTTTTTTTTGATGCGGTCATTTTAACAGCATGGAGTTTAGAAGGAAACGTAACCTAATAATAACTATTTTCTTGATCCAGACAAATGATTGAGAAGATAGCTAATCGGAAACAACGATTCCCCTTCATCAGGGCTTTAACCACTTCAGCCCCGGAAGGATTTCCCACTTTAGGACCAGAGTACTTTTTGCGATTCTGCGCTGCGTCGCTTTAACTGACAATTGCGCGGTCGTGCGACGTTGTACCCAAATGGAATTTGCGTCCTTTTTTTTCCCCACAAATAGAGCTTTCTTTTGGTGGTATTTGATCCCCTCTGTGTCATTTCTGATCACCGCTATAAATAAGAAAATAGCGACAATTTTGCAAAAAAAAACACAGTTTTTCTTACTTTTTGCTAAAATACAAATCAAAAAAACAATATATATAAAAACATTTTTTTTCATCGGTTTTGGCCAATTTATATTCTTCCTCATATTTTTGGTTAAAAATATCGCAATCGGCGTTTATTGATTGGTTTGCGCAAAAGTTGCCGCGTTTACAGATGATGAGAATTCATTTCTGCGGTTTTTATTTATTTTTTAATTTTTTACTAGTAATGGCGGCGATCTGCGATTTGTAGCAGTACTGCGATATTGCAGCGGACATGTCGGACTATTTTGACACTTTTTTGGGACCATTCTCATTTATACAGCGATCAGTGCTATAAAAAATGCACTGATTACTGTGTAAATGCCATTGGCAGTGAAGGGGTTAACCTGCAGGGGTCGCTATAAGGGTTAAATGTGTTCCCTAGGTGTGTTCTAACTGTATGGGGGTTGGGCTGGTGATCACAGCCTTTCCCCCTCTATGAGAACGGAGATCCGTGTTTACATGCACCGACCTCCGTTCTTTTACTGCGGGGGGAGCCATCGCGGGTAGCTGGCGGAGATCGGGTCCGCCCTACCTGCTCCCTGCTCCCCCCCCATCCGGCAGCGCGCGCACTCACAGTGTGCGATCTTGCAACCGCCATCATATGACGGCGATTTGCGATAACGAGCCACCTTGCCGCCGTCAAACTGCGGTTGGCAATCGGCAAGTGATTAAAGGGTAACTCCATTTTCGTGGGGAAAAACTAGCAAATAAAGAAAAAGTAATATAGTGTGTAGAATTGCGATACAAGTCATATTGTAATTGAATGTTATTAGGAATTACATTTCCTTTTTCAATCTGCAGCGGCTGTAATTTTCTATAAATGCAATATGGCAACCTGGAGTTGTTCTGTACACAGAAACATCATTGCAGCATACAAAGTGTGGGGTTGTTTTTCAGGAGTTGGGCCCTTAGTTTTAGTGAAGGAACTAAGGAGTGTGTCTATGGGAATGTTTGACCATTCTTCCAGAAGAGCATTTGTGAGGTCAGGCACTGATGTTGAACGAGAAGGCCTGGCTTGCAGTCTCCGCTCTAATTCACCCTAAAGGAGTTCTATCGAGTTGAGGACAGGACACTGTGCAGGCCAGTCAAGTTCCACCACCACAAACTCGCTCATCCATGTCTTTATGGACCTTGGTTTGTGTACTTGAACAAGTGGTGGAGGGGGGATTACATTGTGGGGTTGTTTTTCAGGGGTTGGGCTTGCTCCAGTGAAGGGAAATCTTAAGGCGTCTGCATATTAAGACATTTTGGACAATGTCATGCTCCCAACCCCTGAAAAACAACCCCACACCATAATCCCCCCTCTACCAAATGATTTGTTCAAGTGCACAAAGCAAGGTCCATAAAGACATGGATGAGTGAGTTTGCATTGGAGGAACTTGACTGTCTTGACCTCAATCCGATAGAACACCTTTGGGATGAATTAGAGCGGAGACTGTGAGCCAGACCTTCTCTTCCAACATCAGTGCCTGACCTCACAAATGGGCTTCTGGAAGAATGGTCAAACATTCCCATAGACACTCCTAAACCTTGTGGATGGCCTTCCCAGAAGAGGTGAAGCTGTTATAGCTGCAAGGGTGGGCCAACTCAATATTGAACCCTATGGACTAAGACTGGGATGCTATTAAAGTTCATGTGCGTGTAAAGATAGATGTCCCAATACATTTGGTAATATAGTGTAACAGTGGCGGCCCGTCCATTAGGGGAGAAGGGGCGCCACCCCCCTAATCCATGCATCCAGACCCTAATCTACATGCAGGGCACTGGATGCATGGATTCCTATGGCTTTTTTTTTTTTTAAGCATGTGATTAGAGCCTGAGGCTCTAATTGGCTTCAAAAAAGGGTGGGTTGGGGCACTATTGCCTTCCTGATTCTCCTCCAGGTCAATCAGGAAGCGGGTGAGACCTGATTGGCCGAGAGGAGAAGCAATCGTATTGGTCGCAAAGGGAAGAAGGAGGGAAGCCGCCGAGGGAAGCCGCCGTGAAGCCTGAGATGCAGGTTGAAGCCGCGAAGGAGGAGGAGATGCAGGAAGTGGCAGAGATTGCTAGATGGGGTAAGTGCTGGACGAGCAGATGACTGACCGACTGGGGGGAGTGGTGTCAACGGGTGTCTTATTTGCCACCTCCTCAAAATATATAGCACCAGCTGTACCACTGTAGTGAATATTACATAACCTGGAGCAGGGGTGGCCCGTCCATTAAGGGTGCATGGGCATCGCCCCCTCTATCCTCGCCTCTATGCTACATGCATGGATTCATGCATAGCATGAATCTGTCCATGGCCGCCGTGGCCATCCCCTTATTCATGTGTCTGGCCCTTCAGGACACCGGGCGCCTGAATTACAGCGGCACGGGGGGGGGGGGGGGGGGTT
>BLSH010287291.1:556235-567850 GCA_018402905.1 Glandirana rugosa | reverse complement strand
CACTGCGCTCACAGCCCAGTCCCACGTGTTACAAAATCAAATCAATATTTGCTTTTCTAACACTGAATCGCCTCTCCCCCAGTCAGGAAGCGCGAGTATATTACCACTTTCCCGATTGGCTGAGAACTCAGGCGATCCTATTGGACGCATTTCTGCCCGCCCGTCCGCTTCCTAGATGGGGTAAGTGTGGGACTTTGATGTCCCGACTGCCCTGGTGGGGGGGGGGGTGCTGTCAGGTCCTGTACATACCCCTATCCGATGGATGCAGTATATACCCCTATCTGGTGGATGCTGTATATACCCCTATCTGATGGATGCAGTATATACCCCTATCTGGTGGATGCTGTATATACCCCTATCCGATGGATGTAGTATATACCCCTATCTGATGGATGCTGTATATAACCCTACCTGGTGATGCTGTATATACCCCTATCTGATGATGCTGTATGTACCCCTATCTGATGATGCTGTATATACCCCTATCTGATGATGCTGTATATACCCCTATCTGGTGGATGCTGTATATACCCCTATCTGGTGATGCTATATATACCCTTATCTGATGATGCTGTATATACCCCTATCTGGTGATGCTATATATACCCCTATCTGATGATGCTATATATACCCCTATCTGATGATGCTGTATGTATCCCTATCTGATGATGCTGTATATACCCCTATCTGATGATGCTGTATATACCCCTATCTGGTGGATGCTGTATATACCCCGATCTGGTGATGCTGTATAAACCCCTATCTGATGATGCTGTATATACCCCTATCTGGTGATGCTATATATACCCCTATCTGAGGATGCTGTATATACCCCTATCTGGTGATGCTATATATACCCCTATCTGATGATGCTGTATATACCCCTATCTGGTGATGCTATATATACCCCTATCTGATGATGCTGTATATACCCCTATCTGATGATGCTGTATATACCCCTATCTGGTGGATGCTGTATATACCCCTATCTGGTGATGCTGTATAAACCCCTATCTGATGATGCTGTATATACCCCATCTGGTGATGCTATATATACCCTTATCTAGTGATGCTGTATATACCCCTATCTGGTGGATGCTGTATATACCCCTATCTGATCATGCTGTATGTACCCCTATCTGATGATGCTGTATATACCCCTATCTGATGATGCTGTATATACCCCTATCTGGTGGATGCTGTATGTACGCCTTTCTGGTGGATGTTGTATATACCCCTGTCTGGTGGATGCTGTATATACCCCTATCTGATGATGCTGTATGTACCCCTATCTGATGATGCTGTATATACCCCTATCTGATGATGCTGTATATACCCCTATCTGGTGGATGCTGTATATACCCCTATCTGGTGATGCTGTATAAACCCCTATCTGATGATGCTGTATATACCCCATCTGGTGATGCTATATATACCCTTATCTGGTGATGCTGTATATACCCCTATCTGATGATGCTGTATGTACCCCTATCTGATTATGCTGTATATACCCCATCTGGTGATGCTGTATATACCCCTATCTGGTGGATGCTGTATATACCCCTATCTGATGATGCTGTATGTACCCCTATCTGATGATGCTGTATATACCCCTATCTGATGATGCTGTATATACCCCTATCTGGTGGATGCTGTATATACCCCTATCTGGTGGATGCTGTATGTACGCCTTTCTGGTGGATGTTGTATATACCCCTGTCTGGTGGATGCTGTATAGACCCCTATCTGGTGATGCCATATGTACCCTATCTGGTGGATGCTATATACCCTTTCTGACGATGCTGTATGCCCCATCTGACAATGCTTTATACCCTATCTGGTGATGCTGGGCTGTATACTCCTGACACAATGGGTGGAATCTATAAGGGGTGGGGCTTATAAGAAGTGGGGGGATCAAAAAGGAAGGGCAGGGTCTGGCGCCCCCCATCCTAAAACTTCACCAGACCTGGAAGCAATGATTGCCCTTAATGAGGGCTTCAACAATGTGACAAAAGGTATCTAATTGGACTCCAATCAAAGTTCCTGCACATAAGTTGTTCTAATGGAAGGACAAATGATTGGGAAGCGGTGTATATTCAGGGGACTGTGCCAGTGATGATGGCCGAATGAAGACCTCCTTTCAAAGGCTGCTGCTTGATGTCGACCATAAAAAGGAAACGGCCTGTGAGTCAGAGATTTCACAACGAGACTTAAATAAAATATGCAGAATTCCCAAGTGGCCAGTAATGGGGCTGTGAACGATGTACCTGCTCTACATAAAGCAGCCCACTCCGGTGAAATGCGTTCACGCGCCGGCGGTTAGACGCATGCAGGAATACAAAGAAAACAAAATGAAGATGGATTTGTGGAATGCAGATGCTTCCCGAGGAGAATGAGCTCAGGTGTACCCAGCACCATCCCGGGCCGCCGGGGGAGAATCTCCCGCCGTATATTGCGGTGAATTTTTCGCCGTTTGATGCTGATGCAGCCTCACACCTCATGATGCCTCGTGTCAAACATCTCCTCTTCTCTCTGCATGTGATTACTGCCGCTGTCTTTGTATGCGAGCCTGAAGATTCCTGCAGATTGAGGTCACAGCCCCGTTTCAGCATCTTAAATGCCGGAATGGATAGACTTGACTGTGAGCGTAATTGACAAGCGCTGTCTTCAAGGGGTTGTGTCAAGGAGGGGGTGGGGGGGTGCGACTTTAACTTGAGATTTTTTTTCCGAAGTGTCGGAAGTGCACAGGCTTCCTGGTAGACATAAAAAATAAATTGTTTAAAAATGGATTTTGGGTGGTTTATTGTGCTAATCTGCACCGTGCCCGATCCAGACTGACAAGTCTTTTATATAAATACTAAAATAACGAGGCTTGAGCATGGAGGCCATCAGAATACGAGAACCAAGACATGGCCATACGGGAAAGAAAACCGCTTTAATATATTCTTCATTCAATACATAGGAACCACGATGGGGCTTGTGCATAGGACGAGGACGGTTTTACTACTTCCCTACCGGGCCAAGTCTGACACTTCTCTCCTACATGTGAAAATCTGTATTTTTTTGCTAGAAAATTACTTAGAACCCCCAAACATTATATATATATATATAATGTTTGGGGATTCTAAGTAATTTATATATATATATATATATATATATATATATATAATGTTTGGGGGTTCTAAGTAATTTATATATATATATATATATATAAATATATATATAATGTTTGGGGGTTCTAAGTAATTTATATATATATATATATATAAATATATATATAATGTTTGGGGGTTCTAAGTAATTTATATATATATATATATGTATATGTACATACACATTATATTACCAAAAGTATTGGGACACCTGCCTTTACACACACATTAACTTTAACCACTTCAGTCCCCGAAGGATTTCCCACCTTAGGACCAGAGCACTTTTTGCGATTCGGCACTGCGTCGCTTTAGCTGACAATTGCGCGGTCGTGCGACGTTGTACCCAAACAAAATTGGCGTCCCTTTTTTCCCCACAAATAGAGCTTTCTTTTGGTGGTATTTGATCCCCTCTGCGTCATTTCTGATCACCGCTATCAACAAAAGAAGAGCGAGAATTTTGCAAAAGAAAAAAACAATATTTCTTACTTTTTGCTAAAATACAAATCCCCCAAAAAATATAAAAAAAAAATGTATTCATCGGTTTTGGTCGATTTATATTCTTCCTTAAAAAAAATCGCAATCGGCGTTTATTGATTGGTTTGCGCAAAAGCTGGCGCGTTTACAAACCATGAGAATTAATTTATGGCGTTTTTACATTTTTTTTTCTGGTAATGGTGGCGATCTGCGATTTTTATCTGGATTTGATATTGGGGCGGACATGTCAGACAATTTTGACACTTTCTTGGGACCAATGACATTTATACAGCAATCAGAAATTTAAATATCCACTGATTACTGTATAAATGTCATTGGCAGGGAAGTGGGTTAACCTGCAGGGGGAGATCTAGGGGGTAACTGTGTTCCCTAGGCGTGTTCTAACTGTGAGGGGGCTGGGCTGCCAGGGGCATAAGAGATCTTACTGATCCCAGTGACAGGGTCAGCAGATCTCTTACATTCTGCCTGACAGAACGGGGAACCGCTGTGTTTACATCGGCGGTTTCCCGTTCTTTCTCTCTGCCAGGTCATTGCGGCTCGCCAGCGGACATAAGGCCCGCGTCCCAATATTTTGGTAATATAGTGTATATATACAGTATATATATATATATATATATATATATATATATATATATATTTTGTTTTGTTTTTGTTTTTTAGCAGAGGCCCTATAGAATAAAATGGCGGGTGTTGCAATTTTTTATATCACACAGTATTTGCGCAGCGATTTTATAAACACAATTTTTGTATAAAAAATACACCGTAACGAATGTTATTGCACACAAACACAATAGATAACCCAATTTTTTGATACAATGTAAGAGATGATGTTACGTCGAGTATATAGACTTGGCGTAACATGTCACACTTTAAAATTGCATACGCCTGCGGAATGGTGGCAAACTTTGGTACTTAAAATTCTCCATAGGTGACGCTTTAACCGCTTGCGGAACGCGCTATATGATGACTACAGCTCGGCCGACTAGTTCTGGGACGCCATCATATAATGGCGTGCCATGGACGCACCCGCCGTGCTCCCGCTGTGGTGCACTCTGTGATCACAGATTGAGGTAAGGAGCCAATCAGCGGCTCTTTACCATGTGATCAGCTGTGTCCAACCACAGCTGATCACTGATGTAAACAGAAGCCGGTTATCGGCACTCCGTTCCTCATGCTGACAGCTTGAGGAGAGAGAAAGAGAGCCGATAAGAAGCTTTTGTTAAAGTGTCCTGATTAGCAGTGCAGTCCCAACAATGCCCACCATTGCTGCCAATCTGCGCCCACCAGTGCTGCCAATCAGTGCCCATCAGTGCCTCCTCATGATTGTCAAATATTATTGCCACCTACCAATAGGGTTGCCACCTAATCCCTTTAAAACCGAACACATTAATTACACAGGTTCTCTGGCTGATTAAGGTGGTAATTAAACTCACTTGGCTGTCTTACCTGCACTCAATTAGCCTCAGAACAACCTGTGTAATTCATATATGTTCGGGTTTAAAGGGATGAGGTGGCAACCCTACCTACCAATGCCCATCAGTGCCGTCTATCAGTGCCCATCTGTGCCGCATATCAGTGCAGCCTCATCAGTGCCTCTTCATCAGTGCCCATTAATGCCCATCAGTGCAGCCTCATCATTGTCTATCAATGCCCATCAGTTTTGTTTCTTTTTTTTCAAAATTTTCAGTTTTTATTCATTTATTTAGCAAAACCTAAAACCCCTGTGGTGATTAAATACAAGCAAAATAAAGCTCTATTACATTAAAAAATATATATAAAAATTGAATCGGGGTACAGTGTTGCATGACCGCGCAATTGTCATTCAAAGTGTGCGAACGCTGAAAGCTGAAAAGTGGCCTGGGCAGGAAGGGGGTGAAAGTGCCCGGTAGGCGAGTGGTTAAATGCCTTTATAGGTTACCAGTTTAGAGTTACAGAGGAGGTCTGGCCCTAGAATTATTGCTCTCTCTCTCTAACAATCACGACAATACCTCACAAGTGTGGTGCAATCGCTTTACATACACTTACTTATGTGTTCACATTTGCTTGTAAGCACAGGGAGACCAAGGTGCTTTACTTTTTTTCTTCATTATTTATTTTACCTAAAACTTTTTTTTACACTGTCTCTTTATTTTTTTTATATTAACTTTATTGATAACACTAGGTACTGAACAATATCCCTTGTGATAGCATGGGCCATTAAAGGTCCCCTTTATGGAGAGATCTGGAGTCTTGTAGACCCCAAATCTCTCCTCTGGCCTCCACTGCAACCAATCTGTCTAATTGGCTGCTTTCCTGGCCGCTAACGGCCAGGTAAACAAAGTGCCGAAACCAGAAGTGACGAAATCCAGGGTCACAGAGATGGAGGAACAATGTGAGTTCCTCTCTCTCGGCGTTGTGCAGCCTTCGCACTTGGTTGCGGCGCTCTCAAGTTTCACGATTGGACGGGTGAGCCCAGAAAAGGCGTCGGTGGATGCGGGAGGGAGGGGACCCCCTTCCACCATCCGCATTGCTTCTGCTGAGAAAGCAATGGGCGGCTGCAAATTTTGATACCTGGGATGATGCATGTAGCTGCAGGCATCATCCCAATATAACTACCCCAACCCCTAGGACGTCCATTGACGCCCTACGGTCAGAAAGTGGTTAATCTGCTTATATTTTACCTTTTCTGGTTCTAAACTTCCTCTTCCATCAACATGTTACTGAAATTCTCATATAAAGCCTATCTATTTCCATTAGAGACCTTATTTTATTCCCAGTGATGTCAACGGGTGGGAGGGGCGCTGTAATACCTTTCTGAAAACATCACAGTACCCTACCTCAGGCTTGACAAAGAGGCAGGAACACCTTGAAACGCGTAGCCTCGCCTCTAGGTTATTGCCCGGCATATGGCATCATTCATTCGGTTCTTCTGGAGTCTCTTCCAGACCAGGAAGTGTTCGGAGCTTCCCATGCCTATCCGGCCAGTGTCAGTGCTGCACAATTCCTGGACTGGTTGCCTATGCTGCAGGGTTCTCTGGAAGTCCTGATTTCTTTTGCTCTACATGCCTTCACAAACTTACTTCATGTGAGTGGCCAATTTTATTTTACCGTGCATTAAATGTTTTAATGCTGCACTTAGATGGCACCCTCTGCTGTGTGTGCTTCGCCCAAAAGCTCTCAGCCCTGATGCAAGCAGTGGGCTGGCTCTTGGGAGGAGATCAAAAATCAAAGTTAATGTTAGTTTGGAGAAGTGGGTGTTCCCAGACAAACTTAATTTGCATGCAGGCCACTTTAGGTAACACCCGCATTCGATGCCGAGCCTCAATGTTTGCAAAAATCGAAATCCAAAGGGCCAAGGAAGCTAAGGCTGGGAAAAGGTGGTAAATGATGTTGGACGCTGTCCAGCCAGGAAAGGAGGTGGGCTCTTTCTGACTTAAGAGAAGCTTCTAATTGTGAGAAGAGACCAGTGACATGTTTGTCTCACAGATAGCAGCTATGCTATGAATAGATTTTACCATTCTCTCAGCATATGGACACACATGGGCGTCCGCAGGTTGGGGGCAAGGGGGGGCAATTGCCCCCCCCTGGAATCAGGGATCAGATCAGGGGTTCCCCACTAGGTCCTTATCCTCTTGAGCCATGTATGCAGTTTCTGGCAGTCTCTTGGGCCATGTATGCAGTCTCTGACCGTTTCCTGTACCATGTCCGCAGTCTCTGACTGTCTCCTGTGCTATGTATGCAGTCTCTGACTGTCTCCTGTTCCATGTCCGCAGTCTCTGACCGTATCCTGTACTATGTCCGCAGTCTCTGACCGTCTCCTGTACCATGTCTGCAGTCTCTGACTGTCTCCTGTACCATGTCTGCAGTTTCTGACCGTCTCCTGTATCATGTCCGCAGTCTCTGTCTCCTGTATCACGTCTGCAGTCTCTGACTGTCTCCTGTACCATGTCTGCAGTCTCTGACCATCTCCTGTACTATGTCCGCAGTCTCTGACCGTATCCTGTACTATGTCCGCAGTCTCTGACCGTCTCCTGTACCATGTCTGCAGTTTTTGACCGTCTCCTGGATCATGTCTGCAGTCTCTGACCATCTCCTGTATCACGTCTGCAGTCTCTGACCATCTCCTGTACCATGTCTGCAGTCTCTGACCATCTCCTGTATCACGTCTGCAGTCTCTGACTGTCTCCTGTACCATGTCTGCAGTCTCTGACCATCTCCTGGATCATGTCTGCAGTCTCTGACCATCTCCTGGATCATGTCTGCAGTCTCTGACCATCTCCTGTATCACGTCTGCAGTCTCTGACCATCTCCTGTACTACGTCTGCAGTCTCTGACCGTGATAATGTAATTATGACATTATCAAAAAGGGGCAGAGCATGGATGACCTTGAAATTATGCCCCCCCCTGGAAAAAGTTCTGCGGACGCCCATGGTCCCTTCCTATAAGAGTGTCCCAGGGTCTACCCCGAAGGGGCCTTTTTCGTAGATTTCCTTAGGCCCACGTGGTGACTGCATCAGACTAATCCTTTCCATATGTCTGTCTCACTTTAACCTAGGGTGTTGCATTCTCCTCTTTCTCCTGAGGGTGCGGCATTGATTGCCCAACTGCTGCACCCTCCCTGTGCACCATAAGTGTCCCCCTGCTGCCCAGCCCCCCTACCCCACAGTGCTTCCGGCTTCCCTCCCCTCCTTCCCATTGGCAGCTGCAGGCAAGCAATGGGATCCTTCAGAATGGACAGTAGAGGAAGGGTCCCTTCCTTTACTGAAAGAACACAATGGGGTTGATTTACTAAAGCCGGAGAGTGCAAAATATGGTGCAGCTGTGCATGGTAGCCAATCAGCTTCTAACCTCAACTTGTTCAATTAAGCTTTGACAATACAACCTGGAAGCTGATTGGCTTTTATGCAGAGCTGCACCAGATTTTGCACTCTCCAGCTTTAGTGAATCCACCCCAATGAGTGATCAGTACCAATCTCCCTCACTGTGTTCATTCATAACTGAAGCATAGTAAACTGTGCCTATTTAGGGTAGGGGAAGCCTGTCAGGTTGGTTGTATGGGGCCCCGTGGTTTCTAACAGCAGCCCTGGTGGGAGCTGGGGGTGGACCGGGCTGCTTAACCACTTGCCGACCGGCGATCGGCATCTGATGGCGGCAAGGTGGCTCGATAACGCAAATTGCCGTCATATGACGACGGCTGCGGGATCGAGCCTAGTGAGCGTGCGCGCCACCGGAGGCGCGCCCGCGCACTCACTGTGTTCGGGGAGGGCCAGGGAGCGGGTGCAGCGGAGTCGATCTCCGCCGGCCACCCACGATGCCCCCTCCGGAGTGAAAGAATGGAGGTCCGTGTAAGTAAACACGGACCTCCTTTCTGTGAGAGGGGGAAGGACTGTGATCACAGCCTTCCTCTATATGGAAGCTGTGATCACTTCCCTTCCCCAGCTAGGGCAGTCCCCCCACAGTTAGAACGCCCAGGGAACACAGTTAACCCTTAGAGCGCCCCCTGCAGGTTAACTCCTTCACTGCCAATGGCATTTACACAGTAATCAGTGCATTTTTATAGCACTGATCGCTGTATAAATGCCAATGGTCCCAAAAAAGTGTCAAAATGTTCCGACATGTCTGCTGAAATATCGCAGTACCGCAAAAAATCGCAGATCGCCGCCATTACTAGTAAAAAATTAAAAAAAATAAAAACCCCAAAAATGAATTCTCATCATCCGTAAACGCGACCACTTTTGCGCAAACCAATCAATAAACGCCGATTGTGATTTTTTTTATCACAAATATGAGGAAGAATATAAATCGGCCAAAACCGATGAAAAAAAATGTTTTTTTATATTTTTTTTTGGATTTGTATTTTAGCAAAAAGTAAGAAATTTGGGGTTTTTTTTTGCAAAATTGTCGCTCGTCTTTTGTTTATAGCGGCGATCAGAAATGACGCAGAGGGGATCAAATACCACCAAAAGAAAGCTCTATTTGTGGGGAAAAAAAGGACGCAAATTTAGTTTGGGTACAACGTCGCACGACCGCGCAATTGTCAGTTAAAGCGACGCAGCGCCGAATCGCAAAAAGGGCTCCGGTCCTAAAGCTGGAAATCCTTCCGGGGCTGAAGTGGTTAAACACCATTGCCCCAGGAACCCCTAACATCCTCAGGAGGAACCCTGGTTGAGAAGCACTGCTCTAATCACATAAACCTGTTTTTTTTTTTTACTGACAGTACAAAGCAAAAAGGAAATGTAAAAGCTGCCAGCACCATTCTATCACAAACCCATTCCTTGCACCATGCCCGTGTTAGGGTTCTTGATAATTATACTTCTTAATACCAGCAAGATAAATCCATGTTCAAATTTAATGTCCACGCCTAATGCAGAAAAGTCATAATAAATGTGACATTGCATCCCGTCATTAAAATGATGCTTTACCACAAAACTTATGGATATTGCAGTTGGAAGTCATTTCAGTTCTGGGCAGTCGGGTTCCCCGTCCAAGGGCGTGCATCTGTCAAATGCGCTAACAGACCGGAGAAGCGAAAACCAAATGAAATTTGACTATTTATTTGCAAATAGATGGTTTCCATTCCACGAGATTAACACAATGGGAGAGCTTACGCGGGAGCCCTGCGATTGCCAAGGGTCGTACAGCGCACATTAACGCCTTGTAAAAATCACCCTCGTTGTGTTATTGGCAGCAGGGTCAATAATTACAAGGAGCCCATTAGCGCGGGCAGAGCCTGATCAAGCCATGGCGGCATTATGCATGCACACCAGTCTAGCCTGGCCCTAAAAACGCAAATTGCAACCTCCCTGCCAACAGGGTACTTTAATGTTATCGCTGCCATTTATTTTATGGCTTCCCATCCCTGAGCTTAGATCAAAAGGGTCGATAGAGAGACGAGTTCCTGGATGCAAAAAATATCATTTGCATCGCCGGCTTCTGGAATGCCGGATGTCAGGAATGTGGACTAAATTCAGAATTAATTATTTGTGGTAGAGAAAAGGAAATTTCTGCCAAACGCATCGAACGTCTAAACTACAAAAGAATCATTTCGCATGCAAAAAAAAAAAAAAAATGATGCTTTTCTGCTACCATTTGGGATAATGGATAATTTTATTCAGTTCACCTTGTAGAGAAATAAACGTTATTTAACGTCGTCCATCTTTCCCGTACAGCTGGACAATGGCTCTTGTGCTTGGCGTCTCTTCCAGTCTCCGAAGCCTTCTGATTATGGCCGATTACACGGAGCGGTTTTGCTCGTCGGATCTGTGTTCTGAAATGCTGGACCTTCTCAGCTACCTCACAACATGGCATAAAGGTCAGGGATAGGTGGGCGGAAGGGAAAAAGACACGGCGCCAACCCAAATAAGGTAAAAAGTAATGAATTAGGGTTTTCATAAATAAACTGAGATTACTGGCATGTTCCTGTGCCATCACGTTGACTATGGGCCCAATAGGGCTCCATTATACAATGCTGATCTGCTGGTAATATGAAACGGGACTACTATCTCTGTTCATTTGCTTGAATGCTTGTGAATATTGTTTGGAATGTAAATAAAAATTATTGCAACAAAGATTTTTGGGATCATGTAGAACAGCCCGGGGGCCAGATGGGGGCCTTTGCTTGCTTTTACCTGGCCCTTGGGACATTATCAACCCCACTGTCAGCAGCCAATGATGGGGCACTATTCCTCCCATTGATACCAATGATGGGACACTATTCCTCCCACTGATACCAATGATAGGGCACCATTTTCTCCCACTGATACCAATGATGGGGCACTATTCCTCCCACTGATACCAATGATGGTGCACTATTCCTCCCACTGATACCAATGATGGGACTATATTCCTCCCACTGACACCAATGATGGGACACTATTCCTCCCACTGATACCAATGATGGGACACTATTCCTCCCACTGACACCAATGATGGGGCACTATTCCTCCCCCTGATACCAATGATGGGGCACTCGGGGTAGTAACCACAGTC
>BLSH010287291.1:533024-556225 GCA_018402905.1 Glandirana rugosa | reverse complement strand
CAGTCTCTGACTGTCTCCTGTGCTATGTATGCAGTCTCTGACTGTCTCCTGTACTATGTCCGCAGTCTCTGACCGTATCCTGTACTATGTCCGCAGTCTCTGACCGTCTCCTGTACCATGTCTGCAGTCTGACTGTCTCCTGTACCATGTCTGCAGTTTCTGACCGTCTCCTGTATCATGTCCGCAGTCTCTGTCTCCTGTATCACGTCTGCAGTCTCTGACCATATCCTGGATCGTGTTTGCAGTCTCTGACCATCTCCTGGATCATGTCTGCAGTCTCTGACCATCTCCTGTATCACGTCTGCAGTCTCTGACCATCTCCTGTATCATGTCTGCAGTCTCTGACCATCTCCTGTAATATGTCTGCAGTCTCTGACCGTGATAATGTAATTATGACATTGTCAAAAAGGGGCAGAGCATGGATGACCTTGAAATTATGCCCCCCCCCCCCCTGGAAAAAGTTCTGCGGACGCCCATGTGGACACATGCTGAAGAATGTTGGTCTACAGATTACAGATGGGAATAACTGGTCTGGTACCAATGAATTGTGTTCCCTAATATAACCAAAAAAATGTTGGTGAAGTGGTGGCCAAAAAATGAAGAAGAGCACACCGCAATGCACAACGTATGTAACCTACAGATTGGGAGAAAGCTGGACTGGGAACAAGAAGAGATTCCTCCAGCGTGGATTGCCAAAGGGGTCAAACGTATTTATTTTTATTTCCCATGGTGGTGATGTTCACTGGGGGTCAAAGCAGCAGCCAGGGTGGTGACACAGTCTGCAGGCTCTGAATAGTGCAGTCATCCTTTAACATAGTACAGCAAGGATGAGGAGGATTGCAAAGCTATGAGTATTACTCTACACCAATGGTTCCCAGATTGCAGTACCCCAGGCAGATGGGGCCCTTAACTTGCCTTTATCCTGCCCTTGGGGTACTGTTCCTCCCACTGCCACCAACAATGTGGCACCATTCCTCCCACTAATACCAATGATGGGGCACTATTCCTCCCACTGATACCAATGATGAGGCACTATTCCTCCCACTGACACCAATGTTGGGGCACTATTCCTCCCACTGATGCCAATGATGAGGCACTATTCCTCCCACTGATACAAATGATGGGGCACTATTCCTCCCACTGACACCAATAGTGGGACACTATTTCTTCCACTGATACCAATTATAGGGCAATCTTCTTCTCACTGACACCAATGATGGGGCACTATTCCTGACACCAATGATGAGGCACTATTCCTCCCACTGACACCAATGATGAGGCACTATTCCTCCCACTTACACCAATGATGGGGCAATATTCCTCCAACTGACAGCAATGATGGGATACTATTCCTCCCACTGACACCAATGATGGGGCACTATTCCTCCCACTGACACCAATGATGGGGCACTATTCCTCCCACTGATACCAATGATGGGGCACTATTCCTCCCACTGACACCAATGATGGGACACTATTCCTCCCACTAATACCAATGATAGGGCACTGTTCCTTACACTGACACCAATGATGGGGCACTATTCCTCCCACTAATACCAATGATGGGGCACTGTTCCTTACACTGACACCAATGATGGGGCACTATTCCTCCCACTGATACCAATGATAGGGCACTATTCCTCCCACTCATACCAATGATGGGGCACTATTCCTTACACTGACACCAATGATGGGGCACTATTCCTCCCACTAATACCAATGATGGGGCACTGTTCCTTACACTGACACCAATGATAGGGGCACTATTCCTCCCACTGATACCAATGATAGGGCACAATTCCTCCCACTGACACCAATGATGGGGCACTATTCCTCCCACTGAGACCAAGAATGGGAGCGCTTTTTCTCCTCCTACTGACCATCAAGCCAGAGGCATTGTTTACCCCCAGTGATTATTATAAATACTGGGGTATTTTCTACTTCCACTGGCCTGAGTCCAGCCCCCCTTTAAATTCTCAAGAACAATAAACTGTTGTTTAGAAATTTTCGAGACCCCTGCTATACACCTTTTATGACCGTTAAACATTCCCCACCTATGTATAATAATATATCACCTGTGTATTCAGACAGGGAAACGGAACATTTGCTGGTTAGGTCTGGCCAGGTCAGGCTTGCAGTCCTCCGGGTGTTGGAAAGCTCCCGGTAGACCATCTCCTATATGCTGCCATGGAGGTGTTAACAGTAAATAAAATGTTCTAAGCACTTAGCGGCCGCCTCTAGAGAGAACATCTCCAGCCGCGCGCCTTCATCCAAGATGACATAAGTGTGAATCTCTCCAGCTAAAAGCAGCATGTCAGCCAGAGATCACCGGCTACGCCGTGCCATTCACCGTATAAAGAGTTCAAGGCAACATATACCAGAGCGCTCTGCCACTGAATAGACAGAATTGTAATTTATAGGTTATAGAAGGATCTCTCACATCGTGTTTTCATCTCTTATATAAGACTCAGTTCTGTCTTTTCACTGGCCTGGCTCTTAGGAGAAGAGAATCTGAAAGCCTGAAGATTTTTCTTCATACGCTATATTGTCAAAAGTTTTGGGACACTTTCCTTGCATCCCTGTCTTAGTCCTTAGGGTTCAATATTGAGTTGGCCCACCCGTTGCAGCTATAACAGCTTCAACTCTTCTGGGAAGGCTGTCCACAAGGTTTAGTAGTGTCTATGGGAATGTTTGACCGTTCTTCCAGAAGAGCATTTGTGAAGTCAGGCGTTGATGTTGGACAAGAAGGCCTCGTTTGCAGTCTCCTCTCTAATTCATCGTGTTCTATCGGGTTGAGGTCAAAACAGTCAAGTTCCTCCACCCCAAACACTCATCCATGTCTTTATGGACCTCGCTTTGTGCACTGGTCCAAATCATTTGGTGGAGGGGGGATTATGTTGTGGGGTTGTTTTTCAGGGGTTGGGCTTCGCCCCTTAGTTCCAGTGAAGGGAACTCTTAAGGTGTCAGCATACCAAGACATTTTGGACAATTTCATGCTCCCAACTTTGTGGCATCTCTGTCTTAGTCCTTAGGGTTCAATATTGAGTTGGCACACCCTTTGCAGCTATAACAGCTTCAACTCATCTGGGAAGGATGTCCACAAGGTTTAGGAGTGTCTATGGGAATGTTTGACCATTCTTACAGAAGCGCATTTGTGAGGTCAGGCACTGATGTTGGATGAGAAGGCCTGGCTTGCAGTCTCTACTCTAATTCATCCCAAAGGGGTTCTATTGGGATGAGGTCAGAGCTCTGTGCAGGCCAGTCAAGTTCCTCCACCCCAAACTCGCTCATCCATGTCTTTATGCTTTGTGCACTGGTCCAAATCATTTGGTGGAGGGGGGATTGTGGTTTGGGGTTGTTTTTCAGGGGTTGGGTTTGGCCTATTAGTTACAGTGAAGGGAACTCTTAAGGCGTCAGCACACCAAGACATTTTGGACAATTTAATGCTCCTAACTTTGTGGGAAGAGTTTGGGGATGGCCCCTTCCTGTTCCAACATGGCTGCCCACCAGTGCACAAAGCAAGGTCTATAGAGACATGGAGGAGCGAGTTTGGGGCGGAGGAACTTGACCGACCTCAACCTGATAGAACATCTTTGGGATGAATTAGAACAGAGACTGGGAGCAAAAACTCGTCCAACATCAGTGCCTGACCTCACAAATGCGCTTCTGGAAGAATGGTCAAACATTCCCATAGACACTCCTAAACCTTGTGGACATTTTTCCCGGAAGATGCAGGGATGCAAGGAAAGACTAAGACTGGGATGCCATTAAAGTTCGTGTGCGTGTAAAGGCAGGCGTCCCAATACTTGTGACAATATAGTGTATATTTCCTCTATAGTATTGTTCTCATCCAATGGTACAGTAATAGTGTAACGTATATAAAACTCAGCGCAGCCTTATCACTAGCTGAATCTTTCAGTAATAATCAAAAGAACACCGTATCAGCTGGTAGAGAGGAAAGGGGGAGCATCCACTGAATCATACAGCTGTGCGTGTAATGTGAATAGCAGGAGATCAGATTGCACCGGCTCTTCAGGATTTTTACAGAATTGGTTTTAAAGACAAAATTAGGACATTTATGTATATAAAATACTATTGCTAACCTATTAATGAAGATGCATGCTCCAGGGCCCCTTCTTTCATTTTTTGGAAAGTCAGTGACCCAGTCCAAGTTTACGTCTACCAACTGTCCTGACACTTTCTATGCACATGCTTGTTGTGCGCCAGAGACTTGCCAGTTAGCCTTGGAATCTGCATCAATCAGTGTTTTTTTGCTAGAAAATTACTTAGAACCCCCAAACATTATCTATTTTTCTTTAAAGCAGAGACCCTAGAGAATAAATCGGCGGGCTTTGCAATTTTTTATGTCACTGCATTTGCGCAGCGGTTTTTCAAATGCAATTTTTTTGGGATAAAATAAATTTTTTGATTTTTTATGCAAAAGAACACAATGCATAACCCGATTTTTTTGTAAAATGGAAAAGATGATGTTACACCAAGTAAATAGATAGCGAACATGTCACGCTTTAAAATTGCGCACAGTTTTGGAATTGCGCCAAATGAGGGTACTTAAAAATCTCCATAGGCAACATTTTAAAAATGTTGGCAGGTTACCAGTTTGGGGTTACAGAGGAGATCTAGTGCTAGAATTATTGCTCTCGCTATAACGTTCGTGGCGATAACTCACATGTGTGGTGCGAACACCGATTACATATTCGGGCGCAACTTACATATAAGTTCACCACTGTGTCTGAGCACGGGGGGGACGGGGGCACTTTAACATTTTTTATTATTCTTATTCATTTTATTATTATTTTTTTTGGATTTACAAGGTATCTTTTTATTCCTATCACAAGAAAATGTAAACAGATAGAAATAAGGCATGACAGGTCCTCTTTATGGAGACATCTGGGGTCTGTAAGACCCCAGATATATCCTCTACCCTGGAAAGACTGAGATAAAAACAAACAAAGAAACAAAAACATTAATCTTTGCTTTCCAGAAAAAAAAAGTGTTTTCATCTGCCAGAGCTGGAAGTGACATCTTGATGTTGTTTCTGGCCTCACAGGACCATAGAGATGATCGAGGACTATCCAGTCCATGGCCAGCTCTATGGTAACCCGGTGGCACCATCGGATCACATACCAGCCTCTTCAATTGCACAGGAGAGTCTGGAGAGGATGCCCCCCTCCCCCCTGCTGCCTGTAAAAGCACTAAAAAAAAAAAAAAATAGATACTTGGTTGATGCCTGTAGCCTGCACCCATCATCCCGGTACAACCACTGAAAGTCCAGGACGTCATACGATGTCCTATGGGCGGAAAGTGGTTAAGATGTCATTAAACCCAAATCATCAAAAACTGTCAATACATACTATTTTACACTGAGTTTGTACTCATCCCAATGATGGGCCACTATTCCTCCCACTGACACCAATGATGGGGCACCTTTCCTCCCACTGGCACCAATGATGGGACACTATTCCTCCCACTGGCACCAATGATGGGGCACTATTCCTCCCACTGGCACCAATGATGGGGTACTATTCCTCCCACTGGCACCAATGATTGGGCATTATTCCTCTCACTGATACCAATGATGGGACACTATAACTCCCACTGGCACCAATGATGGGGCACTGTTCCTCTCACTGATACCAATGATGGGACACTATTCCTCCCACTGGCACAAATGATGGGGCACTATTCCTCCCACTGACACCAATGATGGGGCACTATTCCTCCCACTGATACCAATGATGGAGCACTATTCCTCCCACTGGCACCAATGATGGGGTACTATTCCTCTCACTGATAACAATGATGGGACACTATTCCTCCCACTGGCACAAATGATGGGGCACTATTCCTCCCACTGACACCAATGATGGGGCACTATTCCTTCCACTGATACCTATGATAGGGCACTATTCCTCCCACTGATACCAGTGATGGGGCATTATTCCTTCCACTGACACCAATGATGGGACACCATTCCTCCCACTGATACCAATGATGGGGCACTATTCCTTCCACTGATACCAATGATGGGGCACTATTCCTTCCACTGACACCAATGATAGGACACTATTCCTCCCACTGATACTAATGATGGGGCACTATTCCTCCTACTGATACCAATGATGGGGCACTATTCCTCCACTGACACTAAAGATAAGGCATTGTTTACGCACATTGGACGCCAGGACATTTTCTACTCCCACTGGCCCGAGTCCGGCCCCCTCAGGTCTGAGGGACAGTAAACTGGCCCTTTGTTTAGAAAGTTTGGCGATCCCAGTATTACAGCATTTGTTTTCTGTAGACTGCAAAACACCTGGTTGATCCTGTTCATTGTGTTCCCAGTGCAGCCTGAGACTGTGTAGACCAGCTGTTGACCTCTACTGATCATGCTCCAGTTTCAGTTCCCTTTTAAGCTGTTCATTTGCCCCTTTTTCTTATCTGTAGAGTCACAAATGTGGGCTTATACACAGTCGCAAATGACCATTCTCCCTCCCTCCCCCCTCCTCCTTTTTTTGCTAAACACTATGGGGACAGGATATAAGCTGCTGATTGGTGGAGGCTTCACCTTCCCAGTTAGTCCCAGCACATACACAACACCATAGACGCAGGCTGGAGGGGCATGATACAGCATGTAATTAGCAGAACCTCCTCCGGATCTCCTTACAGTTACAGTGTGAACAAAGTAAGAGCTATTGTCAGTCAACTTAAAATATCACTTTAACAAACAAGGGTAGAACACACAGACTCCAAACAAATAGCACTGGTGGGAACTGAACCCAGGACCTCGGCCCTGCAAGTCAGCATGTTGTGACTCTGGCATGCCTGCAGCTGTGCTTTATTGAAGACCCAATTCTCACAAATATGTCGTTTTTTAAGAGTGCATCAGCACCAGTCACGGTAAAGGCTTCTTTACTGTAAGAGCTATAAAACTACCAAAGCCTTCCATTGAGCTGGTTCTTCCAGACACACAAAATGGATTTATTTAAGTGGTTGTAACCCCTTCCATATACACAAAGAAGCAACTAGTTCTAAGTGATAAACAGAGATTAAACAAATCTTCCTACATAAGGTGTATCGGTTTATCTCCACCCATCCCTCATCCTCCTGTACAGTCACCTTTTTATCTGCAGCCCTCTCTCCTGTACATCGGTTCAAAGTCCAGAATTTACACAGCATTCCTTAGCTCAAGAAGGCAGGAGCAGGGATCTGATGTCACACTGCACAGCACAGAGCAGGGAGCTGGGTGTAATCTGAGACATGAGTGGAGAGAAAGGACAAACACCCCCCTCTACACATGCCACCTGCCCAGATGATCCAGCATTATCCTGCTATGATCTATTGTGCTGCTGATGCACATTTTGTCACGTCATCATGTTTGTTTCTGACGTTATCAGGTTTCGGGTGCCTGTTCCTGGTTCAGGTAGATGACGCACACCAGGCCCGTCTACTAGCTTCTAGGAATGGAAAGTGAAGGCTCCTGAGATATGTGACACACATATCCCAAAAGACTTTACAGCGCCGGAGATGAAATTCTAGTCTAAGACTCAGTTCAGCTCAAACCTATGGAAAACCATCACTTGACAGCATGCTGCCATCACATTTAACTACAGCCATGGGATTCCCTGCCCTGCAGCCACACGTGACAAAAGGGTGGGGATAATCGTGACATCATTGACCTAATATGTTGATGTCAAGGTTAAATAAGGTTCAGGAGGGCAGTCTTTTCAATATGAAACCAAAATCAAGAACATGGGGAGATGACCTCAAACTAACTGGGGGGAAGTTCAAAACTAATCTTAGAAAGTATTATTTTACTGAAAGGGTGGTTAATGATTGGAATAAACTACCAACAGAGGTTGTGGGACAGTCAACAGTAAATGGCTTCAAACATGCTTTGGATAAACATAATTCTATAGTCAGACAACGAGGTTAATGGGAAAACAAAAAAAACAAAACAAAAAAAAAGGGGGCAGACTCGATGGACTAGTGCCATCACTTTTCTATGTTCTATGTCCACATGGCTATATTTGCTCAATGACATTGTCCAAATATGGCCATGTGGCCATACTAGGTCAATAAGGTCACCAGCATTCTCGCAACTGGACAATGTCATTGGCATGGCCATAATGGACAATGTCGTTGAACAAATGTGACCATGTCAAAGACATTGTCCAAATATGGTCATGTGCCTATAATAGGTCAATGATGTCACCAGCATCCCTGCATCAGGACAATGCTATTGACATGACCATATCTGTTCAACCACATTGTCCAATATGGTCATATGGGCCATATTAGGTCAACAAAGTCACTAGCATCCCCGCATCTGGACAATGCCATTGACATGGCCATATTTGTTCAATGACATCGTCCAATATGGCCATGTCAATAGCACTGTTCAAATATAGCCATGTGCCCATAGTAGGTCAATGATGACACCGGCATCCCCACAATTGGACAATGTCATTGACATAGCTATATTTAATATTCGGCACCCATACCCCTCGGTGTCCTCCTATCCCCTGTCCACCATTCCATGGGTATAAAGAAGGACCTCTCATACCTTTTGGCCCCTATCCAGCTACATGATACTGACGTGTATATCAGACTTTGCAACATGTACCTGGGTAATACCTCCAAAGAAAAAAAGGGGAACTGCTCACCATGTTGAAATCATTTAATAATCCATTCAACAAACAGACCAGTCCATTCGAGGTGCAAACATTCTAACACGCTTCACTCAGTAAGGAGCTGACCCTATGGCTAATCTCCTTACCGAGGAAGTATAACGCGTTTGGGTGTTTGCACCTCGGATGGACTGGTCTGTTTGTTGGATGGATTAATAAACAGGTCTGAGGCTTGGAACACAATGAGCGGCTTCTCTTTTCTTCTTTGGAGCTGCTAGAGAGACTGTTTAGTGGCCAACAACTACAGGGAACCGGCTCCTGCCATTGGGCGCCTGGGGATTGGTCGCATCCAACAAACAGACCAGTCCATTCGAGGTGCAAACATTCTAACACGCTTCACTCAGTAAGGAGCTGACCCTATGGCTAAGCTCCCTACCGAGGAAGTATAACGCGTTTGGGTGTTTGCACCTCGGATGGACTGGTCTGTTTGTTGGATGGATTAATAAACAGTTCTGAGGCTTGGAAGACAATGAGCGGCTTCCCTTTTCTTCTTTGGAGCTGCTAGAGAGACTGTTTAGTGGCCAACAACTACAGGGAACCGGCTCCTGCCATTGGTCGCCTGGGGATTGGTCGCATCCAACAAACAGACCAGTCCATTCGAGGTGCAAACATTCCAACACGCTTCACTCAGTAAGGAGCTGACCCCATGGCTAAGCTCCTTACCGAGGAAGTATAACGCGTTTGGGTGTTTGCACCTTGGATGGACTGGTCTGTTTGTTGGATGGATTAATAAACAGTTCTGAGGCTTGGAAGACAATGAGCGGCTTCCCTTTTCTTCTTTGGAGCTGCCAACAACTACAGGGAACCGGCTCCTGCCATTGGGCGCCTGGGGATTAGAGTCTGCAGAGGAGTATCTGCTTTTTGTCTACCTGGTTAATATTTTCTCCTCTTCAGGGTGCATTTATGGTTTAATTCATCATCTCCAGCAGATGCCGGGGCTCACACCGGCCAGGCATAGTCGCTCTCTGCATCAGATAAACTTTAGAGAGCCCAGGCGACCGAAGAGGTCATTAAATTCAGAAAAAAAAATGCTCGGCATCGAGCACCTGAGATGAATACTCACACGGTGTCGGAAATAATGGAACACAGTGTTACATTTGTCTTGTAGATTATGACAGCCAAGCTTCACGATAAAAGGTATTTCTCCAGGGAGGGCCGAGTACGAGAGAAGGCGGGAGAGAAGAGAAGAGAAAATAATAACATTTTTCTGAACAGTTCATTCCACCAGCAACATTGTCCATGCTGAACTGAGGGCTTCCAAGCTAAACTCTTGGAAACTGTGTGCTGTAATGCACGACCATTGTTGTGTGTTTTTTGGTGGTTCATTAAGGACCCCATTGGTCCACTGAAAATACAAAATATAGTGTGTAATGATATACACCCATGAAAGTAGCTGTGTTTGAGCATTACATAGGCAGACTTTGCTTCCTGCAAAACAATGAGCCACGCTATAAGTGAAAGATGAAGGTTAAAAACAATATTGAGCAATAATAGTGATAAACCATCTACAAATGGAAAGGCAAATAAATAGATAGTTGTGTGGTCGTGAAAATAACCGGAACACAGTCTAATAGGTGACACGTGGATATTATAGTCCCAAATACACCAACGTTCCTATTCACATCAGGGGTCCGCAATGTGGCAAATGTCCCGACCAATAAGGATCACCCACTGTGCTGGAAACATGCCGTCCACCAAATTGAGAGGCTTACCAGATGAACAAATAGGAAACGCCTGTGATTAAACCCCAACCAGGGGTATTCACGTATCCTCCACGAGTCTCCTCTCAATGATCTTCTGATTCCCTTTGACCACCAGAGATTCGGGGACGTGACAAATTGTTTCCAAAAGATAAGGAATCTCACATAGCGTAATACTGTTGATCAGTTTTTATTTAAAAGCTAAAAATATACTCACATAGATCACGTGAATTTGCGCATAAAAGGCCGGCATATACTCTCAAATACAGTCTCAAGAACAAGCGGTGACGTCAGCGTCACGTCTTTGTTTGTGGGCCTTTCTACTATAATTTTTGCCTTCAGCAAGTGAAATGCTCAATTGGTCTGAGATCAGGTGATTGACTCGGCCATTGCAGAATATTCCACTTCTTTTCCTTCAAAAGCTCCTGGGTTGCTTTTGCAGGAGTTTTTTTTTTGGATCATTGTCCATCTGTACTGTGAAGCCAATTAACTTTGCTGCATTTGGCTGAATCTGGGCTGACAGCACATCTCTAAACACTGCAAATTCATCCGGCTGCTTCTGTGACATCATCAATAAACACCAATGACCCAGTGCCACTAGCAGCCATGCATGCCCATGTCATCACACTGCAAGTCCACCATGTGACCACAGATGACTTTGTGTGCTTTGGATCATGAGCTGTTGCAAGCCTTCTCCACACTTTTTTCTTCCCGTCATTCTGGTACAGATTAATCTTAGTTTCATCCGGCCACAGAATGCTTTTCCAGAACTGGTCTGGCTTTTTTGGATGTTTTTTGGCAAAGTCTAATCTGGCTTTTCTATCCTTCAGGCTTATGAATGGTTTGCACCTTGTGGTGCAACCCTCTGTATTTGCTCTTGTGAAGTCTTCTCTTGATTGTAGACTTTGACAATGATACGTCCACCTCCTGGAGAGTGTCCTTCACTTGTCTGGATGTTGTGAATGGGTATTTCTTTACCATAGAGAGGATCCTGCCATCGTCCACCACTGTTATCTTCCATGGACCTCCAGGCCTTTTTATGTTGCTGAGCTCACCAGTGCGTTCTTTTTTTCCTCAGAATGTACCAAATTGTTGCTTTGGCCATTCCTAATGTTGCTGCTATCTCTTTGATGGATTTGTTTAGTTTTTGAAGCCTTACAATGGCTTGTTTCACTTGCATGGACCGCTCCTTTGAACGCATGTTGTAGGTTCACAGCAATAGATTCCAAATGCAAATACCCACTTAGAATCAACTCCAGACCTGTTACCTGCTTAATTGATGAAGAAATAATGGAGTAGCCCACACCTGGCCATGGAACAGCTTTTAATTCAATTGTCCAATTACTTTTGGACCCTTGAAAAAGGGGGAATGGGTATTTTAAGAGCTATAATTCCTAAACCCTTCCTCCGATTTGGATGTACATACCCTCAAATTAAACCTGAGAGTGTGCACTTTCAGCCCATATCCATTATACAACTATAGCCTAAATATGTTTTGGTATACACCTGAAAAACCTAAAATTGTGCCTGTGTCCAAATATATATGGACCTAACTGTATATGGTCATGTGACCATATTAGGTCAATGATATCTCAGGCATTCCCACCCCAAAGCTGCAAGTGTACAAAGGGGTGGGGATGCTTGTGTTAACACATATCAGTCATATTAGGTCAATGACTTTGACCCTATATGGCCATATTAGGGCAATGATGTCATAAGCATCGCCATCCCTTTGCATATGTGGGAGGGGGGCAGAATTTCCCACCTCAGCTTATTGGTCCAGCAATGTCTCCACCCCACAGCTTCACAAACACAAAGGGGTGGGAATCCTTGTGAAACCATTGACCTAATTTGGCCACATGGTGATAGTAAGTCAATGACGTTGACCTTATATGGTCATATTAGGTTAATCGTGTCAATGCAGCATCCCTGCCCCTGTGCATATGCATTGCTGTAGGGTGGGGAATCTCTTGTGCCCAGCGCATTGACCCAGCAATGACAGATAACTTCTGGGTCTGGACCGAACCAAAGCTCATGTTACTTTTCCATAGGTTTGAGGTCATCCATAGGAGCTCCATTGGCAGTATGTGTCTATTTCTCACCATCTGAAGTTTGGGTGAAGAGGGGTGTGGCCAGGCTGGTTATGACCACTCCCCCACTTTTAATGAGATTAAACCCAAACTATATATGAGGTCCTTGCACTGCATAGTTGTTGGTGGATGTAATGGAGATTGTACAACCAGACTGAGGTGTGTGGTCAGCTTTGGGATGCGGTGTCCCTCCCGGCTCTCATCTCTTTCCATTCTGGGGATCCTCTGAAGATCTTATTTATGTTTACAGTAACATTTGCTTATTGTCCGCCCGGGGAAGTTCTACCGCCGCCGTGTAGAGGTGCATGCTGGGAAACCTCCCAGGGCGGATGATTTGCATATTTCGTTCACAGGAGGAAAGCGACCTTCTTACCGTCTTCTGTCTAAAAATAAAAACCCGACAACGTCTCCTGATCGCATCTGCTGTGTTACTCTGCGGCATCGCATCAAACGCCGACCGCCCAGGAGATGAGCCGCCCCGGGCCAACAGACTGGGGGAACTATAATGGGGGGGGGGTGTATCAGGAGAAAATACAGAACATTCCAATGCCTATCTAATTATATCTATCTATCTATCTATCTATCTATCTATCTATCTATCTATCTATCCATCTATCTATCCATTATCTATCTATCTATCTATCTATCTATCTATCTATCTATCTATCCATTATCTATCTATCTATCTATCTATCTATCTATCTATATATCTCTCTATTATCTATCTATCTATCTATCTATCTATCTATCTATCTATCTATCTATCCATTATCTATCTATCTATCTATCTATCTATCTATCTATCTATCCATCTATCTATCCATTATCTATCTATCTATCTATCTATCTATCTATCTATATATCTCTCTATTATCTATCCATCTATCTATCCATTATCTATCTATCTATCTATCTATCTATCTATCTATCCATCTATCTATACATTATCTATCTATCTATCTATCTATCTATCTATCTATCTATCTATCCATCTATCTATCTATTATCTATCTATCTATCTATCTATCTATCTATCTATCTATCTATCTTCTATCTATCTATCTATCTATCCATCTATCTATCTATCTATCTATCTATCTATCTATCTATCTATCTATCCATCTATCTATCCATTATCTATCTATCTATCTATCTATCTATCTATCCATCTATCTATCCATTATCTATCTATCTATCTATCTATCTATCTATCTATCTATCTATCTAATATATATCTATCTATTATCTATCTATCTATCTATCTTCTATCTATCTATCTATCTATCTATCCATCTATCTATCTATCTATCTATCTATCTATCTATCTATCTATCTATCTAATATATATCTATCTATTTATTATCTATCTATCTATCTATCTATCTATCTATCTATCTAATATATATCTATCTATTTATTATCTATCTATCTATCTATCTATCTATCTATCTATCTATCTAATATCTATCTATCTATCTATCTATCTATCTATCTATCTATCTATCTATCTATCTAATATCTATCTATCTATCTATCTATCTATCTATCTAATATCTATCTATCTAATATCTATCTATAAGATAAGATAAACCTTTATTCGTCCCACAGTGGGGAAATTTCTTTGTTACAGCAGCATGAAAAACTAAAAACTAAATGCTAAATGCAAATATATAGACAATAGACATACTATAGCAGGGGTGGCGAACAAGTTAGACACAAAGAGCCAAAACTTTAAACTGTGAGAGTCAGAGAGCCACACCACGCAGTGATGAAGCGGCGCGAATCGGCGCGATGCGGCGCGAAGTGGCGCGAAGCGGCGCTCGAGGCGATCTCAAGGCGGCTTGCGAGGAGACTTCTATCATAGAAGTCAATGCAAGCTGCCTGAGATCGCCCTGAGAGAAACATGAAGGGCCGGTTCACATTGTAGCGAGGCGGAGCGGCGCGATGCGGCGCTCCAGGCGATCTCAAAGCGGCTTGCTAGGAGACTTCTATCATAGAAGTCAATGCAAGCCGCCTGAGATCGCCCTAAAAATAGTGCAGGGACCATTTTTCTAATGCGGAGCGAAGCGATTCGCTCCTATTAGAACGGTCCCATTTGCACAGCATTGAGGCGAATTGTCAGGCGACTCAAGTCGCCTGACAATTCGCCTAGATGTGAACGGGCCGCGAAGTCGCGCCGCTCCGCCTCGCTACAATGTGAACCGGCCCGAAACTTGGCAAAGAGCCACAGTATATACAAAATATAATAAGAGGCAAAGAGCCGCATTCATTATGGCCGGGAGCCGCATGCGGCTCGAGAGCCGCGTGTTCGCCACCCCTGTACTATAGTATACAAGTATATACACAACACAATGTATAAATACAAATGAGGAAAAAGTGCGTATTGCAGGTAGTATTGCACACCAGTGGTATTGCACGTATTGCAGTATCTATCTATATATCTATCTATCTATCTATCTATCTATCTATCTATCTATCTATCTATCTAATATCTATCCATCTATCATTAATTTATCTATCTATCTATCTATCTATCTATCTATCTAATATCTATCTATCTATTTATTATCTATCTATCTATCTATCTATCTATCTATCTATCCATCTATCATTAATTTATCTATCTATCTATCTATCTAATATCTATCTATCTATCTATCTATCTATCTATCTATCTATGTAATATCTATCCATCTATCATTAATCTATCTATCTATCTATCTATCTATCTATCTATCTATCTATCTATCTATCTATCTATCATTCATTTATCTATCTATCTATCTATCTATCTATCTATCTATCTATCTATCTATCTATCTATCTAATATCTATCCATCTATCATTAATTTATCTATCTATCTATCTATCTATCTATCTATCTATCTATCTATCTATCTATCATTCATTTATCTATCTATCTATCTATCTATCTATCTATCTATCTATCTATCTATCATTAATTTATCTATCTATCTATCTATCTATCTATCTATCTATCATTAATTTATCTATCTATCTATCTATCTATCTATCTATCTATCTATCTATCTATCTATCTATCTATCTTCAGTATAGAGGATGACTAATACTCGGAGTAAAATGTGTCAGCCGGAGGAAAAAAAAATAAAAAGATGTTTATTCTCGGGTTTTATTGGAGAACGATTGTTGAGTGTGAATCTCCTGCAGCTATTTATCCTGATATTGCAGGTCTGCAGCGCCGGTAAATTAACAAAGGCTGAGCGGTATACAAAACAGAAGGATGATCAGATGATGTTCCTGTAGGGATTTATATGGGGGAGATTGTTATAGAAGTCATCTGTCTACAACCTGGCAATAACCTGAAGCAACCTTCTCCACTGCTGCAGTACCGCCTCTGACCAGCAGGAGAATACTGACAACCGCTATACATCCTTGTGTAGAGTCTGAGGAGGATGAATGCAGACGCTCCAGTACCAAGCAGCACAGCAGTAATCGGGTCAGAGCCCTCTCATAGCACATAGCATTTTTAATGGGCGGTATTGATGTGCCAATATACTGTACATTGTATTAACCCTTTGGTGCCGGCCGTATGCAAAATATGCGGCCTCTCCGCACCTGGTCCTTAGGGGCACATATTGGTGGGAATTGCCCCCAATACACCTGTGCTGAGAGCGCGCACTCCAGGCACAGTTACCGTCACCTAACCGAAAGCTAGTTTTCAGACCACGTGACCTCCGTGACAGCCAATCACGGCGGTCACGTGATCTTAAGCCACGCCTCGCCTCCCGGTATCATAAACCTCTTAAAGGGCCAGAAGGCACCAAGAGGTTAAAATGGAACTCAGATAAGCAAATAATGTATAAATCTATTGATCATCATTGAGCTTTGTGCATTTCTTCCAGATCTGTGCAGTCATCCAGTGTGAGACTTCCTGTAATAAAGACCGCCCACTGCTGCTCTCTCTCCTTGTGCAGGGGGACTGGTCTTGTCTCCGCCCCCTCCTGTAGTTTTCTGTAGTGGGTGGAGCCTGATGGGTCCCTCCCACAGCTCCTCTCTCCTTGTGTCAGGTGACTGGTCTTGTCTCCGCCCCTCCTGTAATTTTCTGTAGTGGGTGGAGCCTGATTGCCCCCTCCCACAGCTCCGCTCTCTCTCCTTGTGTCAGGTGACTGGTCTTGTCTCCGCCCCTCCTGTCATTTTCTGTAGTGGGTGGAGCCTGATTGGCCCCTCCCACAGCTCCGCTCTCTCTCTCCTTGTGTCAGGTGATTGGTCTTGTCTCCGTCCCCTCCTGTAGTGGGTGGAGCCTGCTGGGCCCCTCCCACAGCTCTGCTTTCTCTCTCCTTGTGCAGGGTGACTGGTCTTGTCTCCGCCCCCTCATGTAGTTTTCTGTACTGGGTGGAGCCTGATTGGCCCCTTCCACAGCTCTCCTCTCTCTCTCTCCTTGTGCAGGGTGACTGGTCTTGTCTCCACCCCTCCTGTAGTTTTATGCAGGCAGCCTGTAGTAGGTGGAGCCTGCTTGGCCCCTCCTACAGCTTAGCTCTCTGCACAGGCTATGTACAGCACAGTGATAATGTTCTCCTATTTCTAGACTTGCATGGTAATATCTTGGTTTAAATGTGGTGGGCACAAAGTAGATGAACTGTATATCCTTTGTGGCTATTTAGGTATTTATTGAAATGAAAGTTTTTGCATCTGGGGTTTAGCCTTTAAATACGATGTCATAACCACTACAGATCCACGCTATAGCCGAAAAACAGCACGGACCTGAATTGCTGGGGACCCATCCATGGACATCCGCCCCTTTTGCGCGCTACCCGCCTGCACTGACAGCTGGCGTGCTCTCGCGCCCGCTGCACGCTGCGTGGGCGTGCCCGCAGGTTGGGTGGACTTGATGTCCACTGGTGAGCCATGATCACCTAATAGAGAGGCAGAACGGGGAAACCGCCAATGTAAACATGGCAGTTCCCCCGTTCTGTCAGGGGACATGTGACAGATCTACTGATCTATCTTCGGGATCCGTTAGATCTGTCATGCCCCTGCCAGCCCAGCCCCCACGCAGTTAGAACACGCCCAGGGAATACAGTTAACCCCTAGATCTCCGCCTACAGCTTAACCCCTTCACTGCCAATGACATTTATACAGCAATCAGTGGCTATTTCTAGCTCTGATCGCTGTATAAATGTCATTGGTCCCAAAAAAGTGTCAAAAATGTCCAGCATGTCCGCCGCAATATCGCAGATCACCGCCATTACTAGTAAAAAAAAAAAAAAAAAAAATCCCATAGTTTGCAGACGCGATAACTTTTGCGCAAACCAATCAATATACACCGATTGCGATTTATTTTTGCCAAAAATATGTAGAAGAATATATATTGGCCTAAACTGATGAATCATTTATATATATATATATTATTTTGGGATATGTATTATAGCAAAAACATTTTTTTTCAAAATTGTCGCTCTTTTTTTCGTTTATAGCGCAAAAACAAAAAAAAAAACACAGAGGTGATCAAATACCAGCAAAATAAAGATCTATTTGTGGAAAAAAAGGATGTTAACTTAGTTTGCATGTCTGCGCAATTGTCCGATAAAGCGACGCAGTGCCAAATCGCAAAAAGTGCTCTGGTCTGGGGGGGGGGAGGGGAATACTCCCAGGGCTAAAGTGGTCAAAGTAGAATTCCAGCCCAAAATTAAACAGTCTTAAAAATGCCCCCTCCCCCCACACACACACATTTATGTTAACTAATCTTGTAAAGAAGATTTACCTACTTTCAGCCTGCTCTGGTTCAGCCAAGTGATCACCTGTGTCAGCTAGTGCTGGCTGCAGGGGAGAGGAGGGAGCATCAACAATGGCAGGGACATGAGCACCTATCGGTGATGTCACCATGCCCAGAATTCACAGCCATTGTTGAGCGCTCCCTCCTCACATTATCCCTGTGTCAGCTAGCAGCAGCTGCATGGGAGAGGAGGGAGCATCAACAGCGGCAGGGACATGGTGATGTCACCACACCCAGAACTCAACACCATTGTTGAGTGCTCCCTCCTTACGGTGATGTCACCACGCCCAGAATTCACAACCATTGCTAAGCGCTCCCTCCTCACATGATCCCTGTGTCAGCTAGCAGCAGCTGCCGGGGAGAGGAGGGAGCATCAACAATGGCTGGGACATGTGCACCTAACGGTGATGTCACCATGCCCAGAATTCACAGCCATTGCTGAGCGCTCCCTCCTCACATTATCCCTGTGTCAGCTAGCAGCAGCTGCATGGGAGAGGAGGGAGCATCAACAGTGGCAGGGACATGGTGATGTCACCACACCCAGAACTCAACACCATTGTTGAGTGCTCCCTCCTTACATGATCCCCGTGTCAGCCAGCAGCAGCTGCAGGGAAAAGGATGGAGTATCAATGGCTTGGACATGTACACTTATTGGTGACATCACCACACCCAGAATTCCCAGCCATTGTTGAGCGCTCCCTCCTCTCCCCTGCAGCTGCTGCTGGCTGACTCAGGGTTCAGAGCGGGCTGAAAATAGGTATACAGATCTTTTTTTATACAGGTTAGTCAGCAAAGGTGTTAGGAAGGGGAGGGGACATTTTTAATACTTGTTAAGCCAAGGCTGGAATTCTACTTTAAAACTAGAGATGTACTTTCCATTGGATATTTTTGGACATTGATACATAGCACTCCAAAGATGCTGATAGGTTAGTTGGCTCCTGTCTAAATTAGCCCTAGTATGTGTATGAATGTGAGTTAGGGACCTTAGATTGTAAGCTCCTTGAGGGCAGGGACTGATGTGACTGTACAATGTATATGTAAAGCGCTGCGTAAATTGACAGCGCTATACAAGTACCTGAAATGAATAAAAATAAATAAATGAGGTTGAAAACAGTCCAATTGTCAACATTTTCTATCAATGGTGCCACAAAATAGTTCTAAATCATACAAATACATTTGAGGTGCATTAAAACCAAAGGTGTACAAAGTCATACAGCGTGTTTGCTTTAGAAAGGAGCCACAGCCTGGGAAGAAAAGTCTGTCCCCTGCCAGAATACTGCAGAAAAAGTCATCTGTTCTCTCTAGGGAAGCAGCTGCATCTCTGCAGAGGTCTAGCATGTCCCCCATACTGGAGAGTCTGAACTAAAGCTCTCCAGTCAGTAAATGTCCTGCCCTCTGCTGATTGGAGAGTTCTAGACTGACTCAGCAGAGGGGTGTCAGACCTCTGCAGAGAGACTGATGCTTCCACGCAGAGAGCAAGGGTCTTTCTTTGCAGCATGCTGGCAGGCTCTCTACACTCTACTCGGGCTCACTAGGCTCTCTAATTTGGCTCACCACACTCTACTCGGGCTCACTATTTATTATTTTATTTCATTTATTCCAGGTACTTATATATCGTAGTCAAATTTACACAGCACTTTACATATATATTGTACATTCACATCAGTCCCTACCCTCAAGGAGCTTACAATCTAAGGTCTCTCACTCACATTCATACACATACTAGGGCCAATTTAGACAGGAGCCAATTTACCTACCTGCATGTCTTTGGAGTGTGGTAGGAAACCAGAGTGCCCAGAGGAAACCCACGCAGGCACAGGGAGAACATGCAAACTCCAGGCAGATAGTGCCGTGGTTGGGATTTGAACCAGCGACCCTTTTGCTGCCAGGCGAAAGTGCTACCCACTACACCACTGTGCCGCCCACTAGGCTCTCTAATTGGGCTCACCAGGCTCTCTACACTCTACCCAAGCTCACTACATGCTACTCAGGCTCACCAGGCTCTCTACACTCTACTCAGGCTCACCAAACTCTCTACTCTCTACTCAGGTTCACCAGGCTCTCTACTCAGGCTTATCAGGCTCTCTACTCTCTACTCAGGCTAACCAAGCTCTCTACTCTGGCTCACCAGGATCTCAGTTCAGGCTCACCAGTATCTCTACACTCTACTCAGGCTCTCTACTCTCTACTCAGGCTCACCAGGCTCTCTACTTTCTACTCAGGCTCAGCAGGCTCTCTACTCTCTACTCAGGCTTACCAGGCTCTCTACTCAGGCTCACCAGGTTCACTACACGCTACTCAGGCTCTCCAGGCTCTCTACACTCTACTTGGGCTCACCAAGCCCTCTACACTCTACTCAGGCTCACCAAGCTCTTTACTCTCTACTCAGGCTAGCCAGGCTGTCTACTCAGGCTCACCAGGCTCTCTACACTTTACTCAGGCTCACCAGGCTCTCTACACTCTACTCAGGCTGATACTGGAGAGTCTGAGGTAAAGCTCTCCAGTCAGTAAATGTCATGTCCTCTGCTGATTGGAGACCTGTGCAGAGAGACTGCTGATTCCACACCGAGAACAAGGGTCTTTCTTTGCAGCATGCTGGCAGGCTCTCTACACTCTACTCGGGCTCACTAGGCTCTCTACACTTTACTCGGGCTCTCTACACTCTACTAGGCTCACCAGTCTCTCTACTCAGGCTCACCAGGTTCTCTACTCTCTACTCAGGCTCACCGGGCTCTCTACTCTCTACACAGGCTCACCAGGCTCTCTACACTCTACTCAGGCTCACCAGGCTCTCTACTCAGGCTCACCAGGCTCTCTACTCAGGCTCACTAGGCTCTCTACTCAGGCTCACTACATGCTACTCAGGCTCACCAGGCTCTCTACACTCTACTTAGGATCACCGGGCTCTCTACACTCTACACTATACTCAGGCTCACCAGGCTCTCTACTCAGGCTCACCAGGCTCTCTACAATCTACTCAGGCTCACCAGACTCTCTACTCTCTACTCAGGCTCACCAGGCTCTCTACACTCTACTCAGGCTCACCAGGCTCTCTACAATCTACTCAGGCACACCAGGCTCTCTACTCAGGCTCACTACATGCTACTCAGGCTCACCAGGCTCTCTACTCAGGCTTACCAGGCTCTCTACAATCTACTCAGGCTCACCAGGCTCTCTACAATCTACTCAGGCTCACCAGGCTCTCTACTCTCTAATCAGGCTCACCAGGCTCTCTACTCTCTACACAGGCTAACCAGGCTATCTACTCTCTACTCAGGCTCACCAGGCTCTCTACTCTCTACTCAGGCTCACCAGGCTCTTTACTCTCTACTCGGGCTAACCAGGCTCTCTACCCTTTACTGAGGTTCACCAGGCTCTCTACCCTTTACTGAGGTTCATCAGGCTCTCTACCCTCCATTGAGGCTCACCAGAGTATCTACACTCTACGCAGGCTCACCAGACTGTCTACTTAGGTTCACTATTGAAGTTTTCTATCAATGGTGCCACACAATATAGTTTCTCTTTTTTTTCCTTAATTTGATCCAAATTTAGCTTCAAATGTGACAAATTCCCAGATAGTTTTCTCTCGGAATTCAGGTGAGGTTGTTCTTTACGGTGAAATGATTGCACAGCCACCGCCAGCTTTATGGGATTAGTTCAGCCCTGAGCTCTGCCAAGGTAATTAGGAAGAAATAAGACCTCTCAGTGCGTCCTTGGCTGCGGGCACCGTATCCTCTGCTCCACACATTGAGGAGGCCATTGATAGTTGATTACCAAATTAAACCATGTGTAATGAGACGAGCAGCAGCGCCTGTCCCCCTGCCACCGCTCCCAGCATTGCCACCCCAGCCGCCAGCTGTTCAGCTCCAGCGCCCCTTCACCTCGGAGCAAACCGTCGCTTTGTCACAGGTCTCAGTTCCGGCTCCACAGTGCGCACCGCGACGGCCCTCATCCCTATCAATGTGTCTGGGGGAGGCAAAGCCAGTGATCTGTGCAATTCACCTGTCTGCCTGGGAGGCCCAGAATCATCAAACTTCTATAGCATTTAAGGCACCTTTAAGTGTGTTTAAGGCATGCTAAAGTGGCCCTTAAACCAATATCGCTGTATTTCAGTTCAGCATTCCTTAGCCACTTGCCTACCGGAGCAATTTTTAAGAAATGCTTGCACATACACTATATTACCAAAAGTATTGGGACGCCTGCCTTTACACACACATGAACTTTAATGGCGTCCCTGTCTTAGTCCGTAGGGTTCAATATTGAGTTGGCCCTCCCTTTGCAGCTATAACAGCTTTAACTCTTCTGGGAAGGCCGTCCATAAGGTTTAGGAGCGTCTATGGGAATGTTTGACCATTCTTCCAGAAGCACATTTGTGAGGTCAGGCACTGATGTTGGATGAGAAGGCCTGGCTCGCAGTCTCCACTCAAATTCATCCCAAAGGTGTTCTATAGGGTTGAGGTCAGGATTCTGTGCAGGCCAGTCAAGTTCCTCCACCCCAAACTCACTCATCCATGTCTTTATGGACCTTGCTTTGTCAAGCATATCAAGACCTAAAATTGTGTCCCCGTGAAATGGCAAAACACTTTGATACGCAAAATTCTCCATAGGTGGCGCTGTGAAAGCCTTTGCAGGTTATCAGTTTAGAATGGCCCTAGAATTATTGCACTCACAATGATAGCTCACATGTGTGGTGCAATTGATGTTAACCAACACGCTGCACTTTTTATATGGGGGTGTGTGTGGGGGTGCTTTAAACATTTTATTTTAATCTTCTATAATTTTTTTTACACACGCTTTATTAATTTATTTTTAACCCCCTTCTATCATTTTTTGTATACAAGTTTTATAAAATTTGGGAATTTTTGCTAGGATGGAGGATTGGGGGAGTGGAATTTGTGCTGGGAGGGGGGATTTGGAGGGGGGTGGTTGTGCTAGGAGGGTTAGGAGGTAG
>BLSH010287291.1:477881-490421 GCA_018402905.1 Glandirana rugosa | reverse complement strand
AGTGTGCGCCATTTTCCTCTATCCCTCTATCTAGCCTCCACGGGCTCAGGCACCTGTGTGCAAGAGGCTTCCATGGTTGGAAGGGGTTTGCAGAACTAGTCCTGGCAACAAATAACATCCATTAGTGCTCATTAACACCTTTCTGCTTGTTAGAGCGGCTTCGTGATTGGCTGTAATTGGCGCCAAGGCCTTCAGATGCACTAGGGTTGGTGTCACCTAGTGCGGTAACCGCACCCCTCCCACGTGCAGTAAAACATGGCGTCACCCCATCACCCCCACGTGCAGTAAAACATGGCCTCATCCCACCCCTTGCACGTGCAGTAAAACATGGCGTCGCCCCATCACCCCCACGTGCAGTAAAACATGGCGTTACCCCACCCATCCCACGTGCAGTCAAACATGGCATCACCCCACCCCTCCCACATGCAGTAAAACATGGCGTCACCCCATCACCCCCACATGCAGTAAAACATGGCCTCATCCCACCCCTCCCACGTGCAGTAAAACATGGCGTCACCCCATCACCCCCATGTGCAGTAAAACATGGAGTTACCCCACCACCCCCATGTGCAGTAAAACATGGCGTCACTCCACCACCCCCACGTGCAGTAAAACGTGCCATTACCTCACTACCCCCACGTGCGGTAAAACATGGCCTCACCCCACCCCTCCCACGTGCAGTAAAACATGGCGTCACCCCAGCCACCGCCTCTCCATTGCAGTAAAACATGGAGTGACCCCCCCCATGGGCTCTCTCCTGTCTAGCCTGCCACAATGCCCTTCAGGGCACTGGGCAGACTTAGTGTCAGGGATGGGGGTGACACAATCGCGGCAGGATATCACTTCCTATTTGATGGTGCCACCCCTCATAGCAACGACCCCGTTTACACGACATTCCCAGCTGTTGACCTTTACATCCCCAAAAGAAGGAATGTCCACACGTAAAAATAGATTTGCTAAACTTTACTGATCAGATTCAGGGAAAGGCGTTAAGGTCACATCAGTAGGACATTTATTCTGGAGACACTTGACATTACACATTCAATCACATTTAGTGGACGGTCCGCAGTAATTACATGTGAAAGCATATGCACCACCCCAGCAGCCATCTCCCTCTACCCAGGGTCAATAGTACACACAGCACTCACACTCTCTCTGGAAACTCAAGGGAAGCAGCCTCACACAGGGACCTCTGACCTGGCCTAAAAGGCTTTTTGCTACTACTCCCACCTCTATAAGGGACAGAAAGACTACAGCCGGCTCTTCCTAAGTGCAGGTCCACTCCTCCTTGCCTCCTGCCCTGTCCAAGGCCTAAATGTGCTGGTTACATCCTCATAGGTGTGGAGTGTTTGGCTCCCGTGCTCTAAGTGCTCCTAGGGCTCCTCCCAACCTGGCTTATAACAGGGCAACCTACTAAATCATGACATCCCTGCAGGAGGGCTCTAAATAAAAGGGGCCTAACACCTGCTGACCCTATTTACTGTAACCAGACACTATTCTGGTACAGAGCCCCCTAGTGGCAAAGTAGCTATCTACACCTGCCTAAACCTTGAAGCGCATTGCAGAAATATGTTTATTGTCACAAAGCATGTTAAAACACACATTATATGTATTAGTACGTTATAGTGCCATTCATAGCACAATGGCCCCCCAAGTTATAAACCCCATGCACACCCAATGCACATATGTTACAGCACACCACAATTAACTGTAATGTAGTACCATGTGTTGAGTCTGAAAAGATGGTGCATGCATGGCCAGGACAAGGGGTGGACAGGAGGGGCACTGTGGTTTCATGTGAGGGGGGGGGGGGTTGCTAAAAGATTGAGGGGGAGGGGATTTGTGTTGGGAGGAGTCATTTGGGGGCAGCAGGGGGTAAAACTTGCTATCAGTGGTGATTTAGTGGGATTTGTGGGGGGATGGGGGAAGAAGATTTGTGTTGGGAGGGGGAATTTGGGGGGTTTGTGCTAAAAGGGGTGATATAGTGAAGGGGGAGGAGAATTGGGCTAGGAGGGGGGGAATTTGTGCTTTGCTTTTTTATGTGTTTTTGATGCTTCAGTGATATTTAAAGCTTTAATAAAGCTTGGCAAATGCCCTGTGTGCGTTGATTTTCTATTTTAAAGGGGCCCAGTAGAACCCCAGCTCATTATTATCCCCGTTCAGCAGGTCTGCAACTTATTAGCACCCTCATTCAGCAGATCCCCTGCTCAGTAGTACCCCCAGCTCTGCTCATCCCCCGATCAGTAAGACCCCCAGCTCTGCTGATCCCCCACTCAGTAGTAACCCCCAGCCCCGCTGATCCCCTGTTCAATGGTAACCCCCAGCTCTGCTGATCATCTGGTTTTCTGATCCTCCTCTCTCTCTCTGGTCCCCGCTCACCTCCCGCTATATTGCTCCAATGCTGCATTCTACGTGTGATATTGCTAACCTTGCCTTTTTCTGTCCCCCAGCTTTACTGGTCCTCTGCCGCTCTGTCCTTGCTCTCTCTAGTCCCCTCTCACCTCCTGCTACAATGTTCCCATGTTGCACACCACATGCACCGTCTGATAATTGCTCTGCTCCAGTCTGGACCCCGCTCACCTTCCGCTATATTGCTCCCAAGCTGTGCACCACATCTGACATTGCTAATCTCGCCTACTCCATTCCCCCAACTCTACTGATCCTCTGCCGCTCAGTCCTCTCTCTTTCTTTGTCCCAGCTCCTCTCCTACTATAGGGTTCCCCATGATGCACACCACATGTGCCGTCTGCTAGTTGCTCCGCTCCAGTCTGGAGCTCCTCACCACTCACCAGTCTTTCTGGTTCTCTTGTTGGTTTCCCAGTGTATCCTGGGATATCTCATACCTGCAATACCTCCAAAACAAAGCGAACCTAAAGCTGAATAAAAGCCACTCAAATGCTGCAGGTGCTGCTAGTGTGCATTGTCATAGACTTCTATGGAGGCTTTGGAGATGATTTGAAGCACTAAGAAAGCAACATGGGGGCTCATTTTTGAAGAAAAGCAAACGCGTGACCAGGACTGTAAGGTCGCCATTTTATTTAGTGGGAGGGGCCTTGATTGGCATTCAGATCGCTTTAAAAAATCGTGTACAATGCCACATTTTTTGAAGCAAGTGTAAACGAGGCCTTAGAGCTTAAAGCTGGTCCTCCTTTATCAGGCCCAATCAGTTTAACTGGGGGGCCTTTGGGTGCATACAATCCTACGTGCTGTGGCTCCCAGAAAATACATGGATAATGAAGGGAAGGGCCTAGGTTTGCCCCATTACACAAACCCCTGGTCCAAGTTGAGGTAGCATGGACTATCATGGTACTCCCAGAAAATACACGAAAGTCCTTTGAGCTCCATCAGTTTTGCAGCAGCGGCTAGGGACAGAGAGGGCAAAGGGGAGTCATTTTCCATGCCATGGCTCCGAACAATTAAATTACATTTACGGCTTCTTCTTCTCTATCACTGCCCTGGGGCAGGCCGGACCTTTAATTCTCGGGGGCCACAAGGAGGGGGATTACTCTTTCTGAACTCAAAAATGAGTCCCCAAGCCCTGCTGCTGAACTGGTGCTCCCATGATTCCTAATGGCGACCCCTGGTGGGGGACCGGTATACCAGTGCCGCAGATGTATTTTTACTGGCCAGTTTCCTTTTGCTGACACCATACTCTACTGAAACTAAACGGACCAAACCACTGGACAGCCAATAGGATTGGCCTACAACTGAAGAAGAAGCCTGAAGAAGAACCTTCCTTCACCTCCTGTATAGAGAAGAGGAGAGAAGCCTTGGGACAAGAATGTCACATGATCCCCGATTTAGGTAAGTAAAAGGGGCATTAAGGTTATATTTTCATGGCAGTGATACATTAAGGATTGTGTGTGGAGAGGGTAAAGGGTAGATGGGATATCTCTGGCAACAGGAAAAAGTAGCTTTAGGATGATTCCCAGTGACCCTGCCTTGAAGGGGGAGTAATCTTCCATGCCATGGATCCCAATAATTAAATTACATTTCTGGTCTCTTCTTCTATATCACTGCCCTGGGGCAGGCCGGAGCAATAATTTAATTCTCGAGAGCCCAAAAATGAGTAAATAGCCCCCTCTCTATCCCCAAGCCCTGCTGCTGAACTGGTGTCCCCATGATTCCTAATGGAGGCCCTGGTGGGGGGGGGGGGGCGGTAAACCAACACTGCAGATGCACTTGTACCGGCCAGTTTCCTTTTGCTGACCCCATCCTCTACTGGAACCAAAAGGACCCAACCACTGCCAATAGGATTGGCCCACACCGGAAGAAGAACCCTGAAGAAGAACCTTCTTCCACCTCCTGTACAGAAAAGAGGCGAAAAGCCTTGATCACCGATTTAGGTAAGAAAAAAGGACATTAAGGTGATTTTTTTCACAGCAGAGGTTAATTAAGGGATGTGTGTGGAAAGGGTAATGGGTAGGGGCATGTATCCGGGCCTGGCAACAGCCCAAAGAGTAGCTTTTGGATAATTCCCAATGATTCTGCCATGAAGGGTTAGTAATCTTCCATGCCATGGCTCCCAATAATTAAATTGCATTTCTGGTCTCTTCTTCTATATCACTGCCCTGGGGCAGGCCGGAGCAATAATTTCATTCTCGAGAGCCCAAAAATGAGTAAATAGCCCCCTTTCTATCCCCAAGCCCTGCTGCTGAACTGGTGTTCCCATGATTCCTAACGGAGTCCCTGGCGGGGGCGGTAAACCAGCACTGCAGATGCACTTGTACCGGCCAGTTTCCTTTTGCTGACGCCATCCTCTACTGGCACCAAAAGGACCCAACCACTGCCAATAGGATTGGCCCACACCGGAAGAAGAACCCTGAAGAAGAACCTTCTTCCACCTCCTGTACAGAGGAGAGGCGAAAAGCCTTGATCACCGATTTAGGTAAGAAAAAAGGACATTAAGGTGATTTTTTTCACAGCAGAGGTTAATTAAGGGATGTGTGTGGAAAGGGTAATGGGTAGGGGCCATGGGCGTCCACAGGCAATTGCCCCCCCCCTGGAATCAGGGATCAGATCAGGGGTTCCCCACTAGGTCCTTATCCTCTTGAGCCATGTATGCAGTTTCTGGCAGTCTCTTGGGCCATGTATGCAGTCTCTGACCGTTTCCTGTACCATATCCACAGTCTCTGACTGTCTCCTGTGCTATGTCTGCAGTCTCTGACTGCCTCCTGTGCTATGTATGCAGTCTCTGACTGTCTCCTGTTCCATGTCTGCAGTCTCTGACCATATCCTGTACTATGTCTGCAGTCTCTGACCATCTCCTGTACTATGTCCGCAGTCTCTGACCGTATCCTGTACTACGTTCGCAGTCTCTGACCGTCTCCTGTACCATGTCTGCAGTCCCTGACTGTCTCCTGTACAATGTCTGCAATTTCTGACCGACTCCTGTATCATGTCCGCAGTCTCTGACTGTCTCCTGTATCACGTCTGCAGTCTCTGACCATCTCCTGGATCATGTCTGCAGTCTCTGACCATCTCCTGTATAACGTCTGCAGTTTCTGACCATCTTCTGTACTATGTCTGCAGTCTCTGACCATCTCCTGGATCATGTCTGCAGTCTCTGACCATCTCCTGTATCACGTCTGCAGTCTCTGACCATCTCCTGGATCACGTCTGCAGTCCCTGACCATCTCCTGTATCACGTCTGCAGTCTCTGACCATCTCCTGTACCATGTCTGCAGTCTCCGACCATCTCCTGTACTACATCTGCGGTCTCTGACCGTGATAATGTAATTATGACATTGTCAAAAAGGGGCAGAGCATGGATGACCTTGAAATTATGCCCCACCTGGAAAAAGTTCTGTGGACGCCCATGGTAGGGGCATGTCTCTGGGCCTGGCAACAGCCCAAAGAGTAGCTTTTGGATAATTCCCAGTGATCCTGCCATGAAGGTCCTTGCTCAGGTGCTTCCTGCTATGGAGTGACAATGCTCTGTCCTTGTCTCCCAGGTGGGTTCCTGCATTGTCACCCTGTTACATGGGCTATGCTGCTGTGGATGTAGACAGGAAAAACCTATGAAGAACACAGAGTAGAAGTTTTAGTTGTCCTCTAAGGAGGTGCGAGCCTCCTAATAAGTAGCTTTTCTGTAATAAAATTGACAGTCAGAGGGAAGAAGAATCACTGCAAACGGCAAAAATAATAAAATTCAGCAGAACCCTAGGAGGAGAACAGAAGTGTCTGGTGAACGCAGTCGTGAGAAAGGCGCCGAGAAATACCTTGTGCTCTGGACCGTAATACAATTCTGTGCGGCTTGATTAAGGTTTAGAAATAGCTCAGAGGAGCAATAAAACGCATTGTGGCATTGGAGAAATGTTGGCGTTGTCAACTTAATCAATCAGCAGCAACCAAGAAATTCTATTACAGGATGAATAAATGAGAAGATTTACAGCCGACTTTAAAAAAGTCCTCAGTACTCCAACTACAATAAAGTGCATGGAGCCTCCTCACTTCCCGCACTATGATACCACAATGATCTGTATGGAGCCTCCTCACTTCCCGCACTATGATACCACAATGACCTGTATGGAGCCTCCTCACTTCCCGCACTATGATACCACAATGATCTGTATGGAGCCTCCTCACTTCCCGCACTATGATACCACAATGACCTGTATGGAGCTCCCTCACTTCCCGTACTATGATACCACAATGATCTGTATGGAGCCTCCTCACTTCCCGCACTATGATACCACAATGATCTGTATGGAGCCTCCTCACTTCCCGCACTGTGATATCACAATGATCTGTATGGAGCCTCCTCACTTCCCGCACTATGATACCACAATGATCTGTATGGAGCCTCCTCACTTCCCGCACTATGATATCACAATGATCTGTATGGAGCCTCCTCACTTTCCGCACTATGATACCACAATGATCTGTATGGAGCCTCCTCACTTCCCGCACTATGATACCACAATGATCTGCATGGAGTCCTCTTACTCATACTATGATATCACAATTATTTTATTTATTTATTTCAGGTACTTATATAGTGCTGTCAATTTAAGCAGCGCTTTACATATATATGTAGGCTCTGTACAGGTTATTGAGTGTAGAGGAGGATCCTTACTGTTCATAGAGTATGGAGGAGTCTCCGTACAGTTTATGGAGTATAGACAAGAATCTGTACAGTTAAAGGCGCATGGAGGAGGCTCCGTACAGTATATTGAGTATAGAGGAGGCTCTGTATAGTTTATGGAGTATAGAGGAGGCTCTGTACAGTATATTGAGTATGGAGGAGACTCTGTACAGTATATTGAGTATGGAGGAGACTCTGTACAGTATATTGAGTATGGAGGAGACTCTGTACAGTATATTGAGTATAGCGGAGGCTCCCAACAGTTTATGAAGTATAAAGGAAGCTCCGTACAGTATATTGAGTATAGAGGAGGCTCTGTATAGTTTATGGAGTATAGAGGAGGCTCCGTACAGTATATTGAGTATAGAGGAGGCTCCGTACAGTATATTGAGTATAGAGGAGGCTCCGTACAGTATATTGAGTATAGCGGAGGCTCCCAACAGTTTATGAAGTATAAAGGAATCTCCGTACAGTATATTGAGTATAGAGGAGGCTCCGTACAGTTTATTGAGTATAGAGTAGGCTCCGTACAGTTTATGAAGTATAGAGGAAGCTCTGTACAGTTTATGAAGTATAGAGGAAGCTCTGTACAGTTTATGGAGTATAGAGGAGGCCCCGTACATTATATTGAGTATAGCGGAGGCTCCGTACAGTATATTGAGTATAGAGTAGGCTCCGTACAGTATATTGAGTATAGAGGAGGCTCTGTACAGTATATTGAGTATCAAGGAGGCTCAGTACATTATATTGAGCATGGAGAAGGCTCCGTACAGTATATTGAGTATGGAGCAGGCTCTGTACAGTATATTGAGTATAGAGGAAGCTCTGTACAGTTTATGGAGTATAGAGGAGGCTCCGTACAGTATATTGAGCATAGCGGAGGCTCCCAACAGTTTATGAAGCATAAAGGAAGCTCCGTACAGTATATTGATTATAGCGGAGGCTCCGTACAGTATATTGAGTATAGAGTAGGCTCGGTACAGTTTATTGAGTATAGAATAGGCTCCGTACAGTTTATGAAGTATAGAGGAAGCTCTGTACAGTTTATGGAGTATAGAGGAGGCCCCGTACAGTATATTGAGTATAGAGGAGGCTCCGTACAGTATATTGAGTATAGAGTAGGCTCCATACAGTTTATGGAGTATAGAGGAAGCTCTGTACAGTTTATGCAGTATAGAGGAGGCTCCGTACAGTATATTGAGTATAGCGGAGGCTCCGTACAGTATATTGAGTATAGCGGAGGCTCCGTACAGTATATTGAGTATAGAGTAGGCTCCGTACAGTATATTGAGTATAGAGGAGGCTCTGTACAGTATATTGAGTATCGAGGAGGCTCAGTACATTATATTGAGTATGGAGGAGGCTCCGTACAGTATATTGAGTATGGAGAAGGCTCCGTAGAGTATATTGAGTATGGAGGAGGCTCTGTACAGTATATTGAGTATAGCGGAGGCTCTGTACAGTATATTGAGCATGGAGGAGGCTCTGTACAGTATATTGAGTATAGCAGAGGCTCCCAACAGTTTATGAAGTATAAAGGAAGCTCCGTACAGTATATTGAGTATAGAGGAGGCTCTGTATAGTTTATGGAGTATAGAGGAGGCTCCGTACAGTATATTGAGTATAGAGTAGGCTCCGTACAGTATACTGAGTATAGCGGAGGCTCCGTACAGTATATTGAGTATAGAGTAGGCTCCGTACAGTATATTGAGTATAGAGGAGGCTCTGTACAGTATATTGAGTATCGAGGAGGCTCAGTACATTATATTGAGTATGGAGGAGGCTCCGTACAGTATATTGAGTATGGAGAAGGCTCCGTAGAGTATATTGAGTATGGAGGAGGCTCTGTACAGTATATTGAGTATAGCGGAGGCTCTGTACAGTATATTGAGCATGGAGGAGGCTCTGTACAGTATATTGAGTATAGCAGAGGCTCCCAACAGTTTATGAAGTATAAAGGAAGCTCCGTACAGTATAGCGGAGGCTCCGTACAGTTTATTGAGTATAGCGGAGGCTCCGTACAGTTTATTGAGTATGGAGGAGGCTCTGTACAGTATATTGAGTATAGTGGAGGCTTCGTACAGTTTATTGAGTATAGCAGAGGCTCCGTACAGTATATTGAGTATAGCGGAGGCTCCGTACAGTATATTGAGTATGGAGGAGGCTCTGTACAGTATATTGAGTATAGCGGAGGCTCCGTACAGTTTATTGAGTATAGCGGAGGCTCCGTACAGTTTATTGAGTATGGAGGAGGCTCTGTACAGTACATTGAGTATAGCAGAGGCTCCGTACAGTTTATTGAGTATAGCAGAGGCTCCGTACAGTATATTGAGTATAGCGGAGGCTCCGTACAGTATATTGAGTATGGCGGAGGCTCCGTACAGTATATTGAGTATAGAGGAGGCTCCGTACAGTATATTGAGTATGGAGGATGCTCTGTTCAGTATATTGAGTATAGCGGAGGCTCCGTACAGTATATTGAGTATAGAGGAGGCTCTGTACAGTTAATTGGGTATAGAGGAGGCTCTGTACAGTATATTGAGTATGACGGAGGCTCCGTTCAGTATATTGAGCATAGTGGAGGCTCCGTACAGTTTATTGAGTATAGCAGAGGCTCCGTACAGTTTATTGAGTATAGAGGAGGCTCCATACAGTATATTGAGTATAACAGAGGCTCTGTACAGTTTATTGAGTATGGAGGAGGCTCCGTTCAGTATATTAAGTATAGAGGAGGCTCGGTACAGTTTATTGAGTATAGCAGAGGCTCCGTACAGTTTATTGAGTATAGCAGAGGCTCCGTACAGTATATTGAGTATAGCAGAGGCTCGGTACAGTGTATTGAGTAAAGCAGAGGCTCTGTACAGTTTATTAAGTATAGCAGAGGCTCCGTACAGTTTATTGAGTATAGCAGAGGCTCCGTACAGTATATTGAGTATAGCAGAGGCTCCGCACAGTTTATTGAGTATAGCAGAGACTCCGTACAGTTTATTGAGTATAGCAGAGGCTCCGTACAGTTTATTGAGTATAGCAGGGGCTCCGTACAGTTTATTGAGTATAGCAGGGGCTCTGTACAGTATATTGAGTATAGCAGAGGCTCCGTACAGTTTATTGAGTATAGCGGAGGCTCCGTACAGTTTATTGAGTATGGAGGAGGCTCTGTACAGTATATTGAGTATAGCGGAGGCTCCGTACAGTTTATTGAGTATAGCAGAGGCTCCGTACAGTATATTGAGTATAGCGGAGGCTCCGTACAGTATATTGAGTATGGCGGAGGCTCCGTACAGTATATTGAGTATAGAGGAGGCTCCGTACAGTATATTGAGTATGGAGGAGGCTCCGTACAGTGTTTTGAGTATGACGGAGGCTCTGTTCAGTATATTGAGTATAGCGGAGGCTCCGTACAGTATATTGAGTATGGAGGATGCTCTGTTCAGTATATTGAGTATAGCGGAGGCTCCGTACAGTATATTGAGTATAGAGGAGGCTCTGTACAATTAATTGGGTATAGAGGAGGCTCTGTACAGTATATTGAGTATGACGGAGGCTCCGTTCAGTATATTGAGTATAGTGGAGGCTCCGTACAGTTTAATGAGTATAGAGGAGGCTCCATACAGTATATTGAGTATAACAGAGGCTCCGTACAGTTTATTGAGTATGGAGGAGGCTCCGTTCAGTATATTGAGTATAGAGGAGGCTCCGTACAGTATATTGAGTATGGAGGATGCTCTGTTCAGTATATTGAGTATAGCGGAGGCGCCGTACAGTATATTGAGTATAGAGGAGGCTCTGTACAGTTAATTGGGTATAGAGGAGGCTCTGTACAGTATATTGAGTATGACGGAGGCTCCGTTCAGTATATTGAGTATAGTGGAGGCTCCGTACAGTTTATTGAGTATAGCAGAGGCTCCGTACAGTTTATTGAGTATAGAGGAGGCTCCATACAGTATATTGAGTATAACAGAAGCTCCGTACAGTTTATTGAGTATGGAGGAGGCTCCGTACAGTATATTGAGTATAGAGGAGGCTCCGTATAGTTTATTGAGTATAGCAGGGGCTCCATACAGTTTATTGAGTATAGAGGAGGCTCTGTACAGTATATTGAGTATAGCAGAGGCTCGGTACAGTTTATTGAGTATAGCAGAGGCTCGGTACATGGCGTTTGTCTGATCTCTGTGACAACAATGAAATGTTCCGCAGTCCCGGCCCCGGCGGCTGTATGTCTCTCCTATAAAATTATTAATGTATCTGCGGTTAGATGTATTATTAATCCGCTTTCATTCATTTATTATTTATCTTTTATTCTGAACGCCCGGTAGGACGCCACTTTTGTTCATTCTTTTCCCCGGTGTGTGCTTTAAGTCGCGGCCCGCTCAGGGGGAGAGGATGTTCTCTGCCACACTATAGGATAGAATGGTATTATCTGGCGGTAATAATAGCCGGTCCGGCTACCCTCGTCGCCTGTTCTTTCACCATAAATAATGCATGAGCCGGCGCACGGCACGGACATTGTATTCTCTTCTGATCCCTCCTCAATCTCTTCATTACACCTTCCAGGCTTAGGGCTCAGCGCTCCCCGTAATAGTCAGCCGTCGTTCCTTAAATGAGATTACGGCAAAAGGTAATCACTTCTTCCCCAACACTCTAAATTGTTGGGCCGTTGAGGACCCTCAGCGTGAGCGGCGGCGCTTCCATCCGTACTGCGGCAGGAAACGGTCACACGGCTCTGGAACCAGCTGCCGCCTTCATCCTACGGGGGCTACTTAGGAAAAGGCCGGGGGTGACATTTTACTGATTTTCCAGGAGAAATACCCAACAGTTTCACCTTTTTTCCCGTGAAGAGGCTCTGGGCAATTTTTCGGCTCGTTTTGCAGCAAAATCCATTTCCGTACTCAGCGCTCTGCACAACTGTCACCGCCAACATTTCTCTGAAAATTTATGGCACCATAAAACATATGCAGTATATATACACTATATTGTCAAAAGTATTGGGACACCTGCCTTTACACGCACATGAACTTTAATGGCATCCCAGTCTTAGTCCGTAGGGTTCGATATTGGGTTGGCCCACCCTTTGCAGCTATAACAGCTTCACCTCTTCTGGGAAGGCCGTCCACAAGGTTTAGGAGTGTCTATGGGAATGTTTGACCATTCTTAAGGTTGTACTGACGTGTCGTCAGGTATTTCGTTCCAGGTATTTCTGTACCTCCTCGCTCAAACCCCACCTCCATGAACTGACCGGACTGGAGTTGGACTATCTTGTGGAAACCCCACTTAATCTCGCCTCTGCCGCTTGGTCCGGAAGAGTAGGTTGTAGTCACGGACTGGAGTGTTTACGTGAAGACCTTCTTACCAGTTTGTAAGGGTATCTGTGAGGATTTGGAACACCTGCCGGAAGGGTCTTCTCCACTTCGACAATATCGACGTTTCCCACCCGGTTGGGTTATAGCTTGGGA
>BLSH010287291.1:451640-469812 GCA_018402905.1 Glandirana rugosa | reverse complement strand
TGATCATCAGCTCCATCTAGTGGCCATAATGCAGTATTCTCCTGATAGAAGCATTTCAGGAATATACCTCACTTTGGCCACTAGATGGAGCTGATGATCATATTATTGGGGGGGGGGGGGGCGACCTTACACAGCAGGTTTTATTGTTATTTGTTGGTGGGATCCCATCTAAAATTCACACCAGACCTGAAAGGCTTAGATACACTAAGGGGTCTATCCGGAAAAAAAATTATGTTTGAATGGCTCAAGCATTTGTTCAGCTGTCACAAATAATAATTTTGCCCAATATGTATATTTCCTATGATCATCAGCTCCATCTAGTGGCCATAATGCAGTATTCTCCTGATAGAAGCATTTCAGGAATATACCTCATTTTGGCCACTAGATGGAGCTGATGATTGGGGGGGGGGGCGACCTTACACAGCAGATTTTATTGCTATTTGTTGGTGGGGTCCCATCTAAAATTCACACCAGACCTGAAAGGCTTAGATACACTAAGCCGCAGGGGTAGGGAACCTACGGCTCTCCAGCTGTTGTAGAACTACATTTCCCATCATTCTTCTGGGAGTAATTGTATCCATCAGCCTTGCAATGCCTCATGGGTAATGTAGTTCTACAACAGATGGAGAGCCGCAGGTTCCCTACCCCTGCAAGGGGTCTATCCAGAAAAAAATTATGTTTGAATGGCTCAAGCATTTGTACAGTGGCCCGAATAATAATTTTGCCCAATATGTATATTTCTTATGATCATCAGCTCCATCTATTGGTCAGAACGCAGTATTCTCCTGATAGAAGCATTTCAGGAATATACCTAATTTTTGGCCACCAGATGGAGCTGATGATCATAGGAAATAGATACATTATGCAACATTTTTGATTTTTCATGACAACTGTGTGAATGCTTGAGACAATAACGAACATTTTTTTTTTATTAATATATAATTAGACCCCCTTAGTTTTAATTACTGAGGTTTCTGACAGCTTCCTAAGTTCCCATTCTAAACTTTGGCTCGAATCACACAGTCCGCATTGATTAGTGTTATCCGGAGCCCACAAAACCAAATATAGATTGTCAGCTTGCCTGCCAAAAAGTCCAAAAAGCAAAGTCCACCCGGAGTGCCCCTTTATTTCTTCTGCGGCGGCGAGTCGTAGGGAATACGCAGCGGTGTTAGCGTGGCAAAGTGCCATTAAGATTAATGAAACGGGAACGCCGCTATTGGGTCCTTAGAACCGCGTGTGATTAATCGGCCCGGGCTTGTTCCCTTTTTCCTTCTCCTCCTGAACACGTTTCTTGCAGCAGATGGTTCGTTAAATCGGAATTTACATTTTTATGTATGAGAATTTATATATTATTGCTGCGTGTTATCTCCCAGCGCTGCCAGGGGTTATATATCACGCCGCAGCTTTGCTGTAAGTCAGCACATTGTCAGCTCCCAACGCTGCGCTATTTGTATATTGAACTGTCGGGGGAGGGGGGGTTCAATTCATATTGTATAAGGCGACAGTGTATAGATGTGAGGAATGCCAGGGGGGTAACTTTCCCGATTCTTCTTGTCACTCCTGGAAATAAAACAAGACCTATACTTGGATGGATTTTGCGTCTTATGGGCCCCGGACAGTGCTACTTACTAGAAATGCGCGGTTCGTTTCGTTCCGAATTAAAATTCGGATGAATTTCCGTTTTTCAGGAATTCGGATGTATCCGAATTTGTGAATTACAAAAGTACCGAATTTAAAAAAAAAATCCGAAATAACGAAAAAAAGAATTCGGACGAAATTTGAATTTGAATCATTTTCAAATCATTTTCGAATACTTTTCAAATTCAAATTCCAAAAATCCTCCAATTTCCAAAGAGAACAAAATAGAATCGAAAACAAAGAAATAAAAAAAATATATAGACTAGAAAACAATAGAACAGAAAACAAAAGAATAGAATACAACAGCTCTGTTCCCCTCCACCACATTATATTCTTTCATTTTCTGTTATATTCCCCTCTATTGTATTCTATCTTTTTTCCATTCTATTCCTCCACTTTCCACTCCACCCCAATCTCCTTGGAAATTGGAAAACGATTCAAAAACTATTCAAATTCGAAAATGATTTGAATTTGAAAACTTTTTGAATTCGAAAACTATTCGAAAAAATTGATTCGAAAACTTTTCGAAAACGAATAAAATGTAAATAACGAATCAAAACGAAACAATTTTTTTCACTCTGCACATGTCTAATTAGTAGCCACCACCTCCGAGCACTACTATGCCCCCCCCCTGTGCGGCATTCCTCATCATGAAATGTATATCATTGGTTGCCTCTTCTTTTTGCGCCTTAAAAATCAGTCAGCTATTTTATTATTAGCTATTTTTTTTAAATTCAAGTCAGATTTCATAGAGCACCTTTCATGGTGGCTGGGAGTGTACTTCCTTAACCGATTAGAGACCGTCCTACATACATATACTGCAGCGGGCGAAATCACATGCCTGTATGTCATCCTCAGGCAGGCCGCCGCTTGATAGAGCCGCGGGCGGCCTGAGGATGACAAGCGAGCAAGCAGGGTGGGCGGGGAGAGATGACATCATCCCTCTCTGCCCACCCCGCATCACTGCTCATCCGCCCTCACAGCCTGGCCTCTGCAATGTCAAAGGTGTGGCGGGGAGCAGAGAGATGACATCATTGCTTACTTCACCTGGGACACCTGTGATGTAAGGAGGAACTCCGCTGGGGGCACCTGTGATGTAAGGAAGGACTCCGCTGGGGATACCTTTGAGGTAAGGAGGGACTCCGCTGGGGACACCTGTGATGTAAGGAGGGACTCTGCTGGGGACACCTGTGATGTAAGGAGGGACTCCGCTGGGGGCACCTGTGACGTAAGGAGGGACTCCGCTGGGGATACCTTTGAGGTAAGGAGGGACTCCGCTGGGGACACCTGTGATGTAAGGAGGGAATCCGCTGGGGACACCTGTGATGTAAGGAGGGAATCCGCTGGGGACACCTGTGATGTAAGGAGGGACTCCGCTGGGGACACCTGTGATGTAAGGAGGGAATCCGCTGGGGACACCTGTGATGTAAGGAGGGACTCCGCTGGGGACACCTGTGATGTAAGGAGGGACTCCGCTGGGGACACCTGTGATGTAAGGAGGGATTCTGCTGGGGACACCTGTGATGTAAGGAGGGACTCCGCTGGGGACACCTGTGAGGTAAGGAGGGACTCCACTGGGGACACCTGTGATGTAAGGAGGGACTCCGCTGGGGACACCTGTGATGTAAGGAGGGACTCCGCTGGGGACACCTGTGATGTAAGGAGGGACTCCGCTGGGGACACCTGTGATGTAAGGAGGCACTCTGCTGGGGGCACCTGATGGCATCTGGTAGCAGGCGATGGTGGCAAGTGACACACTTGGGGCTCCCACTGATTCTGCATTATGGTGAGTTGAATGATTTCATTTTATATTACAATGTAATAATAGAAATTATGCGTTTCAATCATCCTGACACCATAACAACCATGGTGCCGGGATGATTGAAGCGCCAACACCAGGTGATTGGGGTATCTTTAGCTGCTGATTTTTAAACTTTCTGGAACTTCCTTCTCTTCTCTCTCCTTCCCTCCCTATCTCTTTCTTTCTTCCTTCCTCCATCCCTCGTTCATCTCAGTCTCGAGCCACACCCCTTAAGTCACACCCCTTTCAGCCACACCCATGATTTAGTTTAGATCACGCCCCATCTTTGCCGCGGCACGCTTCGTGCACTGCATTTCTTCAGGCTGGAGCAGGGCCACCTTAATGCATGGGCACTGCCCAGGGGCCCCAGGTGCATGGGGGGCCCCATAATAATCTTGTAAAACATCATACTTGCCAACCATCCCGGATTTGCTGGGGCAGTCAAGCTTTTTACTTAGCTGTTCCAGGATGGCAACATTCCAGATCCTGTACAGTGCCCTCCTGATACCAGTATTGAGCCCTTCTGCTTCCCCCCTGTACTGTGCCCTTTGTGTGGATTAGTCTTTGATTTATGGCACGTTTTATTATTGTTTAAAATCAATTTTGTTAAAACTACAAATAAATATATATTTATTTCTATCAACAATTTATACTTTAATTCTTGAGAGTAGGTGCGTAAATTGGGGCAGGCTGGTAAGGGCCCCAGAGTATTACTTTGCCCGGGGGCCCATGATGCTATTAAGACGGCCCTGGGCTGGAGCCCCTGCTATTTTTCCCACCTACCAACGTCCCTGGTCACTGGTACCCAAAAAAGCGTCAAAAGTGTCACTTAGTGTCCAATTTGTCTGCCGCAATGTTGCAGTCCCGCTATAAATCGCTGAACGCCGCCATTACTAGTAAAAAGAAAAACAATTCCATAAAAATATCCCATAGTTTGTAGACGCTGTAACTTTTGCGCAAGCCAATCAATATACGCTTATTGGGATTTTTTTAATGAAAATATGTAGCAGAATACACATTGGCCTAAACTGATGAAGAAATTTGATTTTTTTACAGTTTTTTTTATTGGATGTTTATAGCAGAAAGTAAAAAATATATTTTTAAAAAAAAAAAATTGTTCTTTTTTTTTGTTTATAGCACAAAAAAATAAAAAATGTGGAGGTGATCAAATAGCACCAAAAAGCTCTATTTTGTGTGAAAAAATTTTTATTTGGTTACAACGTCGCACGACCGCGCAATTGTCAGTTAAAGCGACGCAGTGCCGAATCGCAAAAAAAAAAATGGCCTGATCATGAACGGGGGTGGGTAAAACCTTTATCCTGTATCCCCCCAATGACATTAAAGGGGTGTACTCACTTTTGTTGCCAGCGGTTTAGACGTTAATGGCTGTGTGTTGAGTTATTTTGAGGGGACAGCAAATTTACACTGTTATACAAGCTGTACACTCACTACTTTACATTGTAGCAAAGTGTCATTTCTTCAGTGTTGTCACATGAAAAGATGGAATAAAATATTTACAAAAATGTGAGGGGTTTTCTCACTTTTGTGAGATACTGTATATACACCATATTGTCAAAAGTATTGGGACACGCACATGAACATTAATGGCATCCCATAGGGATTAATTAGTCCATAGGGTTCAATATTGAGTTGGCCCACCCTTTGCAACTATAACAGCTTCAACTCTTCTGGGAAGGCTGTCCACAAGGTTTAGGAGTGTCTATGGGAATGTTGAGGCAGCTGATGTTACAGAGAAAGGGACTGATAAATCTATCAATAGAAGAAAAAGGTGCTTCTGCCCCAGATTGTGTAGAGATCCTCCTGAGCTGTCGGGTGAAGGGTAGGCAGTCGCTCTGCTGCTAACAAAGTCAATAGAGAGAAGACAAGCGGCAACTCCATCCATGCTCTTCAATAAGTCTAAATGTATTGTAACTCCATAAAAGATGAATATATACAGCAGATGTTAACGCGTTTCGGCCATAATGGTCTTGCTCACATTATGGCTGAAACGCGTTAACATCTGCTGTATATATTCATCTTTTATGGGGTTACAATAAATTTGGACTTATTGAAGAGCATGGATAATTACATGGTTGGTAAGGTTGAATAAAGATAATAGTCCATCCAGTTCAACCTATGTTGGCATGTATTCGTGTAGATAATTATTTCCCATATCCCTGTATATTGTGTTCAATAAGATGCACGTCCAAGAGTCTTTTGAAACTATCAATACTTCCTGTTAACACCACCGATTGTGGAAGAGACTTCCACGTCCTTACCGCCCCCTACGCAGCTTAAGGTTAAACCGCTTCCCTTTCAGTCTCATTGTGTGGCCCCCGTTGTCCTCTTACACCCCCCGGAGACTGAAAAGTTTTCTTCCTGCACTGGGATCACCATTGAGGTATTTGTATATCGTTATCATATCTCCTCTCAAGCGTTTCTTCTCCGGGGACAATAAATGTAGCGCTTGTAGTTGTTCCTCGTATTTGAGGTCCTCCAGCCCCCTTATTCATTTTGTTGCCCTTCTCTGGGCTCTCCAGCTCCAGCACATCCCTTCTGAGGACCGGTGACCAGAACTGGACAGACTAATCCAGATGTGGCCGGACCAGAGTTTTATAAAGTTGACACTGCGTGCTATTGCTCAGTTTGTCTTCTACTAGGACCCCCAGATCCTTCTCCATCCTGGAAGAATGTATGGAGTTGCGGATTGTCTTTTACCCATAAATATATCTATGATAGTCCTAAAGATGTCCTCAGTCACTTTGGGCCTGGGGGGGTGGGGCCCTATCGGGTAGGTTGTATGGGGCCCAGGGAGGTGGGGCCCTATCGGATAGGCTGTATGGGTGGAGCCCTATTGGGTAGGCTGTATGGGGCCAGGGAGGGTGGGGCCCTATCGCGTAGGCTGTATAGGCGAATGGAACATATCGAATTAATAATAATAAATAACAATAATAGTAATAATAAAAACGTATTATTATTATTTATCATTAATTCATTCCGTTCCATTTTTTTAGATGCAGCATTCATTATTTCAGATTATTCGTAACTTCAGATAAATTCGTATTCGTTACGTTCACTAACAGCCAAATTTGAAAGGAAATTCCAATACCTATAATTTAATAGTTAGTAATAGTTACGTTATTATTAGTTAGTTATTATTTCAGATCTTCTAATTTTCCGAATTTCAAAATACGAATTTCCGAATTTTCTAATTTTTGAATTTTCTAATTCACAAAATTCACACAATTCAAAAATTTGAAAATCCAAAAACCTGAAAATTAGAAAATCTGAAATAATAACTAACTAATAATAACTTAAAGCGGAGTTCCACCCAGATTTTTTTTTTTTACATCATTCAAGTCCTTTGCCTATATAGACTTACCTTTGAAGGAAAAAAAATTATACTCACCCTAAGTCGCTTGTTGCTAGGTGGTTTCTGTAATCTGCCCCTTTTAGGTCCTAGGCTCTTCTCCTCACTTCCTGCTTCCCCTGGCCTCCTGGGAGATGTGACTCATCATTTCCCAGGAGTCAGTGGGCTTCCCTGTACTGTAAAATCGTGTTATTTCCAGACAGGAAATGACGCGATTTAAGACGGACCGAGATCGAGGAGTGCATGATGGTTACCCACCATGCACTTCTTTCAGGAAGAGGTGCCAGGACACCCGGGCTGGGCTTCAGATGCCCTCACCTAACATGGAAAAGTCCAGCAGTGAGTGAAACGAAACTGTGAGTAAAAAATACATGGAATTACAGGTATTGGAATTTCCTTTCAAATTTGGCTGTTAGTAAGCGTAACGAATACAAATTTATCCGAAGTTACAAATTATCTGAAATAACGAATGCCGTATCTAAATAAATGGAACGTATCCTATTAATAATAATAAATACCAATAATAGTAATAATAAAAACGTATTATTATTATTATGATTATGTATTAATAATTCATTGCGTTCCATTCTTTTAGATGCGGCATTCGTTATTTCAGGATTATTCGTAACTTCGGATAAATTCGTATTCGTTACGTTCACTAACAGCCAAAATTTAAAAAGAAATTCCAATACCTGTAATTTAATAGTTATTTATTATTAGTTAGTTATTATTTTGAATTTTTCGTATTGTTGTTCTTTGGAATTTTCGGATTTTCTTTCTTATTTTCGGATTTTCAAATTGATGATCGCAATTTGCAAATTCGTAAATTTTGAAAAAGAAAAAGGATGGAACGAAAACTAACACATTTTGCGGCAGTGCACATGTCTAATAGCAGCACTGGGCACGTCACATGCAATCCACACATTGACCTTACATTGGACCAATGTAGCAATGCAATACAATCCGGCCCTGCAACTCAGTTTTGACGCTTAGGCCTCATACACACGGGCGTTTTGGACGCCGGCGTTTGTAGGCGTTTTTTGCAGCTCTCCATGTTATTCAATGGCCCTCTAAAAACGCCGGCGTTTGTGAGCAGTAGAGGGCGTCGGCGTTAGTGATCTGTTTCTAGAACGCAGGACCAGTGCGTTCTGAGGCTGTAGCGTTTTTGGCGCCGACGCCGCAAAACGCTCACTAACGCCAACAAACGCCAACTAACGCCGTACGGGCGTTAACCGGCGTTTTTTGACGTAGACGTTTTTAGGTTGTAAAATAGCAGAGGACTGATTTAAAAAAAAAAAAAAACGCCTATTGACGCCGACGCTCACTAACGTTCATTAACGCTTGCTAACGCCGATGCAAAACGCCACAAAAAACGCAGATTTTTTCAAAAGCGTCGGACACGACGTTTTGCTTATTTACTATCAGACGCCCGTGTGTATGAGGCCTTAGCGTTAAGCCTTCCTAAACAATTTCCCCATTCCCATATACAGTTGTATGCAAAAGTTTAGGAACCCCTGACAATTTCCATGATTGTCCCTTATAAATATTTGGGTGTTTGGATCAGCAATTTAATTTTGATCTATCAAATAACTGAAGGACACAGTAATATTTCAGTAGTGAAATGAGGTTTATTGGATTAACAAAAAATGCGCAATATGCATCAAAACGAAATTAGACAGGTGCATAAATTTGGGCACCCTTGTCATTTTGTTGATTTGAATACCTGTAACCACTCAGCACTGATTAATTGGAACACACAATTGGTTTGGGGAGCTCATTAAGCCTCAAACTTCATAGACAGGGCCATCCAATCATGAGAAAAGGTATTTAACCACTTCCCGACCGCCGTATGCAAAATGACGGCCGGGAAGTGGTTGAGTTATCCTGACTGGGCGTCATATGACGTCCTCAGGATAACAAGCCGCCGCGCGCCCGGGGGGGCGCGCATCGTGGCGATCGGTGGTGTGGGAGGTCAGTCTGACCCCCCGCAATGCCGATCTCGGTAAAGTGCTTCGATCCGAAGCACTTTACCATGTGACCAGCCGTGACCAATCACGGCTGGTCACAGTGTAATACAGGAAAGCCGATAAACGGTCTGCAGACCTGATGAGGGGAGAGCCGATCGGCTGCATCCCTGACAGGGAGGGTTTATGCTGATGATTTATCAGCACAGCCCCCCCTCGGATCGCCACTCTAGACTACCAGGGAGCCTGCCCAGGGACCACCAGGGATGTGCCCACCCAGGACCACCAGGGAGCCGACCAGGGACCACCAGGGAGCCAATCTGGACCACCAGGGAGACCGCCCTAGACCACCAGGTAGGTGACATACTGCTCAGTGCCACCTTCACTCAGTGCCACCTTCAGATGCCACCCTAGACCACCAGGGAATGAGCCCCTATCAATGTATATGCCCACCAGTGCCCATATCAGTGCCCACCAGTGCCCCTATCAATGCATACCAGTGCCACATATCAGTGCCCACCATTGCCACCTACCAGTGCCCACCTATCAGTGCCCATCAGTGCCCCCCATCAGTGCCCAGTGCCGCCTATGAGTGCCAATCAGTGCTGTCTATTAGTGCCCATCAGTGCCGCTTAGCAGTGTCCATCAGTGCTGCATATCAGTGCCCATCAGTGCTGTACATCAGTGCCACCTCTCAGTACCCGTCAGTGCTGCTTATCAGTGCGCCTAACAGTGCTCATCATCGCTGCATATAAGTGCCTCATCATCAGTGCCACCTCATCAGTGCTGCCTCATTAGTGCCAATCAGTACTGCCACATCAGTGCCCGTCAGTGTAGCCTCATCAGTGCCCACCAGTGATGGAGAAAATTTACTTATTTACAAAGTTTTGTGACAAAAATAGAGAATTTTTTTTTTTTTTCAAAATTTTCGGTCTTTTTTTATTTGTAGCGCAAAAAATAAAAACCGCAGGGGTGATCAAATACCAAAAAAAGAAAGCTCTATTTGTGGGAACAAAATTATGAAAAATGTGTTTGGGTACAGCGTCGCACGACCGCGCAATTGTCATTCAAAGCGCAACAGCACTGAAAACTGAAAATTGGTCTGATAGTAAAGTGTTCTAAGTGCCCGGTATTGAAGTGGTTAAGGTGGCCAATTGCAAGTTGTTGTTCTCTTTGACTCTACAACATGGGGGCCTCAAAACAACTCTCAAATGACCTGAAAACAAAGATTGTTCTACATTATGGTTTAGGGGAAGGCTACAAAAAGTTATGGCAGAGATATAAGCTGGCAGTGCCCACTGTGAGGAACATAGCGAGGAAATGGAAGACCACAGGCACAGTTCTTGTGGCCAAAAGGGCAGCCACATAAAATATCGGAGAGGCGAAGGCGAAGGATGGTGAGAACGGTCAAAAACAGCCCACAGACCACCTCCAAAGACCTCCAACAACAACTTGCTGCAGATGGTGTCACTGTGCATCGTTCAACAATTCAGCGCACTTTGCACAGGGAGAAGCTGTATGGGGGATGGGAAAGAAGCCTTTTCTGCACGCACGCCACAAATGGAGTCGCTTGAGGGATGCAAACGCACATTTGGACAAAGATTGAGTTATTTGGTCATAACAAGGGGCGTTATGCATGGCGGCAAAAGAACGCAGCGTTCCAAGAAAAACCCTTGCTACCCACAGTAAAATTTGGTGGAGGTTCCATCATGCTGTGGGGCTGCGTGGCCGGTGCCGGTACTGGGAATCTGGTTAAAGTTGAGGGTCGCATGGATTCCACTCAATATCAGCAGATTCTTGAGAATAATGTTGAGGAGTCACAAAGTTGAAGTTACGCCGGGGTTGGATATTTCAACAAGACAACGACCCAAAACACTGCTCAAAATCTACTCAGGCATTTATGCAGAGGAAGAAGTCCAATGTTCTGGAATGGCCATCCCAGTCCCCAGAGCTGAATATCATTGAACATCTGTGGGGTGATTTGATGGGGGCTGTCCATGCTAGGCAACCATCAAACCTAACTGAACTGGAGAGGTTTTGTAAGGAGGAATGGTCCAAAATACCTTCATCCAGAATCCAGACACTCATTACCAGCTATAGGAAGCGTCTAGAGCAGGGATATGCAATTAGTGGACCTCCAGCTGTTGCAAAACTACAAGTCCCATCATGCCTCTGGGTGTCATGCTTATGGCTGTCAGAGTCTTGCTATGCCTCATGGGACTTGTAGTTCTGCAACATCTGGAGGTCTGCTAATTGCATATCCCTGGTCTAGAGGCTGTAATTTCTGCTAAAGGAGCATGAACTTTTTCCAAGGGGGGGCATAATTTCAAGGTCATCCATGCTCTGCCCCTTTTTGACAATGTCATAATTACATTAACACGGTCAGAGACTGCAGACGTAGTACAGGAGATGGTCAGAGACTGCAGACATGATCGAGGAGATGATCAGAGACTGCAGACGTTATACAGGAGATGGTCAGAGACTGCAGACGTGATCCAGGAGATGGTCAGAGACTGCAGACATACTACAGGAGATGGTCAGAGACTGCAGACGTGATACAGGAGACAGTCAGAGACTGCGGACATGATACAGGAGACGGTCAGAAACTGCACACATGGTACAGGAGACAGTCAGAGACTGCAGACATAGTACAGGATACGGTCAGAGACTGCGGACATAGTACAGGATATGGTCAGAGACTGCGGACATAGTACAGGATACGGTCAGAGACTGCGGACATGGTACAGGATATGGTCAGAGACTGCGGACATAGTACAGGATACGGTCAGAGACTGCGGACATGGAACAGGAGACAGTCAGAGACTGCATACATAGCACAGGAGACAGTCAGAGACTGCAGACATAGCACAGGAGACAGTCAGAGACTGCGGACATAGTACAGGATACGGTCAGAGACTGCGGACATATTACAGGATACGGTCAGAGACTGTGGACATAGTACAGGATACGGTCAGAGACTGCGGACATGGAACAGGAGACAGTCAGAGACTGCTTACATGGCTCAAGAGGATAAGGACCTAGTGGGGAGCCCCTGATCTGATCCCTGATTCCAGGGGGGGGGGGGCAATTGCCCCCCCTTGCCCCTACCTGCGGACGCCCATGTAAAGGAGGCTCTACTAAATATTGATGGGATTTTTCTGTTGGGGTGCCCAAATTTATGCACCTGTCTAATTTCGTTTTGATGCATATTGCGCATTTTCTGTTAATCCAATAAACCTCATTTCACTGCTGAAATATTACTGTGTCCTTCAGTTATTTGATAGATCAAAATTAAATTACTGATCCAAACACCCAAATATTTATAAATGACAATCATGGAAATGGTCAGGGGTTCCTAAACTTTTGCATATCACTGTAAATGGAGATCGCGGTGTCTTTGCCTGACAGCGCCGGTCACTACGATAAATTAACAGAAGACATCAGTCGCTCTGCGGAGGGATTTGTGACCTCCTAAAATAGCGAATATTGGAAAGCTTTGCTGGCAGAGCAGCCGACGCTCATGGTGGACCTCCCCGATTTCCTGTTATCTTCTCCTCTTCCGCCGCCTTCCAGCCTGGCTACCGAATAAATAAAAAACAACAAGCGTGTCCTGGAATTTTTCAAAAAAGAGCCAAAGCTGCGCCAAGTATCCTCCATATAATTGATTTCGCTCCTGACGTCTCAGGCAGCGCCGTCCAAAAACCGACCTGTGAATTGCGCGCGGTGGCCTGCCAGCTGTTGATCGGTCTCTCTGCCAGCGGCACTGTAAGCGTGCCAAGAAGAAGAATCGAGCAGCCTCAAGCCCACCCCATGGGGGACAGTCCAAGCCTGCTGGCTCCTCACGCATACAATTGTCCGATCTCCTGGGATGTTTTGGGACGACTGATAAAAACACAAGATTAGTTTATCATGTCAACGTCTTGGTTTTTTTTTTTTTCTAAGGCGGAAACCGTCTCTCGTCCCTGGCGAGGTAAACAGCCGCCTTTGTAGTCATTTTTGTTTATTTTACGTCTGGAAATAGAAGCAAAGGGAATTGGTGAAAACTCAAGTACGCTTTTCCTTCTTCTTTTGTGTCAAAATATTTTTGCTATGATGCTTTGTGTGTTGCGAGCGCATTGTTTGCTAAAAGCATTTACGAAAAAAAAAGAAGATTCTACAACCTCCTGGTGATGCCGAAAGCGGAGATGACCTTTCGTGGGTAGTGATGTTCTTCACAAATTTTGTTATACAATACCCAATTTAACCACTTGCTAATCGATGCACCTATATAAATGTCCTGCCACCAAGTGGTCATTACAAGATCATGGACGTGACCTTGGTAGTGTCCTTCTCAGCCTGCGCTCAGATGTTTTGTAAAAGTGACCTGGGTGGCCAATCACTTATACCCGGTCTTTGAAGTCCATCCCCTCCTGCAGCTGCTTATGATGATTCCTGGGCTCCCATTCTTCCAAGCAGCCTAGGGCTGAGGGTAAGTGACCTTGGTAGCGTCTTTTCCATCCAGTGCTCAGCTGTTTTGTAAAAGTGATCTGGGTGGCTTTACAGTCACTTTTACCGGCTCTTTGAAGTCCACCCCCTCCTGCAGTTGCCCATGATGATTCCTGGAGACATGCTTGGCCAGTCCATCGCCTTTACCCTCAGCTTCTTTAGCAAGGCAGTGGTTATTTTGGAGGTGTGTTTGGGGTCGTTGTCATGTGGGAATACTGCCCTGCGGCCCAGTCTCCGAAGGGAGGGGCTCATGCTCTGCTTCAGTATGTCACAGTACATGTTGGCATTCATGGTTCCCTCAATGAACTGTAGCTCCCCAGTGCTGGCAGCACTCATGCAGCCCCAGACCATGACACTCCCACCACCATGCTTGACTGTAGGCAAGACACACTTGTCTTTGTACTCCTCACCTGGTTGCCACCACACGCGCTTGACACCATCTGAACCAAATAAGTTTATCTTGGTCTCATCAGACCACAGGACATGGTTCCAGTAATCCATGTCCTTAGTCTGCTTGTCTTGGGCAAACTATTTGCGGGCTTTCTTATGCATCATCTTTAGAAGAGGCTTCCTTCTAGGACGACAGCAATGCAGACAAATTTGATGCAGTGTGCGGCGTATGGTCTGAGCACTGACAGGCTGACCCCCCACCCCTTCAACCTCTGCAGCAATGCTGGCAGCACTCATACGTCTATTTCCCAAAGACAACCTCTGGATATGATGCTGAGCACGGCACTCAACTTCTTTGGTCGACCATGGTGAGGCGCTGTTCTGAGTGGAACCTGTCCTGTCCGCTATATGGTCTTGGCCAACATGCTGCAGCTCAGTTTCAGGGTGTTGGCAATCTTCTTATAGCCTAGGCCATCTTTATGTAGAGCAGCAATTCTTTTTCTCAGATCCTCAGAGAGTTCTTTGCCAAGAGGTGCCATGTTGAACTTCCAGTGACCAGTATGAAAGAGTGAGAGTGATAACACCAAATTTAACACACCTGCTCCCCATTCACACCTGAGACCTTGTAACACGAACGAGTCATATAACACAGGGGAAGGAAAATGGCTAATTGGGCCCAATTTGGACATTTTCACTTAGGGGTGTACTCACTTTTGTTGCCAGCGGTTTAGACATTAATGGCTGTGTGTTGAGTTATTTTGAGGGGACAGCAAATTTACACTGTTATACAAGCTGTACACTCACTACTTTACATTGTAGCAAAGTGTCATTTCTTCAGTGTTGTCACATGAAAAGATAGAATAAAATATTTACAATAATGTGAGGGGTGTACTCACTTTTGTGACTGGGGGGCATTATGGGGGAACTGTGGAATTGGGGGGCTCTCTGATGGGTGTCTATGTGATTGGGGGGATCCATGGTGAGGGCACCTATGTGATGAGGGACTGTGTGATTGGGAAACTCTGGGATGGGGGGCTTTGATGTGATGGGAGGACTCTTTTGGGTTGTGGGTACTCTGTGAGGGGAGAGGCTCTCGAAAAGTCCTGAAGGCGAGCATGGGATGAGGTGACAAGGGAGCTAGAGAGCAGGAGGTTTTAGGAGGAGCGAAGGGAAGGATTTGGTTGGTATTTTGAGGCCAGGTTAGTGATGTAGCTGGGGCCCAGGTTGTGGATGGCTTTATAGGTTATTGTTAGTATCTTGAATTTAATACGTTGGTTGAGTGGCAGCCAATGGAGGGATTGACATAGAGGTGTTGCAAACGCAGAGCAGTTTGTAAGGTGGATGAGCCTGGCAGCAGTGTTAATGATGGATTGAAGTGGGGAAAGGCTATTTAGAGGTAGGCCAGTGAGGAGGGAGTTGCAGTGGTCGAGGCGAGAGATGACCAGGGAGTGGATTAGAAGCTTTGTGGTGTCATTGGTTAGGAAGGGGCGTATCTTGGAGATGTTGCGGAGGTAGAGGTGGTAGATCTTTCTATTGGCCACCAATTATGGCATGATGAACCAACAGGAACAAGTAAGAGAAGTCAGAGCAGCAGGGAAGGAAAGGGTGGGATTTGCATAGAGCACCCTGGGATTCCACGCCCCCGAGGAGCTGGGGAGAACTTACAAAGCAGGAATTATCATGTGCCCATATTAATATACTGTGTGACCGGTTTATGAATATTAAGGGAATGACAAATATTCTCAAAGGGTGAATATTGTTTCACTATTCAAATAATTCCATTTTTTATAGAGTGATTTATTTAAAACAATTGCAATTCTCTGCCAGATTTGGCAACATTTCAGAATCTGCAATTCAGTGAATTCCTTTAAAGCTCGAATGTTTTATTTATTTGCATTATGCAGGAATATGTAGCAGGGGAGCTCATACCCACGAGGTGCAAACATATTAAAATTCAGTAAAACAGCACAAAATATTGAGAGATTTGGTAACTTGTCATCATTTGCAAGTTCTTCTCTTAGAAACATGCTAATTGCTTTAGCCGCTAACAACTTCCTCGCTGGATTTCCGCGACGCTCTACTGGCTGTCTGCTCGCTTTTATTTAAAGTAGAACTCCATCTAAATAACAAGGGTGAGATTCTTTGTCAAGTTTCTATTGGGAAAAAACAAAAATAAAAGAAAACTTCAAGCATGCTTAATGGCACGTGCAATGTCGACAAACTTCAGTACCCTATATTTTCTATAGGCGACGCGTCAAAAGCCCCCTATAGGTATCAGTTTAGCATTACAGAGGAGGTCTTGTGTTAGAATTGTTGCTCTCACTCCGGCATGCGTGGCAATATGTAACATGTGTATCGCAATCTGCGTTTTGATGCGCAGGCACCCCCCCATCACATGCGTTTACGTTCATATATGCGTATATGTGGAGGTGGGGGGTCTCAACATTTTTTGGGGGGATTTTATGTGCTTGGGTGTAACTTTTTTTTCTTTTTGCAAGAAATTGTTTTACCACTTGCCGACCACCGTACTACTATAAGCGGCGATAGCGTGGCTCTGTCCAGATTATAGTCGTCACTCGTGTGCCCGCTGCACCCTCCCTGAGCGGGTCGGGGGTCGGGATGTCTGCCGGCGACTCGCGATGCTCTGTAAATGAGCCAGAACGGGGAACCACTGATGTAAACGCAGCCGTTCCCCGCTCTGTCAGGCGGCATGTAAGAGATCTACTGATCCCTGTCACTGAGATCAGTTAGATCTCTGGTGCTTCTGACAGCCCAGCCCCCTCACAGTTAGAACACGCCTAGGGAACACAGTTAACCCCTAGATCGCCCCCTGCAGGTTAACCCCTTCACTGTCAATGACATTTAGGATCAGTTAGATCTCTGGTGCCCCTGACAGCCCTGCCCCCCCCACAGTTAGAACACGCCTAGGGACCACAGTTAACCCCTAGATCGCCCCCTGCAGGTTAACCCCTTCACTGTCTATGACATTTATACAGTAATCAGTGGATATTTACATTTCTGATCGCTGTACAAATGTAATTGGTCCCAAAAAAAAAGTGTCAAAAATGTCCAACATGTCCGCCGCAATATCGCAGTCCTGATAAAAATCGCAGACCACCGCCATTTCTAGTAAAAAAAAAAAAAATTTGTAAAAACGCCAGAAATTAATTCTCATGGTTTGTAAACGCGGCGACTTTTGTGTAAACCAATCAATAAACGCCAATTGCGATTTTTTTTTTTACCAAAAATATGAGGCAGAATATAAATTGGCCAAAACCGATGGATAAATTTGTTTTTTTTATAATTTTTTTTGGATTTGTATTTTAACAAAAAGTAAGAAATATTGTTTTTTTTGCAAAATTGCAACTTTTTATTTGTTTATAGCGGTGATCAGAAATGGCGCAGAGGTGATCAAATACCACCAAAAGAAAGCTCTATTCGTGGGAAAAAAAGGACGCAAATTTCGTTTGGGTACATCGTCACACGACCGTGCAATTGTCAGTTAAAGCGACGCAGCGCATCGCAAAAAGTGCTCTGGTCCTAACATGGGAAATCCTTCCGGGGCTGAAGTGGTTAAAGAGGTTGTAAACCCTCAAGGTTTTTCACCTTAATGCATTCTTGCATTAAGGTGAAAAATCTTTTCACCTGCAGTAGCCCCCCCGAGCCCCCCTTTACTTACCTGAGCCCTAAACGATCCCGCGGCTGGGAGGAGCTTTGCAGCTCTACTGCTCTACCGAGCTGCTTTGGTCCTCATTGGCTGGATTCATAGCTGGGGAGCCATTGGCTCCCGCTGATGTCAATCAAGTCCAGTGACCCGGGAGCCGGGGGGTGGGGCCGAGTCCCGTTGTTTGTGGTCGCTCTGCTGGGAGCATGCAATGAGTGTGCATTCAGCACAGAAACCTCTGCTACCCATGGATGTATATGTGTGGTGTGTGGGCAATAAAACTCACCCTATTTGCTGTTGCACATACAGTATTTGTTACATAGGCAGCAACTACTAGACCCACCCCACGCTGTGAAACTGCATATCTAATAAAGTCCAAAAAAATATGCGCTGTGACTAAAGGTGAGCCTGGGTTCTGTCTGAACTCAGCACTAGAGTTGAGCGAACACCTGGACGTTCGGGTTCTGCTGGTCCGTCCGAACTTCGGGACAAAGTCCGGGTCCGGGTCCGGACGGAACCCGAACGATCGCACGGGCCTGAAACAGGGCTTCAAGCCTGCCTGGTCGTCTTGGGCTTGCAGGTCCACAAGCGAGTTGAGATCACGACTCAAGTCTGTCTTGGGTCCGAGTGGAAATCAGTGTCGCGTATAAAAAAACCTGAAATAATCTATACGTCAAAGTGTCGCACCCCACCCAGATCATCAACGACGGATACATTGTTTATGACATACACGTTGTCGTTTATCCCACTCAAAATAACGGGTGTGTGGTGTGTATATGTAGGTACCCATCGTCTCCAAAGACACGACTTACGTGTGAGTAACGTACGAGGGTCGTCTCGCTGGTGTTTGTTGCCCTGAG
>BLSH010287291.1:435920-449131 GCA_018402905.1 Glandirana rugosa | reverse complement strand
TCCCCCAACAATCTGATCGTTGAGCACGATCGTAGCGATCGTTGTTCTATGCAGAGCTTGATCTGCAACTCAAAGCAGCGGTATGTGAAATCTCTAATTTCTGCTATCTGTCCTCAGAGCAACAGCACAGACAGCAGTAGTAAAGTAATCTATCTCAGGATGCAGGATCAGGTCTTAAAATGTCTCAAATCTGTCCCTCACGCAGTCAACTACCTCTCCCTACACTAACCCAAGGAGCATGTGACTGCAGCACTGTGACTCCAGCTTATAAAGAGGCTGGGTCACATGATGCACTGGCCAATCACAGCCATGCCATTAGTAGGCATGGCTGTGATGGCTTCTAAGGGCAAACCAGTGAAACGCTTGTTGATTGGCTGCCCTGCAGCTTCTCAACACGTGTAGTAAAATAACAGAACCCCGGACCGAACCCGAACGATTTTTGAAATGTCCGGGTCCGTGCCACGGACACCCGAAAGTTCGGTACGGACCCGAACGTTACAGTCCGGGTTCGCTCAACACTACTCAGCAGTTAAATGTTATCGGAGGGCCAGGGAGATGCAGACTGGAGATCCCCCCTCCACAGCTGCTCGTCTAAAAAGCAGGGATGCATCATTGGCATAATATGACACGTGCTTAGGTGCGGAGCGGATAGTCTCTCACCCACAGCTTATTGGCCCAACAATGACAGCTGACTTCCTTATTTGGAATCCCAAACCCAACCTTGTCACCAGCTGTAACCAGAAACCTTCAGTGAAATCAATAAGAGAAAGTCTATTCAAAAATGTATTACAATGTATTATCTTTGTATTTTCTTTGTATCTTCTTTTTACCTTATTTTTGTCTTTGTATATTCTGTGTCTTCTTTTTGTCTTCTGTGTGTCTTGTTTGTGGTTTCTTTGTATCTTCTTTGTGTCCTCTGTATCTTTTTGTCTTCTTTGTGTCTTCTTTGTGTCTTCTCTGTGTCTTCTTTGTGTCTTCTTTCGTCTTCTTTGTGTCTTCTTTATGTCTTCTTTTGTCTTCGTTGTGTCTTCGTTGTGACTTCGTTTTGTCTTCTTTTGTCTTCTTTGTGTCTTCTTTTGTCTTCTTTGTGTCTTCGTTGTGTCTTCTTTGTATCTTCTTTTGTCTTCTTTGTGTATTATTCGTGTCTTCTTCATGTCCTCTTTGTGTCTTCTTTATGTCTTCATTGAGTCTCCTTTGTGTCTTCTTTATGTATTCATTGTGTCTTCATTGTGTCTTTGTGTCTTCTTTTTGTCTTCTTTGTGTCTTCTTTTGTCTTTTTTGTGTCTCCTTTGTGTCTTCTTTATGTCTTCATTGTGTCTTTGTGTCTTCTTTTTGTCTTCTTTGTGTCTTCTTTTGTCTTCTTTGTGTCTTTGTTGTGTCTTCTTCGTGTCTTTTTTGTGTCTTCTGTATGTCTTCATTGTGTCTTCTTTGTGTCTTATTTTTGTCTTCTTTGTGTCTTCTTTTGTCTTCATTGTGTCTTCTTTTGTCTTCTTTGTGTGTTCTTTGTGTCTTCTTCGTGTCTTCTTTGTCTATTCTTTTGTCTTCTTTGTATCTTCTTTTATCTTCTTTGTCTATTATTCATGTCTTCTTTATGTCTTCATTGTGTCTTTCTGTCTTCTTTTTGTCTTCTTTTGTCTTTTTTGTGTCTTCTTTTGTCTTCTTTGTGTCTTCTTCATGTCTTCTTCGTGTTTTCTTTGTGTCTTCATTGTGTCTTCTTTGTGTCTTTTTGTGTCTTCCTTGTATCTCCTTTTGTCTTCTTTGTGTCTTCTTTGTGTCTTTGTTGTGTCTTCGTTGTGTCTTCTTTGTGTCTTCGTTGAGTCTTCTTTGTGTCTTCTTCATGTTTTCATTGTGTCTTCTTTGTGTCTTCTTTTGTCTCCTTAGTACCTCCTTTTGTCTTCTTTGTGTCTTTTTTGTATCTTCTTTGTATCTTCTTTTGTCTTCTTTGTGTCTTCTTTGTATCATCTTTGTTTATTTTTGTTCTCTTTGTGTCTTCTTCGTATATTCTTTGTATTTGGGTTTCTTTTTGTCTTCTTTGTTACTTCTTTGTATCTTCTTTGTGTCCTCTTTGTATCTTTTTGTCTTCTTTGTACCTTCATGTCTTCTTCATATCATCTTTGTGTCTTCTTTGTAACTCATTTGTGTCTTCTTTGTATCTTCTTTGGTCTTCTTTGTATCTTCTTGTGTCTTCTTTGTGTCTTCTTTGTGTCGTCTTCGTATCTTCTTTGTGTCTTCTTTGTATCTTCTTTGTGTCTTTTTAATATCTTTTTGTCTTCTTCGTGTCTTATTTGTGTCCTCTTTGTATCTTTTTGTCTTCTTTGTATTTTCTTGTGTCTTCTTTGTGTCTTCTTTGTGTCGTCTTCGTATCTTCTTTGTGTCTTCTTTGTATCTTCTTTGTGTCTTTTTAATATCTTTTTGTCTTCTTCGTGTCTTATTTGTGTCTTCTTTGTGTCGTCTTCGTATCTTCTTTGTGTCTTCTTTGTATCTTCTTTGTGTCTTTTTAATATCTTTTTGTCTTCTTCGTGTCTTATTTGTGTCTTCTTTGTATCTTTTTTGTATCTTCTTGTTGTCTACTTTGTATATTCTATTTGTCTTCTTTGTGTCTTCTTTGTGTCTTCTTTGTGTCCTCTTTGTATCTTTTTGTCTTCTTTGTATTTTCTTTGTATCTTTTTTGTATCTTCTTGTTGTCTACTTTGTATATTGTATTTGTCTTCTTTGTGCCTTCTTTGTATATTTTCATATTTTTTGTGTCTTTTTCATGTTCAGGAGATGATCCTGCTACTTTTTGAATGCTTGTTTCTGTAATGGGGCTCTAACTACGAGGTAAGCCCTTGGTTTGTGATTACATAGTTATATAGTTATATAGTCAGCCAGGTTAAAAAAAAGACACAAGTCCATATAGTTCAACCAATTAAAAAAAAAGAAAAAAAAAAACATATAGCCATACAATCCCATATACAATCACCCACAGTTGATCCAGAGGAAGGCAAAAAACCCCAGCAAAGCCAATGATCCAATTTGCTATAGCGGGGGAAAAAATTCTTCCTGATCCCTTGAGAGGCAATCAGATTTTCCCTGGATAAACTTGACCTAAAAATGTTAGTATCCAGTGGTTGCGGCGCTGTATTAAATTTGCCATGGTCATAACACAAAGCATATGAACAGCATTCTCTGGCTTAGGTGGACGGCCGGGAAGGGGGGGGGGTGTAAAATGCACAGCTCAGCCCCCTTGGGTGATGTTATGCAAATATAAAAATGCCCTGGTGGGTGGCTATCAGTGTGATGGAGTGGGTGATTCTAGGTGCACACAGACTCCCTAAGTAACGCTCATATGTGACCCTGAGCCTCAGAGACCTAAAGATCTGAAATCCAATGAATAAAATGGGAGGGCCAGGGACAGCCAGATGGGGAGGAAAGGGCTATCTGACTTGCTGCAGTTTCTAATGCACACTGTGAGAAGCTCGCAGTATGCGGTGAGATCAGAGTAAACCATTTTAGTCTGAAGGGGATACTGGAGTTCAGCTTTAAAAATACAAACCAGGCCCGGTGCAAGCACTGATATTTATTGGACAGATGTATTTACATGAGCCTGAATGCCTCAGACGCTCAAAATGTACGAATGATAAAAAATGCTGCTAATAAAAGAGGGAAAAGGAACAATAGCACATTAAACGCACGCGATCGATAACAGTGTCAAAGCAGGCAGAATTTAATAGGTCTAAATTAATGGCGGAATCGCCCCGGCAGGAATCGTAAAATATTTTTGCGGCATTATACATGAATAAAATAAGTGCAGGGTGAGTATTGTAACCGGGGGGGACATCCATCACGCCATCATTTATGAGTCACCGGGGTGGGAGAACGCGGAGAGAGAGCTCCGAAGGAAAAGCGGTCCGTTCCCTGTGAAGCGGCGCCCCGGGCTGTGGAGTAGCATGTGAGTAAATAACAGAATTAGATTAAAGGGATTAACCCAGATCCTAATAAGAAACCACTTATTACAATGTAATCACATAACTGATACATAATAACTGAAAAGACATTTCTCATTCAGGCCCTGTTCGCATTATCGCATAGCGGAAACGCTTGATCGCGGGAATTTGACATGCCATTTGCACCTTGCTTTGTGCACTGGCCCAAACCATTTGGTAGAGGGGGAATTATGGTGTGGGGTTGTTTTTCAGGGGTTGGGCTTGGCCCCTTAGTTCCAGTGTAGGGAACTCTTAAGGCGTCAGCATACCAAGACTTTTTGGACAATTTCATGCTCCCAACTTTGTGGGAAGAGTTTGGGGATGGCTCCTTCCTGTTCCAACATGACTGCGCACCACTGCACAAAGCAAGGTCCATAAAGACATGAATGAGCGAGTTTGGGGTGGAGGAACTTGACTGGCCTGCACAGAGTCCTGACCTCAACCCCATGAAACACCTTTGGGGTGAACAGTTGGGCTTGGCCCTTAGTTCTAGTGAAGGGAACTCTTAAGGTGTCAGCATTCCAAGACATTTTGGACAATTTCATGCTTCCAACTTTGTGGGAAGAGTTTGGGGATGGCCCCTTCCTGTTCCAACATCACTGTGCACCACTGCACAAAGCAAGGTCTTTATGAGGCTGGTCCACCCTGGTCAGACCACGTCTTCAAAACTTGTCCAAACTGGTCAAACCATTTCTTTATGGAGCTGGTCCAAACTGGTCAACTATGTCTTTATATGGCTGGCCCAAACTGGTCAATGCATGAAGCTGGCTCTCACCAGTCTTAAAGCGGAGTTCCACCCAAAAATGGAACTTCCGCTTTAAGCACTCCTCGCCCCCTTACATGCCACATTTGGCATGTCATTTTTTTGGGGGGGGGGAGTGTGTCCCCAGGTTTCAGAGGGACTTCCTGTCCCTCTTCCACCTTCCGCTTCTGGGCCGCCTAGGCGACTCCTCCTCTCCTCCTAGGCAATCTTCTGGGACACTTCAAAGGTCCCAGAAGATTGCCTGGCCACTAGGAATGCGCAGCCTGACTCGCGCATGCGTAGTGGGTGCCCGGCCCTGAACCTGGGCCGGGTGCCCACACTAGGAATGGCGGGGCCGTCGGGAGGAGGGGGGAGACGAGCGAGGCTTCGGGAGCAGCCGTCGCTGGACGAGGAGACAGGTAAGTTACTGTTTATTAAAAGTCAGCAGCTACACTTTTTGGCGTCAGCATACCAATACATTTTGGACAATTTCATGCTCCCAACTTTGTGGGAACAGTTTGGGGATGGCCCCTTCCTGTTCCAACATGACTGCGCCCCAGTGCACAAAGCAAGGTTTTTATGAGGCTGGTCCACCCTGGTCAGACCACGTCTTCACAAATGGTCCAAACTGGTCAAACCATTTCTTTATGGAGCTGGTCCAAACTGGTCAACTATGTCTTTATATGGCTGGCCCAAACTGGTCAATGCATGAAGCTGGCTCTCACCAGTCTTAAAGCGGAGCTCCACCCAAAAATGGAACTTCCGCTTTAAGAACTCCTCGCCCCCTTACATGCCACATTTGGCATGTCATTTTTTTTTGGGGGGGAGTGTGTCCCCAGGTTTCAGAGGGACTTCCTGTCCCTCTTCCACCTTCCGCTTCTGGGCCGCCTAGGCAACTCCTCCTCTCCTCCTAGGCAATCTTCTGGGACACGTCAAAGGCCCCAGAAGATTGCCTGGCCACTAGGAATGCGCAGCGCGACTCGTGCATGCGCAGTGCGTGCCCGGCCGTGAAGCCGGGCCGGGTGCCCACACTAGGAATGGCGGGGCCGTCGGGAGGAGGGGGGAGACTAGCGAGGCTTCGGGCGCAGCCGTCGCTGGACCGGGAGACAGGTAAGTTAGTGTTTATTAAAAGTCAGCAGCTACACTTTTTGTAGCTGCTGACTTTTAATAAACAAAAAAACGGGTGGAACTCCGCTTTAGGGCGTCAGCATACCAAGACATTTTGGACAATTTCATGCTCCTAACTTTGTGGGAAGAGTTTGGGGATGGCCCCTTCCTGTTCCAACATGACTGCGCACCACTGCACAAAGCAAGGTCCATAAAGACATGGATGAGCGAGTTTGAGGTGGAGGAACTTGACTGGTCTGCACAGAGTCCTGACCTCAACCCGATGGAACACCTTTGGAATGAATTAGAGCAGAAACTGCAAGCCAGGCCTTCACATCCAACATCAGTGCCTGACCTCACAATTGCTCTTCTGGAAGAACGGTCAAACATTCCCATAGACACTCCTAAACCTTGTGGACAGCCTTCCCAGAAGAGGTGAAGCTGTTATAGCTTCAAAGGGTGGGCCAACTCCATATTGAACCCTACGGACTAAGACTGGGATGTCATTAACTGTTACTTGCCGATCAGCCACAGCTGTTATACTGCGGCAGGTCGGCTATCCTTAGCAAACTTGATGTCCGCCCGCGACCCGCAATCACCTTGTACAGAGGCAGAACGGGGATAACATGGCAGAGATCTTCTGCTCCCAGTGATCAGGAACAGTGATCTCTGTTATGTCCCAGTAAGCCCATCCTCCCTACAGTCAGAACACACCGACAGTGAACACTCTTAACCCCTTGATCGCCCCCTAGTGTCATCCCCTTCCCTGCCAGTGACATTTTTACATTCATCACTGCATTTTTATAGCACTGATTGATGTAACAATGTCTCTGGTCCCCAAAAAGTGTCATTTGGGATCCGATTTGTCCGCCGCAATGTCGCAGTCCCGCTAAAAATCACTGATCGCCGCCATTACCAGTAAAAACAATAAAAAATAAAAAGTCCCTAAATCTATCCCTTAGTTTGCAGACGCGATAACTTTTGCACAAACCAAATCAATATACGCCTATTGTGATCTTTTTTACCGAAAATATGTAGAAGAATATATATCGGCCTAAACTGATGAATACATTGGTTTTATATATATATATATTGTATTATAGCAGAAAGTAAGAAAAAATCTTTTTTTCAAAATTGTCGCTCTCTGTTTATAGCGCAAAAAAATAAAAACCACAGAGGTGATCAAATACCACCAAAATATATCTCAATTTGTGGGGAAAAAAAAAGGATACAACGTCGCACGACCGCGCAATTATCGGTTAATGAGACGCAGTGCTGTATCGCAAAAAAAATGGCCTGGTCATTAAGGGGCATAGGCGTGCACACAGGGTGTGCCAGATGTGCCTGGGCACACCCTAATCACCCTGAGCGCCACGGCTGCTAATTAGGCAGTACAGACAGCTCTCTTGTACCCAGGCTGGGGCCCTATTGGCAGGGGGTCTTACTTATTGCAGACACTGATCCTCTTGTTTCTCCCTCTGCAGCACTACCAGTTTCTCCTCCTCTCCCTTCTTCCAGCTGTGCTGCAGGGGTATCAGTTCTAGCATCTGCGCCCCCCATCCACCTACTGTCCAGGCACCCCGTGTGCCCCTTTCCCCTGCAGCGCACCCGGCTTCCCTCCTCTCCTCTCCCGCTGGCAGCTGCTGGCAGCTGCTATGGGCACACAGGGAGATGTTTCAGGATGGAGAGCCCCTTCGTTTTCTGAATGAACACAGTGAACGATTGATACTGATTGCTCCGGTGTCCATCCATCTCTGAAGCATAGAAAAACTCCATGAAAAAATGATATTCTCCCATGCAGTGGGGTTCTGCCTGCACTGCTAGTTTTGTTTAGGGGCGCAAGGGAAAGCTGTACTTACCCGGTCCTTTGGAAAACCGCTCTCCCACACGTCCAGCGGTGGACTGTTCATGCTGTCCTCACGTCCAGTCTATGGGGGTGATGATATCAGGAACAGTCCATTCACAAGACCGCTAGAGTGCATGCGGGGGGGGGGGGGCAGGAATGGCGGGGACCAGTCTTGCGGTTGGCGGATTAGATAAGTTTATCTCCTCTCCGCAATCATCTAGATCAGTGGTTCTCAACTCCGGTCCTCGAGACCCACTAACAGGCCAGATTTTAAGTATTGCCTCGGGGATATGCAGACTAGAATACTGCAATCACTGAACAGCAAATGAGATCACCTGTGATGTATTTCAGTTATCCTGCAAACCTGACCTGTTAGTGGGTCCCGAGGACCGGAGTTGAGAACCACTGATCTAGATGAAAACGAGAAGTTAACCCATGCAGTTAGGGCCCAGCCCCACTGCATAGGTAAAATACATTTCCCCGGAGTTCTTCTTTAACCACATGTCGACAGCCCGCCGTGGCTTGGCGGCAGCAAAGTGGTTCATTATCTCAAAACGCCGTCACTTGACGGTGGCCGCAAGAACGAGTATTGTGAGCGCAAGCCGCCGGAGGCTCACTGTGGGGGGGGCGGGGCAGGGAGCGGGTAGGGTGGACTCGAACTCCGCCGGCTACCCGCGATGGCCCCCCCCCGGAGTAAAATAACGGAGGTCCGTGTATGTAAATACCGATCTTTGTTCTGACAGAGGGGGAAGGGCTGTGATCTCAGGCTCCCTGTATATGGAAGCCATGATCACTCCCCACCCCCTGCCAGCCCAGCCCCCATACAGTTAGAACACACTGAGGGAACACAGTTAACCCTTAGAGCGCACCCTCCAGGTTAACCCCTTCACTGCCAATGCCATTTACACAGTAATCAGTGCATTTTTATAGCACCGATCGCTGTATAAATGCCAATGGTCCCAAAAAAGTTTCAAAATGGTCTGACATGTCCGCTGCAATAACGCAGTCCTGCTAAAAATCACAAATCACCGCCATTAGTAGTAAAATATTTAAAAAAAAGAAATAAAAACCCCATAAATGAATTCTCATCATTCGTAAACACGGCGACTTTTGCGCAAACTAATCAATAAACGCCGATTGCAATTTTTTTTACCAAAAATATGAGGAAGAATATAAATCGGCCAAAACCGATGAAAAAAAAATGTTTTTTTATATATTTTTTTGGGTTTGTATTTTAGCAAAAAGTAAGAAATTTGGGGGTTTTTTTTGCAAAATTGTTGCTCTTTTTTTGTTTATAGCGGCGATCAGAAATGACACAGAGGGGATCAAATACCACCAAAAGAAAGCTCTGTTTGTGGGAAAAAAGGATGCTAATTTTGTTTGGGTACAACGTCGCACGACCGCGCAATTGTCAGTTAAAGTGACGCAGCGCCGAACAGCAAAAAGTGCTCTGATCCTAACCTGGGAAATCCTTCCGGGGCTGAAGTGGTTAAGTTTGTGAACGAATAAGAAGTCTGTGAGCGCTTCCTATTTATTCATCGGTGCAGCTGAGGCTGGAAAGAAAGAGATTGACAAATCTATGTTCTTAGTCCCTTTCTGTGTCTTAAATGTTTTGTGATTTAAAAAACATCAGATTTTTTAAAAATCCATTTAGACCCCTGACATTTCACCACAGCCCCCCAAAAAGCCCAGTTAAAAATGTAAATACATAAATCAACAAATAGCTAAAAAAAAAAAAAAATTAAAATCGAAAAAATAATTTGAAAAAATGAATTTCTGCCATGGCTGCGAAGCATAGTGCTGCCGCCCGTGCTATGTGCACACCTCTAGCCACTGCCCTTGTTTGAGCTTTGGGGTGCGCACCCTAATGCAGTAAGGTGCACGCACCTACATTGAGGGGGCAAATCCTTTCGGGGCTGAAGTGGTTAAAGAAGTTAATGTGCGTGTAAAGGCAGGTGTCCCAATACTTTTGACAATATAGTGTATTTTAGGTAGGATATAAAAAGGTTTTTACTTGGTGTCTAACAATCTTCAGGCCAAAAATGTGCATTTTAACATGTGTGCACACAAAAAAAAAAAAAATCGCCAATGGCCCTGGCAGCGAAGGAGTTAATATTTAGCTACTTTCAGAATAGATTTCGCAGTGCCCCATCCTATGACCTCTCCATTGTCCTTTGTCTGATTCTTGGGTGACATTCCGGTGGGGTTTCAGGAAACGACACATAAAAATATCTCTCTGGTGTTGTGTGACCTCCTGGTGAGCCGCGACAAAGGTGACTGATGGTTCATTATATATCTTGTGCACATTGTATCCTGCAACACATGATATATTGTTAATGGTGCCACCGTATGCCAGGCATTGCAACGCCAGTGTACCACCATGTGGCAGACATTGTAACGCGATTGTACCACCATGTGCCAGGCATTACACAACCATGTGCTAAGAATTGTACCACCATTATACCACCATGTGCCAGGTATTGTACCATCATTATACCACCATGAGACAGGCATTGCACCACCACGTGCCAGGCATTGTACCATCATTGTAACACCGTGTGCCAGGCATTGTATCACCACTGTACCATGTGCCAGGCATTGTATCACCATGTGCCAGGCATTACACAACCATGTGCCAATAATTGTACCACCATTATATGACCATGTGCCAGGCATTGTACCATCATTGTACCACTGTGTTCCAGGCATTGTACTACCATAATTGTACCACCATGTGCCAGGCATTGTACCCTCATTGTATCACCATGTGCCAGGCATTACACAACCATGTGTCAAGAATTGTACCACCATTATACCACCATGTGTCAGGCATTGTACCATCATTGTACCACCGTGTTCCAGGTATTGTACTACCATAATTGTACCACCATGTGCCAGGCATTGTACCATAATTGTATCACCATGTGCCAGGCATTGTACCATCATTGTACCACCATGAGACAGGCATTGTACCATCATTATAACACTGTGTGCCAGGCATTGTACCACCACTGTACCACCATGTGCCAGGCATTGTACCACCATTGTATCACCATGTGCCAGGCATTCTACCATTATTGTACCCCCATGTGCCAGGCATCGTACCATCATTGTACCACCGTGTGACAGGCATTGTACCACCATGTGCCAGGCACTGTACCATTATTGTATCACTGTGTGCCAGGCATTGCACCACCATTGTACCACCATGTGCCAGGCATTGTACCATCATTGTACCACTGTGCGACAGGCATTGTACCACCATGTGTTAGGCATTGTAACATCATTGTAACACTGCATGTCAGGCATTGTATCACCATGTGTCAAGCATTGTACCACCATTGTACAACCATGTGCCAGGCATTGTATCACCATTGTACAACCATTTGCCAGGCATTGTACCACCATGTGCGAGGCATTGTTCCATGATTGTACCACGGAGTTCCAGGCCTTGCATCATCATCTGCGAGGCATTGTACCACCATGTCGGGTCCCTCGCCGGCAAGAGGGAGGAGCCAGAATCGCCGGTGAGGGACGCCAGAAGAGGAGGATCTGGGCTGCTCTGTGCAAAACCATTACAGAGCAGGTAAGTACAACATGTTTGGTATTTTAATGTAAAAAAAAAACAAGGGTTTAGTAACACTTTAAGGAAAAGGGGGTGCTCATCCTGGACAGCCAAGCCTGATGCTTGGATTAAGAAGTTGGCATGCATTTTTTGGGGATCCAGCATTTTTTTTTTTTTTTGCATTGGGACTCCCTTTAAAAACCATTGGATGGGTTGTGTAGCGCCCCCATAGTCATAGGTGCATTTATGTAGTGAATTTTGTTATGAGAGGTAAAATCTAGTCAGAATTGACAGTAGATGAAGGCCTGATTGATTTGATCTGGGCTGGGGAGTGGCTCAGGGAAGGCTGGAGATTGCAGGAAGGAACACACCTTGGATACTCCTCCCCTTTTTGAGATGGAAAGCTCTGGAAAAGGGAATGGATGAGGAGGTGTCATTTTCTGATGTATGACAAGGAGCCCTGACCAATCCACAGTCTGGATTGGCAGGGGGCAGGCCTCCTTAAATACAGTGATCTGCCAGCAGGGGGGAGGAGAGTGTTGGGTGGAAGAGGGAGATGTAGCAGAGGTGCTGTGGAGGTCTCACCTGGGAAGGGAGCCCCCAGTCTGGGGGGGGGGGGAGGTGACCATGAGGCCTGGTAGCTCGGGTGCAGCCAGGAAGAGGAGTTGGTTCCTGGAGCGGTACAAGGGAGCAGGAGAACAGCAGAGAGGCTAAATAGAGGACTCTTTAAAGGATCCACCGGTGTCGGTGAGTGGCAGCCCCTGGGAGTTGGATGAGAAGGCTGGAGCAGGCTGGGGAGAAGACAGTGGACAGTCTGTAGAGGTCAGAGAAGCCAAGCAGGGGAAGGAGGGCCACTGGACAATAAGGCAGGCCAGAGGGACCTGGAAGATGGATGGGTTGGGAGTTGTAGTTCATCCAGTGCCCAACTAGCACCAATGTAGTTAGCTACACAAATGAGGGTCCATGGCTTCACAATTGGGAGCCTGTGACCCTTACCCACAACGGGTGGTCCGGACGCTCTGCTAACAGTAAGAGCAGGCCTCACCATGTGCTAGCTGTGGTGGAAGAGGAAGTGTCATGGAGGTCTGATAAATTGCCTTTCAGGCCGGTAACAGCAAGTAGTGTGCAGGAGAGAAGAAGGAGAAGAGTAACGGTCAGCAATTGTATGGGTTGAAGGAGGGAGTGTATATACGGAAGTGTATATAGAAGGTCCTGTGATTGATTCTTGGGTATCCCACAGTCACCCCTATCCATGTTTAACCCCTAAATAAAACAACAAAAACAAAGTACTGGCCTGTTCAGTAGGGTTGCCACCTGTACGGTTTGACCCCGGACAGTCCGATTTTTGAATGATGTGTTCGGGTTTACATCTGCCCCAGACCCGGACACCTCATTCACACACCGCACTGCACCGGGAGAGACAAGGCTGCTCGCTACAACACTATCTGCTCTGTCTCTCCTCCTGACAGCAGCCTGTGTCACAGTGTCAGGACTGAGAGTGTCAGTGGATCAAAGCTTTCCCTCCTCCTTCTCTGCTCTCTATTCACTCAAATGGGAGGAGAAGGAGGAGGAGGGGAGGAAGGACACGCTGGTAGAGTTGAGCGAACTTCTAGAAGTCCGGGTTCTGCTGGTTCGGCCGAACTTCGGGTCAAAGTCCGGGTTCGGGTCCGGACAGAACCCGAACTTTGTCCCGGACCCGGTCGTCTTGGGCCTGAAGATCTTCAAGCGAGTTGAGATGGTCGCACAGGAAGGAGGGGAGGAGGAGGAAGAGGAGGGTAAACTCACTTATCTCTCGTCTCTTCCTCCTCCCTTTCGAAACTAGGTGACTGTGAGAGTCAGGACTGTGACACTGTGTCCGACGACAGTCCTCCTCTCTGTCTCGTCTATCACAACATCGCTCGTCGGAACAGAGAGGGCCACGTCACGCCACACACTTACTCCACAGGCCCAGACCCCGTCTACATTTGGGCTTGTGTAGTAAGTTTT
>BLSH010287291.1:412442-432232 GCA_018402905.1 Glandirana rugosa | reverse complement strand
GCATTCTCCCCTCTTGAAGCACCACCAAGCACATATCCAACTCCTCCCACCCCTCTGCTAGCACTAATCCTCTCTCCAGAACATACAGTATCTGACCTCTGCATTTTGTGCATTATTTTTGACCCCTGCATTCCGTGTAGAACACTCACAATTCGGCCATGCACACTGTTCACCAGGGAGTGCTATGCATCCCACATTACTGCTCTCTTTCGGGCCACCAAAAGTGTCACAGGTCTTTTACAATGTTATAGCGTATACTCCAAAAAAAAAAATGCCGCCGCTAAAGTGTTCGGGTTTGGCTTGAAGAAAAGGTGGCAACCCTACTGTTCAGTGACTCCAGGTTTGTAGAAATCGTTTGATTGAGGGCAGCAGGCAGGTGGACCACAACTACCAGCCACCCCTAAGGGGGCACATAGCAACATTTTTTTGCAAAGGGGGCTTCCAGCTTCCAATAAGCCCCCCCACCCACACACCACCACAACCACCTAACTATGGAAGTGGAAAGAGGCCCTTGTCCTCATCAAAATGGGGCTGCACACTCAACCCCCCCCCCCACACACACACACACACCTTTACTGAACAGCCAAGCTAGATGCTCAGATTAAGGATCTGGCATTCATTTTTTTTTTGGGGGGGGTGTCTAACTTTTTTTTTTTGCATTGGGACTTCCTTTAAAATCCTTTGTATGGGTTGAAAGATTTTACTTTTCAAAGGGGGCTTCCAACTTCCAATAAGCCCTCCCACCCACACACCAGACAAACCACCTAGCCAGGGTAGTGGAAATATGCCCCTATCCTCATCAACATGCACCATCATATGAAGAGAATGATTCAGGAAGGGGGGGGGGGTGTGGGCTGACCCCCTCCCCCCCTTTTACTGAACAGCCATGCTAGATGCTCAGATTAAGGATCTGGCATGAATGTTTGGTGGGATCGAACATTTTTTTTATTTTGCATTAGGACTTCCTTTAAAATCCCTTTAAAATCCATTGAATGGGTTTTTGAAAAGGGGGCTTCCAGCTTCCAATAAGCCCCCCACCCACACACCACCACAACCACCTTGCCAGGGTAGTGGAAAGAGGCCCTTGTCCTCCTCAACATGGGGTCAAGATGCTTTGCCAAGGGGTCACCCCTGGCTAGGTACCTTCATGTGGAGGGCATGATTTAGGAAGGGGGGGCTGAACATTCACCCCCCCACCCTTTCCTGGACAGTCAAGCTAAATGCTTGGATTAAGGCTCCGGCATGGATTTTTTGGGAGACCCCAATTTTTTTTTTCATCTTTTGTATTTATGACTCCCTTATAAATCCCTTTAACCACTTCACCCCCGGAAGGATTTTCCCCTTTAGGACCAGATCACTTTTTGCGATTTGACACTGCGTCGCTTTAACTGACAATTGCGCGGTCGTGCAACGTTGTACCCAAACAAAATTTGTGTCCTTTTTTTCCCACAAATAGAGCTTTCTTTTTGGTGGTATTTGATTCCCTCTGCGTCATTTCTGATCCCCGCTATATACAAAAAGAAGAGCGACAATTTTGCAAAAAAAAAAAAAAAACATTTTTTCTTACTTTTTGCTAAAATACAAATCCAAAAAAAATATATAAAAAAACATTTTATTTCATTGGTTTTGGCCGATTTATATTCTTCCTCATATTTTTGGTGAAAAAAAAAATCTCAATCAGCGTTTATTGATTGGTTGCCGCGTTTACAAATGATGAGAATTAATTTATGGAGTTTTTATTTATTTATTTTTACTAGTAATGGCGGTGATCTGCGATTTTTAGCGGTACTGCGATATTGGGGCGGACATGTCGGACCATTTTGACACTTTTTTGTGACCATTGGCATTTATACAGTGATCAGTGCTATAAAAATGCACTGATTACTGTGTAAATGCCATTTGCAGTGGAGGGGGCGCTCTAAGGGTTAACTGTGCTCCCTCAGTGTGTTCTAACTGTATGGGGGGCTGGGCTGGCTGGGGGAGGGGAGTGATCGCTGCTTCCATATACAGGGAGCCTGTGATCACAGCCCTTCCCCCTCTGTCAGAACGGAGATCCGTGTTTACTTACACTGACCTCCATTCTTTCACTGCGGGGGGAGACATCGCGGGTAGCCAGCGGAGATCGAGTCCGCCCTACCCGCTGCCTGCCCCCCCCCCGGACACAGTGAGCGCGCAAGCAATACACGTTCTCGCGGCCGCCGTCAGGTGACGGCATTTTGCGATAATGAGCCAAGTTGCCGCTGCCAAACCACGGCGGGTGGTTGGCAACTGATTTTAAAATCCATCGGATGGGTTGGAATATTTTGGATTGGTCAAGTTGCAAGTGGGGGTATACGTAGTTACCCCCCCCCCCCCATTCTTTCATCTTTACTAACATACAGAAAACAAAATCAAATAGGAAATATTCTTAATGATTCACTTCTAATTATATCAAAGGAAACCAGAAACATGCAGCAAGTTAAGAAAAAAAAAATCTTCCAGACGACAGAAAAATGAAATAAAAAGAAGAGGCAAATTTGTCAGAGGAGGAAGGCGACCTCCAGCTGCCCTGCACAGTTATGATAAAGCTGCAGAGAAACCCGCGCCCACTCCCCAAATTAATCCGCTCATGAATGGGCACACATTTGCTTGTAACCTTTAAAAGTAAGTAGGCGTGATGTAATAAAAGGAGAACCCACTTAGATTCTCTAAATGAATAATCCTTCTACATCTGTTCCCAGAATGTTAATAATTACAAGTAATGATCCCAGTCTGGAGCATCTCGGATTATTGACCCCTTCTGAGCTTCTAGGGCAGGGTTTCTCAACCAGGGTTCATGGGCGTCCGCAGAAATTTTTTCAGGGAGGGGCATCATTTTAAGGTCACCCATGCTATGCCGCTTTTTGACATTATCACATTATCACGGTCAGACACTGCGGACATAGTACAGGAGATGGTCAGAGACTGCAGACATAGAACAGGAGATGGTCAGAGACTGCAGACATAGAACAGGAGATGGTCTGAGACTGTGGACATGGCACACGAGACGATCAGAGACTTCATACATAGCCCAAGAGGATAAGGACCTAGTGGGCAACCCCCGATCCGATCCCTGATTCCGGGGGGGGGGGCAATTGCCCCCCCTTGCCCCTATCTGCGGACGCCCATGCCAGGGTTCCTCCAGAGGTTGCTAGGGGTTCCTTGAGCAATGGTCAATTTCTACCTCTCAGATAAATTCCCAATGACATCATTGATCTTTTTAGCTATCTGTAAGGGGGAATTCTTCCCAATGACCACAAGTGTAAGGAGCATTCTTCCCATTGACCATCACACTAATGTATCATGAGTTGTAGATTTTTTTTTTTTAGCAGGGGTTCCCCGAGACCGGAGAATTATTTCAAGGGTTCCTCGCTGTTGAAAAGCTTGAGAAAGGCTGATCTAGGAGGTACCGGGTGAATCGGGAGACCAGTGCATGCTGGGTAGATGTCAACTCTCCACCCATAAGGCAATTCAATAATAATACATCAAATTAATAACAGTTATTAGTGCAAATTATAGTGTCTATAAACCTACACTATATTGTCAAAAGTATTGGGCCGCCTGCCTTTACACGCACATGAACTTTAATGGCATCCCAGTCTTAGTCCGTTGGGTTCAATATTGAGCTGGCCCACCCTTTGCAGCTATAACAGCTTCTACTCTTCTGGGAAGGCTGTCCACAAGGTTTAGGAGCGTCTATGGCAGGGGTAGGCAACCTGGGGCCTTCCAGCTGTTGCAGAACTACAAGTCCCATCATGCCTCGGGAGTAATTATAACTGCCAGCCTTGCAATGCCTCATGGGAAATGTAGTTCCCCAACAGCTGGAGGGCTACTGGTTGCCTACCCCAGGTCTATGGGAATGTTTGACCATTCTTCCAAAAGCGTATTTGTGAGGTCAGGCACTGATGTTGGACGAGAAGGCCTGGCTCACAGTCTACACTCTAAGACCCCATACACACTATTCAATTTTTTTCTGCAGATTTTTGTCTTCAGATTCACCAAAACCATATAATATGAGATCAAACCTTAGTAGTTTTAATTTGTATGCAATAAGGCAGGCCCTTGCACTACATGGTTTTGGTAAATCTGAAGACAAAAATCTGCAGAAAATCCAATAGTGTGTATGGCAGTGGTTCTCAACTCCGGTCCTTAGGACCCACTAACAGGCCAGGTTTGCAGGATAGCTGAAATACATCACAGGTGATATCATTTGCTGCTCAGTGATTGCAGTATTCTAGTCTTCCCCCCCCTTCCCCTTCCCCCCCCTCTCCTCTCCTCCTCCCCCTTTTCCCTCCCTCCCCCCCCCCTCCCCTCATCCCCCACCCTCATGTAATTGGCACCTTGACCCTATACATCTCAACTTTAAACTACCATTTGTATTTAGGCACTAAAACTAGACCTCCAAAAATTCACACTGATAAGCCCCATTCTTGCCGATGAGGAGCAATATAGGTGCGCCTGGGCCTCTCCTGGCCTGATTGGATACCTGGGTAAGTTCAGCCAGACTTGTTAAAAATGTTTTTCCCCTTTATTTCTACTAAATAATACAGCTTTTTCACATGGATAGCTATTATGAAATTTGTTATATATTGTTAAACGTATTTAACTCTGTACCATCAACTTTTATAGATATCCCTCCTGAAGAAGCGCCTTGTCGCAAAACATGTAGAGGAACCATGATATCTATGTCCTGACACCATTTGAATGCTCCCCTCTTCTCTTCCCCGCTTCTACTACCTGATTGTTTTTAAATTAATGTATCAAGAATACAATTTCTATATTTTTTAATTTATTGTTGTTACCCTGTATATACACCTGGTGTCGTGATAGTCCAAACACCACTTTCTTTAGTAAGGGGTATTGACTGGGGACCTTTACTCTGACTCCTACATTCATGATTCATCATGGACGAGACACCCTCAATTTGTTATAAATGCTTAGATGGTCTGTAGAGGTACAATATTGAATATCTCCCCAAGGTAATACCTAAAATCTGGCCTGTTGGTGGGTCCTGAGGACAGGAGTTGAGAACCACTGGTGTATGGGGTCTAATTCATCCCAAAGGTGTTCTAACGGGTTGAGGTCAGGACTCTGTGCAGGCCAGTCAAGTTCCTCCACCCCAAACTCGCTCATCCATGTCTTTCTGGACCTTGCTTTGTGCAGTGGTGGGCAGCCATGTTGGAACAGGAAGGGGCCATCCCCAAACTCTTCCTACAAAGTTGGGAGCATGAAATTGACCAAAATGTCTTGGTATGCTGACGCCTTAAGAGTTCCCTTCACTGGAACTAAGGGACCAAGCCCAACCCCTGAAAAACAACCCCACACCATAATTCCCCCCTCCACCAAATGATATGGACCAGTGCACAAAGCAAGGTCCATAAAGACATGGATGAGCGAGTTTGGGGTGGAGGAACTTGACTGGCCTGCACAGCGTCCTGACCTCAACCCGATAGAACACCTTTGGGATGAATTAGAGCAGAGACTGCGAGCCAGGCCTTCTCATCCAACATCAGTGCCTGACCTCACAAATGCTCTTCTGGAAGAATGGTCAAACATTCCCATAGACACTCCTAAACCTTGTGGACAGCCTTCCCGGAAGAGTTGAAGCTATTATAGCTGCAAAGGGTGGGCCAACTCAATATTGAACCCTACGGACTAAGACTGGGATGCAATTAAAGTTCATGTGCGTGTAAAGGCAGGTGTCCCAATACTTTTGGTAATATTGTGTATATCTGAAAATCGATCAGTCCTGATGTACTCATTTCTTGAGACCCAAAAATGCCAAGAGAGTAAAAATACCCCCCAAATAACCCCTTTTGGAAAGTAGACAGTCCAAGGCATTTAGTAAGAGGCAAGGCGAGTTTCTTGAAGTTGTCGTTTTTTTGTCAGTTTTTTTGGAAAATGAAGAAATTTAAAAAAATATTTTTTTCATTTTTTTTTTAAATACTGTCACAAGTGCTGTACAGCATTATCAGATAACTAGTGTGGCAATCACCGGGGACCCTGACTGATGACAGTATGTAAAAGAAACAAAAAACAAAAAAAAATGTAAATAATTATTTTCAATGTTTTATATATTTTATTTTCCTTTTCCTTTTTGAGACATTTTTCTTTCTTTCTTTTTTTTACATGATGTGACCAGAACAATACAGTGTTACCATAGCAACACTACTACTCTGGGAAGGTGATCAGGTTTTTTTTTGATTGGCCACAGCTACTTACATGGTACAGATGGGCTGTGATTGGTCACAGCTACTCACATGGTACAGATGGGCAGTGATTAGCCACAGCTACCCACATGGTACAGATGGGCTGTGATTGGCCACAGTTACTCACATGGTACAGATGGGCAGTGATTAGCCACAGCTACTCATATGGTACAGATGGGCTGTGATTGGCCACAGCTACTCACATGGTACAGATGGGCAGCGAGTAGCCACAGCTACTCATATGGTACAGATGGGCTGTGATTGGCCACAGCTACTCACATGGTGCAGATGGGCAGTGATTAGCCACAGCTACTCATATGGTACAAATGGGCTGTGACTGGCCACAGCTACTCACATGGTACAGATGGGCAGTGATTAGCCACAGCTACTCATATGGTACAAATGGGCTGTGATTGGCCACAACTACTCACATGGTACTGATGGGCAGTGATTAGCCACAGCTACTCACATGGTACAGATGGGCAGTGATTAGCCACAGCTACTCATATGGTACAAATGGGCTGTGATTGGCCACAGCTACTCACATGGTACTGATGGGCAGTGATTAGCCACAGATACTCACATAGTACAGATGGGCTGTGATTGGCCCTGTCTGTACCATGTGATCACATGTTATCCAGTGGACACAGCGGGTGTCAGATTGTGCTGCAGCGTTGCATATAGGGCGTGCAAGGCGCAATCCTGATAGGATGTCAAATGCAGTCTTCTCAACTTTTGAAGACGGGAATGAGAAACACCTATTAGCAAAAGTATGTATGCATAGGACATGCTTCGTTGACTACTTCAGCCCCAGAAGGTTTTACCCCCTTAATGACCAGTCCATTTTTTGCGATACAGCACTGCGTTATTTTAGCTGACAATTGCGCAGTCCTGCGATTTTGTACACAAATAAAAATGATGTCCGTTTTTTCCCCACAAATAGAGTTTTCATTTGGTGGTATTTGATCACCTCTGCGGTTTTTATTTTTTGCGCTATAAACAAAAAAAGACCAAACATTTTGAAAAAAAAAAAAAAATTCTGTTATGAAACATTTCCAATAAAAAAAAATGTAAAAAATCAAATTAATTCATCAATTTAGGGAAATATATATTCTGCTACATATTTTTGGGAAAAAAACTCTGCGCCCCGATTTTGAAGCCTATGAGAGCCTCTGGCTCTAATCAGTGCTTCAAAAAAACACCCCCCACGCCCATCCCCGCCATAGGAATTCATGCGCCTGGAGTCCTGAAAGGGGCCGGGCACATGAATAGGGAGGGCGGCGGCATGGATGGGGGGGGCACCCATGTGCCCACAATGGATTTGCGCAGCCGAGACACCTTGCTGCAGTATAACTGCGGCGGTTGGTCGGCAAGTGGTTAGAGGAGAACTATAAAACAAAAATGATTAGTTAAACCCCAAAGTTACTTTTTTTTATCACTACTATTCCTTTATATCGGCTTTTGAAATTTACAAATGCAGCAATTTAGAAATTGGATGAAAAGGTTTAGCACATTTCATTTTATATGCAAATATATAGATCAGACCAACATGAGTGACAAATGAGGAGGAAAGAGGAACAGAGGGACTTTGTTCCAAATCAGGGACATTCCTTCAAAATCCGGGACAGTTGGGAGCTATGGTCATACGACGTCCACCCAGGATGAGGGAGCTCCCGCTTGGCCTTCATATTGCAATAGGCTGGGCAGGAGGCAATTGAAAATCATTAAGCTGAATCTCTGAATGCTCTAAAAAATGAAAGATTTATAAATGTACCGTCAATGAGTCATGGAGAGAAATGCAATTCAAACTGATCCATAAAGCATTCATTCTGTTCCTCCCTATGAACTCAACAACTCATCCTCCATTGTGCCCACAATGTGGTCATTCCAAACCTTCATTATTTTACAGATTCTGGCAATGTCCTACGATTTCCACATTATGGGACCAATTAACTAAATTTATATTTAGGGTAACAGGCCTAAGCATCCCCAAAACACCTCTCTCAATGCTATTTAGTCATAGTCCAGCCAGACAACCTACCCCTGGTCATCCAAGCAAGGCTACCCCTCTATGGGTTGCATCTCAGTCTTCTAGCTGCAGGGAAAATTATCCTAAAAACCTGGACCATATGCCCCCCCCCCCCCCTTACTGTGTCAGCAGTCATCAAAGAACTCACAACTGTTCTTTACAAAGAAAAATTAGACACAAACATTAGACATTCGGAACTATGCTCCCACTAAAACGTTTTCTATGAGATGGTGCTCATACATCAAATACACCTACTCTCAAATGGAAATAACGGCATTAATGACATCCTTTCATTACACAAAATGGTACCCTAAGACATCCTTGACCCACTCCCTGGGCTAATTGAAGATTCTGGTGTGTTGCTACGGCTATTAATGACTTTAATCAATAATATAGGGTTAGATTTTTAGGCCATGTGCTTTTCGAAGGAAGTCAGGCTTCCCCCTCCCCCCTCCAATGATATGTATATAGACCAGTTAGATGGCTAGAGAATAAATTCTCTAGCAGGAAGTAGAGGACAGGAAGTTGGTGGGAGGGGCTGGAGGTTTTTGAAAAACAACCATGTGTTCGGACAAAGGAGTTGAGTTTGGAAGGACGATGATGCAAGATGTATGTTGGAAGCTGGAGAACTTTCGAGCCATTTTGAGTTGGACTGAACAAGGAATCGAGACGAACATTACATCTTAAACCCTAAGTTGAGTAACTCGTTTAGTTTACTTATTATGCATGTTGTAGACATACTTTGTAAGCTATGAGTTGTGTTGTATTGTGTATCCTACAGTTGTATGTGCAGATTTTTTTCTGTTTACTAAAGCATTGATACACTACAGAATTCTAGGCTTCTTTGGTTTTACCACAAGTAACCTTAATAGATTTGAAGCAAGCAAAACATCTGGCTCCCTGATCTACTAATTAGACCTATTCATCCATGTGACACGCACCTTCACACCATCCCCTTTATTTCTAATACTGAGGCTACCTAGATCGTTTATGTAGAAATCTAGACAACACTGGCAATTGTGAAAATCTTACTGATTAGTATTTGACTAGTGCAAAACAGGTTACCGGTCAACCCATTGTCCAAACTATAGGTTGGTTTTCTCTTCCTGTACCACGCGAGACTACTAGCCACTATACCGTTACTGATACTTCATATATCTTAACACCAGTATGCCATGATTGTCTGTTACTATAATGTGTATTTTATTCTATGTGTGTGCCTTTTTAAATTTTCAATAAAAATATCTTAAAAAAAAATAAAAAAAATTAAAGAAGTCTGTAAAGAGCTACTGTAGTGCAAACTCTGTTACATTCCTGTCTGAGCGTGGCAGCGAGTAATACACACAATTGCTGTGAATGCTGCGTGTTTCCATTAAAATACCCGGGGGCAGCTACTGGGTGTGTGTGACCAGTCCCAGTGCCGACCACTCTCAGTCTCATAGTGCTTAGATGTGGCTCTAGAGTAGAAAAATCTCTGCATGGGGTGCGGCTAAGAGTGTCATCATCCCATTCTGGTGGCAGCAGTGGGATCTGAGAGTGTAGACGTCACTATATGGAATTAGAAAAGCTTTGGTGATGTGAATATCTTTCTGTGTTCTGGGTGACCCACCCTCTGTCATTGGCACATTTTGGACTTTCTTTCTTCTGATCCGCAGACCATGCTGAGAGGTTTAGAAAGAAATATAGACCTCTGGATTCTTCGTTCTGCACAGGACATACTGGAAGATATTGTGAACAGTCCTGATTGCAGAGCTTGCCATGAGCGCGCTGCTTCCGTTTCAATCGACGATATTACACGGGTCTCCTGGGGGCCCGAGTCTTCCCTTATTACTGCGCCACATAAACAAGGAGCCGATAGCATATCTTCCTGCGTTATGAGCTGAGGTCCCTGAGTACTCGTATCCTCGCACCAGGATGTGTAGATTAAACAAAATCACATAATTAATTTTAATATTGCTTGTGTGCCGCAGAGGAAATAAAACGTGTCGCTCCGACCGACCCCAAGGGCGTTATTCACGGTCACTCCCAGCATGCCCTGCTTTCCGCATATACGCTAAGCTGATGCCATCCAATTGTCTGCAGTAATGTGCATACTGGTAAAGGATGGCTACCCCTATCCAAAATAATAATAAAAAAACATTGTGCCCTGAGTTCACTCGGCTTTAGCCTATGAAATACTTACGCTATTCCTCACTTCTCCGACATCGCTCCTCTCCAATCCCCTCCATTCATGGAATGTCAGCTAGCAGGCAGTGGTTACTTTGTTTCCCCATTTAAGTTATTGCGATAAGTTCTAATGGCTTGGAGTGCCCCTTTAAGTGCCGATGTTTCCGCTCCGGTGATCTACTGCTAATTTGGGTTGACGTCTGAAATGCTCATCCAAAAGTCATATGCAGTGTAGAGGCGCCGCACTCCCAAAAGCCTGATGTAAAGTGAAAGTGAAAAGCGGCCTCAGCTTCTGCTCCCCCCAGGTCACACCCTTGATGAGTTTCGCCCCACCTCCAGGACTTAGTCAAAGAGGTTCTATGATTAAGCCCTGCGGTGAGGCGAAATGTGTCAGTGCATGGCTTGGGAGGAGCCAAGGCGGAGGCCACTTTACACTTTCACCTTACACAGGGCTGTTGGGAGTGTGGCATCCCTACACTGCATATGCCCATTTAAGCTGTTGTCTCTTTACAATCCTTCCAGTATGGAGAATAAGTAAATTTCCTCCTGGAATGATCATATATATGATCATAAGTGTATATATATATATATATACCCTGGGTGGAGATTTGCTCTGACCAGTCCAGGCTGGCTAGTGGGAAGATAGGTAGCTTGGTTGGCACATGGTCCAGCCAGGTTGTGGTTGGTAAGTCTTGGGACAGGGAGGGACTAGAAGTGATGTCACTCCTGGAAACAGGAACCAGAAGTGATGCCACTCCTGGAAACAGGATCCAGAAGTGATGTCACTCCTGGAAACAGGAAATAGAAGTGATGTCATATACAGCCGGATCGGGGAAGTCGCTGCTAGTAGCAGCCATTGTATATAATGTGCTCATAGAGGAAATTGGGTAGGAGAAGGGCTTTGTGAGGCCTTAGGCAAAACCTAGACATGAGGCCCTACTCACGCCCTTAATGGGAAATATAATTCAAGCGATAAAAAAATGTACTTTATAAAATGCATATATTAAGAGCTTTAAAGTGCTGGTGTCAGTACTCTCCATCTCGGTAATGGTGTCAGTGTCAAATTAGGTGGTGGCAAGGCCCCTGTGAGTGTGAGGCCTTAGGCGACCGCCTAATTTGCCTAATTAGAGAGCCGCCTCTGGAGAAAGGGCGTTCTTATATCCCCGAAACATTGTTTTTTCTTCTTCTCCTCTCTCTTTTCACCAGGGTCAGCTATCCTTTTCAGTACTCTATTCTGGGTACTGATCTCCTGCATGTATTTCTGAACACCGGTTGCGATATGATTTAAATGGTACTCATTGTACACACACTCACCGGTCACTTTATTAGGTACACCTTTACAATTGCTTGGTAACATAAATTGCTAATCAGCCAATCACATGGCAACAACTCAATGCATTTAGGCATCTAGACGTGGTGAAGACAACTTTCTGAAGTTCAAACCAAGCATCAGAATGGGGAAAAAGGGGAGTTAAGTGACTTTGAAAGTGGCATGGTTGTTGGTGCCAGATGGGCTGGTCTGAGTATTTCAAAAACTGCTGATCTGCTGGGATTTTCAGGCACAACCATCTCTCGGGGTTTACAGAGAATGGTGGGAAAAAGAGAACATATCCAGTGAGTGGCAGTTGTGTGGAGGAAAATGTCTTGTTGAAGTCAGAGGAGAATGGGCAGACTGGTTCCAGATGATGAAAGGCAACAGTAACTCAAATAACCACTCGCTACACCCAATGTATGCAGAATACCATCTCTGACCGCACAACACATCTAAGCTTGAAGCAGATGGGCTACAGCAACAGAAGACCACACCGAGTGCAACTCCTGCCAGCTAAGAGCAGGAAACTGAGTCTACAATTGGCACAGGATCACCAAAATAGGGCAAAAGAAGATTGGAAAAAAGTTGCCTGGTCTGATGAGTCTGAATTTCAGCTGCGACATTCAGATGGTGGGGTCAGAATTTGGTGCATGGATCTATCCTGCTTTGTATCACTGGTTCAGGCTGGTGGTGGGGGTGTAATGGTGTGAGGGATATTTTCTTGGCACAATTGGGCCCCTTAGTATCAACTGAGCATGGTTTAAACACCACGGCCTACCTGAGTATTGTTGCTGACCATGTCCATCCCTTTATGACTGCAGTGTCCCCATCTTCTAATGGCTCCTACCAGCAGGATAATGCACCATGTCACAAAGCTCCAATCATCTCACCACTGGACAATGAAATCACTGTACTCCAATGGTCTTCACACTCACCAGATCTCATCCAATCATCTCACCACTGGACAATGAGGTCACTGTACTCCAATGGTCTTCACACTCACCAGATCTCATCCAATCATCTCACCACTGGACAATGAGGTCACTGTACTCTAATGGCCTCCACACTCACCAGATCTTAATCCAATAGAGCACCTTCGGAATGTGGTGGAACGGGAGATTGGCATCATAGACGTGCAGCCAACAAATCTGCAACAACTGTGTGATGCTATCATTGTCACTATGGACCAAAATCTCTGAGGAATGTTTGCAACACCTTGTTGAATCTTTGCCACGGAGAATGAAGGCAAAGGGGGTCCAACCCTAATAAAGTGGCCGGTGAGTGTATATACATGGATGTATTTTTGGTGGTTGGATTTAACAGTGGAGCGAATATCTATGCTGTTTTATGCTTGATGGGATATGACATACTTGGATATTAGTACTTATTGTATAATTGTATGTATATGCCAAATACAGTACAACTTTATTGCTAAAACATTTTTTGTTATGTGGTGTGCTTACTCTGTATATTTAATATTGGTGGGAAGATGAGAGCCGCAAGAGAGAGATGCCTTAAGAGACTTTCTATTCTTCACTACCCCAAAGATGGCCATCCCTGCTATTGGGCACACCACTATGTGAGAGAGAACTGTTGACTGATAGATTAACTCAGAACTGATGATTACAATGGAGAAGATGTGATTTAATGGACTGTTCAAATAAAATCAAGTTGGACCAAACTTATGGCTGCTTCTTGTGTCTGAAGTGGGACCTTAGTAACTTTGCTGCTGTGAAGTGAGATAGCACACCATTAAACCAAGTTAGACAGTGCACCTCATCAAGAAGCCACGTGGTGAAGAGGAAACCCAGTTTACCCAACTTTCTGCAAACCCAATTGTACTAGAAGATCATGGTGGATAGGGGAATCTGAAGCCTGTCCAGTAACCATGCTTAAAGTGGTTGTCAACCTGTGACAACCACTTTAACCTACAGGTAAGTCTATAATAAGGCTTACCTGTAGGTGCCCTGCATATCTCCCAAACCTGCACGGTTTAGGAGACCTACTGTGTACTGCGATGTGCCTACGTCACACACATGCGCAGTGAAGAAACGGCCTCCATGCTGTTCCTTCACTGTGATCGTGCCGTGACTGGTGGCTCCCACACGCATAATGTCACGCCACTCCGGCCAGTCACAGAGCCGGTGATCGCGGCCCCGGAAGGAAGAGGGGCAGAAGATGGGACATCCCTGGGTATCGCTGGCTTCCAATGCAGGTAAGTGGTACATAATGGGCTAATATGCGGTGCATAGTAACCCATTATGCTTTTACATTGCAGGGTAACATAGAGGAAGTAAAACCCATTAGGGTTTACTTTCTCTTTAAACCAAGTTAGACAGTGCACCTCATGAAGCACCCACATAGTGAAGAGGAAACCCAGTTTACCCAACTTTCTGCAAACCCAGTTGGACTAGGAGATGATGGTGGATAAGGGAATTGGAACCACGCTTAAGACATCCGGCCTGGCGCGGTAAGTATCCCCAGTTACAGTGGCATGATTACCAAGGAGGACCAGGAGTATGGTGAGAGTGTGAAAATGGTGAATAATATTTTGTACCTTGCCTTAGGCACACCATATGTGCAAAGACAAGAAGAGAGTCCAGGGCAGAGACATAGGTTGAAACTTGTGGATCCCAATGCAAAAATTGACCTGGGGCTCCTCATTACCATCCGTCGCTTCCCTTGCACACCAAGATACTCCCACTGTGCACCAAGATGGTAAAAGTGGTGGGCTTGTGTGTAAAAGACAAAACTCAGACGGCCAGCCCTGGGCCTTCTGACTTCAAAATACCCACACAATCCACATACAAGCCTACTGCTTTCACATGACAGCTCAGAGTGTGGTCTACCTGCCCCCAAATTTGTGCATGTGCAGGGTTATGCAGAACGGGGAGGGGCTGAGCAGATGGTGCGCTGCTGGGGGAAAGGGCTTGCCTTGGCACCCTATGTAGGAGAAACTGGAAACTCAGAGGGCCCAGCAGGGGAGGGCTGGCAGCCTTAGGCCTGGGGGGCAAGTCCAGGCAAGTGACCCATTGAACCACCGAATCAGCTCACCATCCATGCCCACCTGATTTTAGAAAGGATATTAATGTTATGAAGCAAGACAAATATGATACAATGTAGTAACATAATTTAATGTTAATAGCAACAAAGGAGGTTTAACAAAAAGAATGCATCAATGCAGCTCATCAGTGCCCACCAATGCAGCCTCATCAATGCCTATCAGCTTAGCCTCACCAGTGCCCATCAATGTAGCCTCACCAGTGCCCATCAATGCAGCCTCACCGGTGCCTATCAAATGCAACCTGATCAGTGCCCATCATGCAGGCTTGCCAGTGCCTATCAGCACAGCTGGCCCTGGGTGCCCCCCCCCCCCTTTGCCTGCAGTTAGTTGGTGGCTGCGCCCCTGGCCCCTGCTTCCTTCCTCCACAAGAAGAAAAAAGTGTGAGCGGGCAGCGGCCGTCGGCCATTTTGATTGTAAGTTATGGTAGCCTGGGGGGCAATTGCCGCCCTGCCCCCTGGCCCAGCCCTCCCCTGGGGCCCAGGATGGGTCTGGCCCTCTGAATTTACTGAATTATCCATGCAGGGATACACGGTAAGCGCAATTGCCCAGAGACATAGTGCAATAATGTGGCAGGGAGGCCACATGGGCCATTGCGACCCCTCAATCTCCACCCATGGTTCAAGGGCTGGGGACTGACAATGTGGCCTGAGTTAGGCCTAAACAACTAGCCTCATTATTTTTACAGTGAGGAGCGAAGTGGAGATTCTGTCGTGTGGGCAGGACCCATCCACAAGCAGACCCTTAACATTCTCAAAGCCAGGCCACTGGCAAGGAAGTCCAGTTGTCCATCCAAGACAAGGAAGCTTTCTGCTTTATATCACCTAAGTCCAAAAATGACTTCCTAAAGACTGCCTGGAATTCCGCTTTAATCTACAGATGGTGGATGTTTAGGCGTTAATGAGAACATTTCTTGAGTTTGGCATTCCATATGTCATCAGGTGTATTTGAGTATGTAATTGCAAAGTGTAAAGTCGCAAATTGCGAAGTTACAGTGACAGCGTTGTTGCTGACACTACACCTGTACCTCCGATGTCAGAGCTCCAGTAGAAGGAACGGGACGCCATGTTGTCACCTCCCATGAGAAGTCTTCTTTCGCTCACACTTTATAATGAAATGTGGAAAAGCTTTAGGGGAATCCTGAGACACAGGAGGACTGCGCACTGATCTTTAATTAAGTTCTGCACATTTCACTCCTCCCGTGTGGCCACAGAAAAAGCTCAAAGAGAAAAATCACTAAATATATTATAAATTAGGTTAGAGTTTCAGGCAAAGTACAGACGTGGCTTATTAGGGAACACGGTTCACATATGAAAAAAAAAAAAAAATTAAAACTTTGTTACAAATTAGAATGAAATAAATGAGAAGGAAATATTACTATAAAGAAGATTATTCTCTTTTCTTCTTCGTGTGCCTGGAGGAGATCTGCTAATTACGGCTCCTTCCATCTAAACTGACCATATCACATAATCCCAGATCAAGGGCGGAAAAGTACGACTCAGCATGAAGAAAAGTTTAAGGGATCCCATGTGGAGGAATTGAAAAAAAAAGGCCACGTGGGACCACTCCCACTATTCAGTATTTCAAAGATGAGTTAAAAAAAAAAAAGATTTAAATGCTCAAATGGAGTTGAACACAAAATTGTGAGCCTTGTTATGTCTGGGGCAGCCATTCTCAACTAGGGTTCCTCTAGAGCAGTGGTCTCCAAACTGTTGCCTGGGGGTGGATGTGGCTCTTTCTTGCTTGCCTTTCTCTGGCCTTCAGGATACGGGGGCTGGATGTGGCTCTTCCTTTGCGTGCCCTTTTCTGGCCCTCAGGATACTATTCCACCCACTGACACCAATGGTGGGGCTCTATTCCACCCACTCACACCAATGGTGGGGCTCTATTCCTCCCACTGACACCAATGGTGGGGCTCTATTCCACCCACTCACACCAATGATGGGGCTCTATTCCTCCCACTGACACCAATGATGGGGCTCTATTCCTCCCACTGACGCCAACAATGGGGCAAAGTTCCTCCCACTGACGCCAATAATGGGGCACAGTTCCTCCCACTGACACCAACAATGGTGCACAATTCCTCCCACTGACACCAACAATTGGGCGCAATTCCACCCACTGACACCATCGATATGGCATTATCCCTCCCATTGAAATCAACAGTAGGTACCTTACATTAAAACAGTGTTGCCAACCTCCCGCACCGTTTTTTACTGGCAAAACATGTAAAATTTACTGGCGGATCACATTTTTTTACTGCCAACCTGAAAAATAACAGGACTCCTATTAAAAACAAAGGCAATTTATATTCAAACACAACATGGAAACACTGACAATACCCATATCAAGTAATTTGCTTAGTTTACACTTAAAAAATCAGCACACCATGACAAATTATCAGACCCTGAAATTCATAGACCATTGTAATAATCACTGATTTTTACGAACTGTCAGTAAATTTACTGGCGGTTGGCAACCCTGTATTAAAACCAATGATGCAGCATTGTTTATGCACACTGGCTACAGTCTGGCACCCCTAAAGTCTGAAGGACAGTCAATTGGCCCTTTGTTTAGAAAGTCTGGAGACCCCTGCTCTAGAGGTAGCTAGAAGTTCCTTGAGCTGTGGCTGAATGACCTCCCATTTGGGGTTGTCTGCCTATTTCCAATAACCTTTTTAGCACTGTTAGGAGGACATTCTCCCCACTGACCCACAATGAACTGGTATTAGCAGGCATTCCCTAAGACCTGAAAACTATTTCAAGGGTTCCTCTAGGGCAGGGGTCTCAAATCTTTCTAAACAAAGGGTCAATATACTGTCCTTTAGGTGGCCAGAATGTTGCCAATGGGAGTACAAAATGCCCCAGCATCAGTGGGGGTAAACAACGCCAAATCATTGGTATTGATGGGAAGAATGGTGCCCCAATGAGAGGAGTGTTGCCCCATTGTTGGTGTCTATGGGAGAAATGATGCTCCATCGTTGGTGTCAGTGGGAGGATTTGTGTCCTCAGGGCCAGATAAAGGGCCACCGTTTAGAGACTACTGCACTAGGGTAAAAGGTTGAGAAAGGATGGTCTAGGGGTTACAGGAACAGGCATTATTACTGTAACACCACCCCCGTAAGGGCGGCTGGAAGATGACTGTCCCCAAAGGTTGCCGTGACCCTGCAAGCCTCCCAACCACTGCTGTAAAACAACCCCACACCACAATCCCCCTCCACCAAATGATTTGGACCAGTGCACAAAGCAAGGTCCATAAAGACACGGATGAGCAAGAACATGACTGGCCTGCACAGAATCCTGACCTCAACCCAATAGAACACCTTTGGGATGAATTAGAGCGGAGACTGCAAGCCAGGCCTTCTTGTCCAACATCAGTGCCTGACCTCACAAAAATGCTTCTGGAAGAATAGTCAAACATTCCCATAGACACTCCTAAACCTTGTGGACAGCTGTCCCAGTGGAGTTGAAGCTGTTATAGCTGCAAAGGGTGGGCCAACTCAATATTGAACCCTACGGACTAATACTGGGATGCCATCAAAGTTCATGTGCGTGTAAGAGCAGGTGTCCCAATACTTTTGGTAATATAGTGTACTCCCCATGCGGGGCACTAGAGGGAACAAGGCTCACTGTAATCTTTGTTAAGAAGTTTTGCAAAGTGATATAGCCAGTATTTGGCTTCATTACTTACCCAGCTGTAGCTGGTTCTGGTGCTGCCCTTTTCCCCATGAAGCTCCAGTCTGTGGGTGGTCCCTTGGTGTCATCATGTACAGTGCAGGGCTATTAACTCTGCATTGTACCTGCTGGAGTGAGCATGCGACTGCGGCTGTGAGCACCTTAGAGAGGAGGCTGAGGGGTACTGGGCACAGCTTTTCAGGGACCCTGCTGGAGCATGGAATTAGGTAATCATTTGCTCAATATTCTGGCACCCCTAGACTAAGGTGACCAGATTTTTAAAATGAACATATTTTTTATTGGCAAATGGTAAACTATTTTATAAGCATATTTTCCCCCAATGATATATGCAGTGTATGTGATATGTGTTTATGGAATGATTGCATGATTTATACGTTATTTCTTACATTTCCTCCAGGTGAGAAGGGGTCCCCAGGAGAGAAGGGGTCCGTGTATGATGGGGGGAGGAGGGGGGCTGGCCTGGCTCTCATATGGCTCCTGCAGTGCAACTCATGTGTGCTTCAACTTTGTATGCACGGGAGCCCGAATGGATGAAGCCCAATCAGGGGGTGCGGGACTCTGGCTGGGGAAGACACTGGGCTGAGCAACGCTGCATGGAGCAGCACACGGGTGGGGAGTCCGAGACTAAGAGCAGCCAGTGCGGTCAGGGCTGTCTATAAGGCAGGGCAAAAGGGGCAGCTGCCCTGGGCCCTGTCGTTGTTGTGGGGCCCAAAGCAGCTACCTCATACTTGCCAACTATCCTGGTTTAAATTCCCTTGTCCCTTGAAGTTTTAGACCTGTGCTGTGTCCCGATATCTAACTGCTGCTACTAAAGCTGCTCAACTCTGCCCTATTGTTGTGACCTCTGGCAACCAATCAAAATCACTGCTGATCTGATTCAGTAAATTGATTTTGAGTCTAGTTGCTATTTATTGTATGTCTCAGGGCAGGTAGAGAGTGAAATTGCATGGGGGGGGGGGCCCAAGAAAATATTTGCCCAGGGTGTTATTTATCGTTGATCTGAGTTTTAGTTAAATGACTTAGTCTAGTCGTCACTAAAACTAACCAACGGTCTCCAGTGTTGTTATCCCGTCTCAACTCGTCGAAATCATCGTCGTCAATCTATAGCCCTGTGTCGTGTCCAGATTTTGAAGTTCCCTGTTCCCTTAAATTTGGTCCTATCAACCGTTCATACTCCATCGACGAAACCCGGGGTGTTGTTGCTGTCCCGGGTCCCGTCGACGGGGAAAACGGGACGGAATATCTGTCGGGACTGGCGTGACCGACGAGAATCAGAGCCTGAGGGGTGGGCACACGACGA
>BLSH010287291.1:381089-392623 GCA_018402905.1 Glandirana rugosa | reverse complement strand
TATCGTGACTAGCGACATATTTACGGTTACCAGGGTTTTTTTCACAGTTTTACAAGGCTGTACAGGCGGCGTTATAGCGTCATGGCGATTTTTAGCGTCTAGCGGCGGTAATGATCATTTTTTTTTTTATTTTTGGGGTTTTTACTTAAGAGTAGTAGGTATTTACGTCGGTGAAAACGCGTTCGGTTAGTTATTTGCGACTAACGCTAGAAAAAACAGTGTTTATACTCCTTCTTATATTTAGCCGGTTTTGACTACTTTTTTTTACAAAAAAACATAAAAAAAAAAAAACTAAACATAAAATCGTTTTTCATTCTTTAAACCCAAAAAAACGTTTTAACAGCGAGAAGAAAACAAATATCGCCGTTAGTCTTTACTGCGTCGCTACTAGTTTATGGTGGTATTTGATCATCGCTGCGTCATTTCTGATTGCCGCTATAAACAAAAGAAGAGCGACAATTTTGCAAAAAAACCCAAATTTCTTACTTTTTGCTAAAATACAAATCAAAAAAAAAAAAATACAAAAAAACATTTTTTTTCATCAGTTTTGGCCGATTTATATTCTTCCTCATATTTGTGACAAAAAAGATCGCAATCAGCGTTTATTGATTGGCTTGCGCAAAAGTGGCTGCATTTATGGATGATGAGAATTCATTTTTGGGGTTTTTATTTTTTTTTTTACTAGTAATGGCGGCGATCTGCGATTTTTAGCGGTACTGCGATATTGCGGCGGACATGTCGGAACATTTTGACACTTTTTTTGGGACCATTGGCATTTATACAGCGATCAGTGCTATAAAAATGCACTGATTACTTTGTAAATGCCATTGGCAGTGAAGGGGTTAACCTGCAGGGGGCGCTCTAAGGGTTAACTGTGTTCCCTGGGCGTGTTCTAACTGTGTGTGGGCTGCCCTAGCAGGGGAAGGGAAGTGATCACAGCCCTTCCCCCTTCACAGAACGGAGGTCCGTGTTTACTTACATGGACCTTCGTTCTTTCAGTGCGGGGGGGGCATCGTGGGTAGCCGGCGGCAATCGAGTCCGCCGCACTGCTCCCTGGCCCTCCCCGAACACAGTGAGCGCGCAGGCGCACCTCCGGCGGCACGCGCTCACAGTGCGCGATCTCGCAGCCGCCGTCGTATGACGGCGGTTTGTGATATCGAGCCACTTTGTCGCCATCAACCTGCGGTTGACGGTCGGCAAGTGGTTAAACGAATGGAACAGAAGGAATTAATAATAATAATAATAATAAAAAGTTATCATTATTATTGTCATTTGCTATTATTAATTTGTTACGTTCCATTTGTTTAGATGCGGCATTTGTTTTTTCGGTATAATTCTTAACTTCGGATAAATTCGTATTCATTTTGTTCACTAACAGCCAATTTGGAAAGGAAATTCCAATACCTATAATTTAATAGCTAGTAATAGTTAAGTTATTATTGGTTCATTTTTCGGGTTTTCCAATTTTTGAATTTTCGCTCTTATTTTCGAATTTCCAAATTTTAGAATTGACGTATATTCTGAAAAATTTTTTAAATGGGTTTTTCGTTAATTCGGATATTTCAGAATTAATGAATTTGTCTAAATCTGTTAAAAAAACTAATTCGGAGCGAAACGAATTGCACGTGTCTAGCTGCTAGGTTGGCTTTTACATTGCAGGAAACCGCCAGCTGAAACGTAAGATGTCTATATAATACCTGTAGCTGCCCCCATCATCCAGATATCTCCACTTCAGCCCAAGGGCAGCATATGACATCCTAAGGGCGGGAAGTGAGAAGGGGGAGAAAGGAGGACAGCAAAACATGTTTTTTTTTGGGTGACCTTCTGCTGTAATGCCCAGCGGGTGCCACAGGGTAGAGGGGAGGGAGATCAGTGAACATCCGTTCGCTGATCTCGCCTTCCTGCGATTGACCTGGAAGCAACGTATAAAACATCCCTTCCGGGTAATGCTGTCACTTTTCCCAACCAGTATAGCCGAGGGAAGAAGCTAATGGAGTGTGCAGGGACGTAATGAGAACCTTCAGGGCCCCGGTGCAAGAAATTATGAAGGGCCCCCTGACCCCTGGCCAGCGCCCTTCCCTTTATTACGGTACCACAGCGGGGCCCTTTCACAAGTTCTGCAGCGGGGCCCCCTTTCTGCCATCTTCGGGCCTCCCCATGGTGGTGAAATGCCAGGGCCCGGTCACAATTTCAACCTTTGCAATCCTTTGCATCTTCTCATGGCTCCTTCCAGCAGGATAATGCACCATGTCACAAAGCTCCAATCATCTCACCAATGGACAATGAGGTCCCTGCACTCCAATGGCCTCCACACTCCCCACATCTCATCCAATCATCTCACCACTGGACAATGAGGTCACTGCACTCCAATGGCCTCCACACTCACCACATCTCATCCAATCATCTCATCGGTGGACAATGAGGTCACTGTACTCCAATGGCCTCCACACTCCCCACATCTCATCCAATCTTCTCACCACTGGACAATGAGGCCACTGTACGCCAATGGCCTCCACACTCCCCACATCTCATCCAATCTTCTCACCACTGGACAATGAGGCCACTGTACTCCAATGGCCTCCACACTCACCACATCTCATCCAATCTTCTCACCACTGGACAATGAGGCCACTGTACTCCAATGGCCTCCACACTCACCACATCTCATCCAATCATCTCACCACTGGACAATGAGGCCACTGTACTCCAATGGCCTCCACACTCACCACATCTCATCCAATCTTCTCACCACTGGACAATGAGGTCACTCTCCTCCAATGGCCTCCACACTCACCACATCTCATCCAATCATCTCACCACTGGACAATGAGGCCACTGTACTTCAATGGCCTCCACACTCACCACATCTCATCCAATCATCTCACCACTGGACAATGAGGTCACTGTACTTCAATGGCCTCTACACTCACCACATCTCATCCAATCTTCTCACCACTGGACAATAAGGTCACTGCACTCCAATGGCCTCCACACTCACCACACCTCATCCAATAGAGCACCTTTGTGATGTGGTGGAACATGACATCGAATTGTATGGAATTGTATGTATAGCCATATGCTCTATTATGAGTTTTATATATACTGTCAAGTATCAATTTTATTATATATACCTATTAAACCCGTGAATTTTTGTTGTATTAATATGATGTCCTATGCGCACATTCATAGGAATTCATTTTATCTACTACCCTGGAATCTCCTGAAGAAGCGTTAATTAACGTGAAACATGTAAAGACAGAACTAAGACATCATTGTCAACACTGGTCGGTGGACACTGTCTGGAGTTTCCCGCTCTCTGAACCCCCACCCCCAGGGTCCATCGCTGTCCTCTGGATTTTCTTCCCCTCTTTCCCCCATTCGCTCAGATAGTGGTTTTCTTTTACTGTATGCCAATCATTGGGTTACTGTTCTATTACAATATATAATGTCTATGCCGCTATATTGGTTGGGGGTTCAGTGGGGTAGGGATCTGATGGGTGGTGTTCCAGGCGGTGCCTACCACCATGATGCAATTTGCCCTCGGGTAGCATTTATTGATGGTTTTATAATGTCATTTTTATTAATTTTTCAATAAAAATATGTTTTTTATGACTTTTTTGGATCAATTTTTGAATACAGTGCCCCTAAAGTCCCATATACCCATGCCTGTACTTCCTAGTGATTTTGTGGTGGAACAGGAGATTGGTATCATGGATGTGAAGCCGACAAATCTGCAGCAACTGTGTGATGCCATCATTGTCACTACGGAGCTAAATCTCTGAGGAACGTTTCCAACGCCTTGTTGAATCTATGCCATGAGGAATGAAGGCAAAAGGGGGTCCAACCCGGTACTAGCAAGGCGTACCTAAAAAAGTGGCTGGTGAGTGTACTTTTTTTTACCTTCTCACCCACACAGTGGACTCAGCGCTGTCCTGTTGAGATCCTCTTCTCTCCCACAACGCCAAGTTCTTTGCAATGTCATCAAGAGGTTACTGGTTCTTTCAAATTCAACTGGCGGACCTCCCCAATGATGCGCTGGTTCTCATCATCAATGCAACACACATACCATGAAACACGTCCCAGTGTTTATGCACAGACGCTAAACTCCAGCTCTACATCTTCCTTACAGCTTCCTAGCTGCTCCGTCCCTCATGGACTCTCTCTCAGGCTCGGGCCTTGCTCTGCCCTGACCTGGACACCATGGTGCACACCAGCACCTCTCACGGCTCCCTTCACACACTGACCCCCTCAGGAGGGTGGGGCCCTGAGCTCTACCTCTGGCTCTCATAGGAAGCCAGCACACACCTGTGCCATTAGAGTATAGCCCAAAAAATAAAGAAATAAATAAGCATAGGGATACCATGACTGGTGGGACCATGGAATCAGAGACAGAGTGGGTTAACAAAAGTTCAGGATGTCAATAGGTAGTCCTTTTAGGTTTAGTGGGTTTTCAGTGGGGAGGAGGAGCTGAAAGGGGTCTTGTAGGAGATCTGGCAAGTACCCGGCATCCGGAGAAGACACGTGGCGGAAGAATGTTCTAGCCCACCCTTCACTGGATCAGCTCTTCTTTTAGTGGTCATGTTGGCCTGGACGTTGGGGTCTTTGGAGGCATTTTTAAAATCTGATGTGCTTACCATGTTAGAGATCCAGCTAAGGTATGAAGTCCCCTGTGGAATGCCAGTTAATTGTGGGTTAACTGGTAAGTTAAACGGTGAGGTTTCTACAGAAAGTTGAGGTTGTCCCAGAGCCGGTGTCATGCGGTTGGGGGCCATCTAAGTGTTACGCAGATACCAAAGTGGATATGTGATACTTGGTGCCTCCAAAGATTGGCAACCTTACGTTTATTGTGATTGTATTATTATTTTGGTCCCAGTTTTAGGGAAATGATTGTTCTATTTGGTCACTGGTTAATAAATGGCCGTTTTGGCCAATTTTACTCCAAAATGTGGTCATGGTTTTATTTCAGCTTAAGTGGGGTAAAAGGCAGGGATAGATAACGGGTGTTATTCAGGTGGGTGCTGATTACATCCGTGGTACCTTAGTCATGTGTTTGCTTCCTACAAAATCTGGCGGAAACCACCATTTTACTCAGTGGCACGGGATCACCCTGCTACAAAGGGTTAAAGCCCACTGAAAGTGTCATAGGCATCCCGCGTGAAAAGGTTAATACAGTATCTCACAAAAGTGAGTACACCCCTCATATTTCTGTAAATATTTTCTTCTATCTTTTCATGTGACAACACTGAAGAAATGACACTTTGCTACAATGTAAAGTAGTGAGTGTACAGCTTGTATAACAGTGTAAATTTGCTGTCCCCCCAAAATAACTCAACACACAGCCATTAATGTCTAAACCGCTGGCAACAAAAGTGAGTACACCCCCTAAGTGAAAATGTCCAAATTGGGCCCAATTAGCTATTTTCTCTCCCCAATGCCATGCGATTCTTTATTGTTACAAGGTCTCAGATGTGAATGGGGAGCAGGTGTGTTAAATTTGGTGTTATCGCTCTCACTCTCTCATACTGGTCACTGGAAGTTCAGCATGGCACCTCATGGCAAAGAACTCTCTGAGGATCTGAAAAAAATAATTGTTGCTCTACATAAAGATGGCCTAGGCTATAAGAAGATTGCCAAGACCCTGAAACTGAGCTGCAGCACGGTGGCCAAGACCATGTAGTGGTTTAACAGGACAGGTTCCACTCAGAACAGCGCCTCATCATGGTTATGATTAAGCGGACTCCAGATCCGTGAAATGCATTAACCCTTACAGCTGTGTTGTAACCTCTGCCTGTACCATTTTCACTTTGACGGTTCACATTAAACCTTCCTTGGGACCTTTGAGTGCGGTTTCTCTTATTGAATACAGCGCATCATCATGGTCGACAAGGAAGTTGAGTGCACGCGCTCAGCGTCATATCCAGAGGTTGTCTTTGGGAAATAGACGTATGAGTGCTGCCAGCATTGCTGCAGAGGTTGAAGGGTGGGGGGGTCAGCCTGTCAGTGCTCAGACCATACGCCGCACACTGCATCACATTGGTCTGCATGGCTGTTGTCCCAGAAGGAAGCCTCTTCTAAAGATGATGCACAAGAAAGCCTGCAGACAGTTTGCTGAAGACAAGCAGACTAAGGACATGGATTACTGGAACCATGTCCTGTGGTCTGATGAGACCAAGATAAACGTATTTGGTTCAGATGGTGTCAAGCGTGTGTGGCGGCAAACAGGTGAGGAGTACAAAGACAAGTGTGTCTTTCCTACAGTCATGCATGGTGGTGGGAGTGTCATGGTCTGGGGCTGCATGAGTGCTGCCGGCACTGGGAAGCTACAGTTCATTGAGGGAACCATGAATACCAACATTTACTGTGACATACTGAAGCAGAGCATGATCCCCTCCCTTCTGAGACTGGGCCACAGGGCAGTATTCCAACATGTTAACGACCCCAAAAACACCAACAAGACAACCACTGCCTTGCTAAAGAAGCTGAGGGTAAAGGGGATGGACTGGCCAAGCATCTCCAGACCTAAACCCTATTGAGCATCTATGGGGCATCCTCAAATGGAAGGTGGAGGAGCGCAAGGTCTCTAACATCCACCAGCTCCGTGATGTCGTCATGGAGGAATGGAAGAGGACTCCAGTGGCAACCTGTGAAGCTCTGGTGAACTCCATGCCCAAGAGGGTTAAGGCAGTGCTGGAAAATAATGGTGGCCACACAAAACATTGGCACTTTGGGCCCAATTTGGACATTTTCACTTAGGGGTGCACTCACTTTTGCTGCCAGTGGTTTAGACATTAATGGCTGTGTGTTGAGTTATTTTGAGGGGACAGCAAATTTACACTGTTATACAAGCTGTACACTCACTACTTTACATTGTAGCAAAGTGTCATTTCTTCAGTGTTGTCACATGAAAAGATAGAATAAAATATTTACAAAAATCTGAGGGGTGTACTTACTTTTGTGAGATGCTGTGTATCTATATAACGATGACAGACAAATATGAAGTTTGGCCTGCATGCCTCCATTGTGATGATCGGTAGGAGGTCTCCTTTAACAAAGCATAACTTCCCGAATCCAGACTTCCCCCCATCATCTCTAATAATACGCGTTAGGACCCCCCCTGTGCTCTGCCCGTCTCTCCACCATCATTTCGTCGCGTGCGTTTTTTTTTATCTTTATTACACCTAAGTGCAGCTCCTCTCTTCCAAAATAACCGGCGGCTTTATATCCGAAAGCTCCATTCAAACCCCTCCTGACCAGCGGAGAGCATTAGAGGAACAATAGAAGGAACCAAGCTGAACCTGGCTGTTCAGAAAATGATTCTCTATTACAAATTAGGAGCTTTAAAAACGTAGCGCTGCCGCCATGCCGGGAATATTTTACAGAAAAAAAAAGAAATAAGGTGCAAAATGGAAATTGGAGAGGTAATGAATAGAATTAAATTGGCAATCATGCAGCATGCTGGAATCCGACAAAGGGTTAAAACACTTATATTGAATAGATCTCAGCCTCTCTGGATTTGTGAGATGTCACTGTTAAAGCCCAACTCCAAGAATTGGACAAAACCGGACCTTGTAGTAAAGCCCCCCCACCATGTAGTAAAGCCCCCCTCCCCCACCATGTAGTAAAGCCCCCCTCCCCGTGTAGTAAAGCGCCCCACCCCCGCACTGCAAAAGTGGTTGTAAACCTCTGAAATGAAAAATGAACAAAGCATATCCTTCTATAGTGTGCGCTTGACTCAATCTGAACCACTTAGGCTCCTTTCACACCAAGGGCATTGGAAAAAAGCCTGTAAAATCCTGTAAAGCGCCATGATTTTAGTGTGCGTTTTTGTCGCGCTTTTCAAGCGCTTTTCAAGCATTTGCGTTTCGATCACGTGACCTTTCCCACAGCCTCAGTGCACATTTCATTCGTTTTTCAAGCACTTTTCAAGCGCTTAACCATTATTTTCAATGGACACGGACGTTTTTGAGCGCGTTATTTTGAGCGCACAAAACAAGCTGAAAAGATGCTGCTTGCAGGACTTTTAGCAACGCCTAGCATGCGCGACGCCTCGGTGTGAAAGCATCCATTGAGATGCATGGGGAGCGTTTTTGGTGCGCTTTTTATGTGCTAATTTTAGTGCAAAAACACCTGAAAAACGCCTTGGTGTGAAAGGGGTCTTAAGCCTCGTACACACTGGACGAGGATCGTACGTACGATCGTCTCAAATTGTATGTTGCATAATGTAACTTGCATACTGACTGCACTACACGATCGTACGACCGCAGAAAGAACGTTCAGGTGCATGTAATTAGCATCCGGCCGTTCCTGACTTTGGAGCATGCGTGTTTTGCACAATACAACTTATTGTACCAACTTCTCTGTACACACGGTACAACGGTCGTATGAGCGCTTGTTGGTACGACCAAGTTTTCTAGTTTGCTCATACAACTCCCCTTGTACTACCTGTTGTATACAACCGTCGAACCGCGTGTACTAGGCTTTAGGCTCCTTTCACCAAGGTGTTGGAAAAAAGCCTGCAAAATGCCATGATTTTAGTGTGCGTTTTTGCTGAGCTTTTGAAGCGCTAGCGCTATAAATAGCGCCCCTCTAATGGCGTTTTTTAAGCGCTTTTCAAGCGTTTGTGTTTCAATCATGTGACCTTTCCACAGCCTCAGTACACATTTCATGTGCTTTTCAAGCGTTTTTCAAGCGCTTTTCAAGCACTTAACCATTATTTTCAACGGACATGGGCGTTTTTGAGGGCGCTATTTTGAGCGCACAAAACAAGCTGAAAGGATGCTGCTTGCAGGACTTTTAGCAACGCCTAGCAAGCGCGACGCCTCGGTGTGAAAGCATCCGTTGAGATTCATGGGCAGTGTTTTTCATGCGCTTTTTATGTGCTAATTTTAGTGCAAAAACGCCTGAAAAACGCCTTGGTGTGAAAGGGGTCTTAGGCTACTTTCACACTGAGGCGTTTGAAAAACGCATACAAAACATCAAGCGTCATTACCGCGTTTTTGCTGCGTTTTTCTTGCATTAGCGCTATAATTAGCGCTAACGCCCAGGTATTTTTCGAGCGATTTTCAAGCACTTTTGAAGCACCAGCAGTAAATAAATAGCACATTCCCCTACATTACATCCTGTTTACTTCCTGGTATTTTGACCTTTCCACAACCTCTGGGCGTTTTGCTGGCGTTTTTAACGCGCTTTTAAAGCGCTTTACATTCATTTCAATGTATATGGGCGTTTTTAATGCGCTATTTTTAGCACTCAGAATAAGCACAAAAAAATCATGCTTGCGGGACTTTTTTAAACGCGGCGCCAACGTGATGCCCCAGTGTGAATAGGTACATTGGAATTAATGGGCAGCATTTTAGAAGCGTTTTAGAAGCGCTATTTTTAGCACAAAAACGCTAGGAAAGCGCCTCAGTGTGAAAGGGGCCTGAGTGTGATTTCTGTCTGCTCTCTCATACCTCTGCTATCCGCATGAGCCACGCCTGCCAGTCCATTGCGACACCGACAATCCTGGGAGGCATCTCCGCTCCCTCCAACCCCCCTCCAGCCTCAGCTGTGCGCGATTCCCTATAAGACTGTGAGACAGATTACAATAGTAATGAATTTAAAGGAATCCTAAAATAACGAATCAAAATTTCGGATGAAATTCGAATTCAAATAGTTTTTAAATAACATTTAAAATTGTTTTCTAATTTAAATTTTCAAAGAGAATAAAACAATAGAAAATAAAGGAATAGAATAGAAAAGAATGGAATAGAATTGAAAATAATAGAATAGAAAATAAAATAGAATATAATAGAGTAAAACAGAACAGAGCAAAAGCATAGAATAGAAAAAAGGGATAGAAAACTGTAGGAAAAAAATAGAGTAAAACCGAACAGAATAGAAAATAAAATAAATGTAGAATAAAAGGGAATATAAAATAAAGGAATATAATAGAATAGAACAAAACAGAAAGATTATAAACATCTTCCGAAATTCGAATTTCAAATAGAATAATTTTGAATTTGAATAGAATAGAAAATAATAAAATAGAGAATAGAATAGAATATATAATCGTTTTCCGAAATTCGAATTTCGAATAGAACAATTTTGAATTTGAATAGAATAGAAAATAATAGAATACAAAAGAATAGAATAGAAAATAAAATAAAAGTACAGAATAAAAGGGCATAGAAAATAAAGGAATAGAATAGAATAGAATAAAACAAAAAGATTATAACCATCTTTCAAAATTCGAATTTCAAATAGAATAATTTTGAATTTGAATAGAATAGAAAATAATAAAATAGAGAATAGAATAGAATATATAATTGTTTTCCGAAATGAAAATTTCGAATAGAACAATTTTGAATTTGAATAGAATAGAAAATAATAGAATACAAAAGAATAGAATAGAAAATTAGATAAAAGTACAGAATAAAAGGGAATAGAAAATAAAGGAATAGAATAGAATAGAATAAAACAGAAAGATTATAACCATCTTCCAAAATTTGAATTTCAAATAGAATAATTTTGAATTTGAATAGAATAGAAAATAATAGAATAGAAAAGAATAAAATAGACAATAGAATAGAATAGAATATATAATCGTTTTCCGAAATTCAAATTTCAAATAGAATAATTTTGAATTTAAATAGAATAGAAAAGAATAGAAAATAAAATAAAAGTACAGAATAAAAGGGAATAGAAAATAAAGGAATAGAATAGAATAAAACAGAGAGATTATAAACATCTTCTGAAATTCGAATTTCATATAAAATAATTATGAATTTGAATAGAATAGAAAATAATAGAATAGAGAAGAATAGAATAGAAAATAAAATAATAGAATAAAAAAAAATAGAATAGGCAATAGAATAGAATATATAATCGTTTTCTGAAATTCAAATTTCAAATAGAATAATTTTGAATTTGAATAGAATAGAAAATAATAGAATAGAAAAGAATAGAATAGAAAATAAAATAATAGAATAGAAAATAATAGAATAGAATAGAATAGACTATATAATCGTTTTCCGAAATTTGAATTTCAAATAGAATAATTATGAATATGAATAGAAAAGAAAATAATAGAATAGATGGTAAAATAATAGAATAGAAAAGAATAGAATAGACAATAGAATAGAATATATAATCGTTTCAAATAGAATAATTTAGAATTTCGGGTTCCTGGAGAACTGTGCAGATTTCTCAATCGGTTACGAGCTGTATAGGAAGGATGGGCTGCACCTGAATGGGGAAGGTGCAGACCGGCTGGGAATGAGGATGGCCAAAAAGTTAGAGGGGCTTTTAAACTAGGCAACGGGGGGGAGGGTCCAGACTTACTAATAGCCAGAGGGGAACTGAGTCTAGGGGGTAGTATTGGGAGGAGGAGTGATAGGCCGATTAAGGAATCTAAACACGTGGCAAGTAGTGTAACAGTTCCTATATGCAAACAAGGAATACCCAACAAGGAAGCAGTAGGTATCCGGACAAAACTACGTGGCTTGTTCACTAATGCCAGGAGTCTGGCGGACAAGATGGGAGAACTAGAGCTG
>BLSH010287291.1:363886-379319 GCA_018402905.1 Glandirana rugosa | reverse complement strand
CCCCCCCAATATCGCAGTACCGCTAAAAATCGCAGATCGCCGCCATTACTAGTAAAAAAAAATAAATAAATAAAAACCCCAGAAATGAATTCTCACCATCCGTAAACGCGGTCACTTTTGTGCAAACCAATCAATAAACGCCGATTGCGATTTTTTTTATCGCAAATATGAGGAATTATATAAATCGGCCAAAAACGGTGAAAAAAAAATGTTTTTTTATATTTTTTTTTTTTGGATTTGAATTTTAGCAAAAAGTAAGAAATTTGGGTTTTTTTGCAAAATGGTCGCTCTTCTTTTGTTTATAGCGGCGATCAGAAATGACGCAGAGGCGATCAAATACCACCAAAAGAAAGCTCTATTTGTGGGGAAAAAAGGACGCAAATTTTGTTTGGGTACAACATCGCACGACCGCGCAATTGTCAGTTAAAGCGACGCAGCGCCGAATCGCAAAAAGTGCTCTGGTCCTAAAGCTGCAAAACCTTCCGGTTGGTAAGTGGTTAACATCAATAATATGCAAGCTCTTGGAGGGAATAATAAGGGATTATATACAAGATTATTGTAATGAGAACGGTATCATTAGCAGTAATCAACAGGGGTTCACGAAGAATCGTTCTTGCCAAACCAATCTATTAACCTTCTATGAGGAGGTGAGCGACCATCTAGATAAGGGAAGGCCTGTAGATGTGGTGTATCTGGATTTTGCAAAAGCATTTGATACAGTTCCCCATAAACGTTTACTGTACAAACTAAGGTCCCTCAACATGGATCAAAGGTTGAGCACCTGGATTGAAAACTGGCTGCAGGGGAGAGTCCAGAGGGTGGTGATAAATGGGGAGAACTCAGAATGGTCTGGTGTGGAAAGTGGGGTTCCCCAGGGCTCTGTCCTGGGACCAATCCTATTCAATGTATTCATAAATGATCATAAATCAATATTTGCGGATGATACCAAGCTAAGCAGGGCAATAAAGTCTCCACAGGATGTGGAAACTTTGCAAGAGGATCTGAATAAATTAATGGGGTGGTCAGACAAGTGGCAAATGAGGTTTAATGTAGAAAAATGTAAGATAATGCATTTGGGTACCAAGAACATGAACGCACATTACTCACTAGGGGGAGAGCCCCTGGGGGAATCAAGGATGGAAAAAGACCTAGGGGTCCTGGTAGAGAACAGGCTCAGCAGTGGCATGCAATGCCAAGCTGCTGCAAGCAAAGCTAACAAAGTGTTGGCATGCATCAAGAAAGGGATTAACTTCAGGGATAAACCAATAATTCTCCCACTATACAAGTCTCTGGTGAGGCCGCCCCTGGAGTATGCCGTCCAGTTCTGGGCACCGGTCCTCAGGAAGGATGTCCTGGTATTGCAAAGGGTACAGAGAAGGGCAACAAAGCTAGTTAAGGGATTAGAGGACCTAAGTTATGAGGAAAGATTACAAGCACTGAACTTGTTCTCTCTGGAGAAAAGACGCTTGAGAGGGGATATAATTTCAATGTACAAATACTGTACTGGTGACCCCGCTATAGGGGCAAAACTATTCAGCGCAAGGGAAAACACGAAAACACGCGGCCATTCGCTGAGAATGAAAGAAAGGCGGTTTAACCTTAAGATGCGTAGGGGTTTCTTTACGGTAAGAGCAGTGAGAATGTGGAATTCTCTTCCAAAAACAGTGGTGTCTGCTAGTAGTATAGATAATTTCAAAAAATGATAAGATGCACACCTAAGGGACCACAACATTGAGGGATATACAATGTAATACTGACATAAAAAAAACACACACATAGGTTGGACTTGATGGACTCGTGTCTTTTTCCAGCCTCACTGACTATGTAACTATGAATTTGAAAATAATATAATAGAAAATAGAAAAGAATAGAAAAGAATAGAATAGAAACTAAAATAATAGAATAGAACAGACAATAGAATAGAATATATAATCGGTTTCAAAAATTTGAGATTTGAATTTGAATAGAATAGAAAATAATATAATAGAAAATAAAAGAATAGAATAAAAAATAAAAGAATAAAATAGAAAAAAACAATAGAATATAATAGAAAGAATTTAACCATCTTCCACAATTCGTATTTTGAATAGAATACATTTGATTTGGGAGGAATAGCGTCCCATCATTGGTGTCAGTGGGAGGAATAGTGCCCATCATTGGTGTCAGTGGGAGGAATATTGCCCCATCATTGGTATCAGTGGGAGGAATAGTGCCTCATCATTGGTATCAGTGGGACGAATAGTGTCCCATTATTGGTGTCAGTGGGAGGAATAGTGCCCCATCATTGGTGTCAGTGGAAGGAATAATGTCCCATTATTGGTGTCAGTGGGAGGAATAGAGCCCCATCATTGGTGTCAGTGGGAGGAATAGTGCCCCATCATTGGTGTCAGTGGGAGGAATAGTGATCCATTGTTGGTATCAGTGGGAGGAATAGTGCCCCATTGTTAGTATCAGTGGGGGGTAATGGTGCCCCACACCTATGGGCAGTAGGGTAAGAAATAATGTAATAATGCCCTTTGTTAGTATCAGTAGGTTGCCCGATTGTTGGTACCAGTGAGGATTAGTGCCCCCTCATGAGAATCAGTGGAAGTAATAGTGCCCCATCATTGGTGTCAATGGGAGGAATACTGATGTTGAATGTGATAGGAATGGTGTCTCATTGTTGGTGTCAGCAGGAGGAATATTTCTCCAAGGGCTGGATAATGGCGAGCAAAGAACCACATCCGCAGTTTGGAGACCACCGTCCTACACAATTCAAGAACACTCTATAGAGGTAATAGGGATTCAAACAGGCCCTGGAGAAGGGAAATAGATTGTAAGCTCCTTCGATCGCACAGATGGGCATCCCCTGTGCTTTCTGTGGTGTGGCCACATGAATAAATAGAGCATAAAAAATACATAAGATATAAAAATAAAAGAATGTCTGTTATCCTACCTCAGCTATTGTTGCAGATATTTCTGATCCTCTATAGCAGCATAAATGTTGGGGATCTGAAGGATAAAAGAGAGGGACGGTCACAGACTGATTATGGGATGGGAGTATTGCTGATAATGGAAGGAGGTTTACTATGAGGGTTGGGTCTGGACACGGGGAGAACCACAATCCTCAGACATGGATAAACACGGGTCAATCATCTGTCACCACTTCACATTGTCCACTTGTGTTATCAAAGGCAAACCCTGGTTTTGTTAGCAATTTATATAACATTTAATTGCTACATGCACTATGTTACCTAAAGTATTGGGACACCTGCCTTTACATGCATGTGAATAATAGTATCCCATTGTTAGTCCGTAGGGTTGAATATTGGGTTGGCCCACCCTTTGCAGCTATAACAGCTTCACCTCTTCTGGGAAGGCTGTCCACAAGGTTTAGGAGTGTCTATGGGAATGTTTGACCAGCACATTTGTGAGGTCAGGCACTGATGTGGATGAGAAGGCCTGGCTTGCAGCCTCCACTTATATCATCCCAATGGTGTTCTATTGGGATGAGGCCAGGCCATTCAAGTTCCTCCACCCAAAACTCGCTCATCCATGTCTTTATGGACCTTGCTTTGTGAAGTGGTGGGCAGTCATGTTGGAACAGGAAGGGGCCATCCCCAAACTCTTCCCACAAAGTTGGGAGCATGAAATTGTCCAAAATGTCTTGGTATGCTGAGTTCCCTTCACTGGAACTAAGGGGCCAAGCCCAACCCCTGAAAAACAACCCCACACCATAATCCCCCCTCCACCAAATGGTTTGGACCAGTGCACAAAGCAAGGTCCATAAAGACAAGGATGAGCGAGTTTGGGGTGGAGGAACTTGACTGACCTGCACAGAGTCCTGACCTCAACCCAATAGAACACCTTTGGAAAGAATTAGAACGGAGACTGTGAGACTTCAGAGGTCTGCTGGAGTCCATTCCGCAACAGGCCAGGGCTGCTTTGGTAGCAAAAAAAGGGACCTACTCAGTATTAGGTGGGTGGTGATAATGTTATGGCTCATCACTATATAGACCCGTCATCTGTATACATAACAGCGCTTCAGAATGTTACAAGTGAGCATTAAAATACATTTTAAAATACGGCATGCATGTAGCATACAGCTTGTGTTGGGCACTATTTAGAAATCAAGCCTTTAATGTTCGTTGTAGAAACGCGTTCATATAATATATTGGATCTTAAATAGACGCTCTCCAACATTTTGCATATTTCACACAGTTATTTGACCACCCCCCATCCGCCATATAGAAGAATGGCTGCCGGAAAGTGGTTGCCTTATCCTGACTGGGCGTCATTTGACGTCCAGCAGGATAAGCAGCTTGTGCGTGCCCGACACACCGCATCTCCGATCTAGGTAAAGTTCCTCTGACGTAGGCTCTTTACCATGTGATCTGCTGTGTCCAATCCCAGCTGATCGCAGCTTTAACCAGGAAGTGCCATTTATCGGCTTTCCTCCATCCGCGCTGACAAGGCGCGGGTAGCGGAGAACTAATTGGTGGCTCTCCTGACAGGGAGGGGTCCACGCTGATAATCAGTGGATTGGTCATCAGTGCAGATCCATCAGAAATGCCCACCAGTGCCTGCAAGTGATGCCCATCAGTGCCCCACCAGTGATGCCCACCTGTATGCCAATAAGTGCCCACCTGTACCCACATCATATGCCAATCAGTGCCCATAAAGGATGCTAATCAGGGCCCATTAGCAATTCCAGTCAGTGCCCATCAGTAATGCCTGCAATTGACTCCCTATCAGTGCTGCCTATCAGCGTCATCTATCAGTGCCGCCTATCAATGTCCATCAGTAATGCCTGTCATTAACTCCCTAACAGTGCTGCCTATCAGCGTCATCTATCAGTGCCGCCTATCAGTGCCCATCAGTGCCACATTTCAGTGTCCATTAGTGCCGCCTATCAGTGCCCATCAGTAATGCCTGTCATTAACTCCATATCAGTGCTGCCTATCAGCGTCATCTATCACTGCCGCCTATCAGTACCCATCAGTGCCGCCTATCAGTGCCCATTAGCAATGCCTGTCATTGACTCCCAATCAGTGCTGCCTATCAGCGTCATCTATCAGTGCCGCCTATCAGTGCCCATCAGTGCCACATTTCAGTGTCCATTAGTGCCACCTATCAGTGCCCATCAATGCTGCATATTAGTGCTGCCTATCAGTGCCCATCAGTGCTGCCTATCAGTGCACATCAGTGCTGCATATTAGTGCCTCCTCATCAGTGCCTATCAATACCACCTCATCAGTGTTGCCTCATCAGTGCCCGCCAGTGAAGGAGAAAACAAAATTGTATAAAAGAAGCAAAGGAAAACTTTTTTTTTTTTCAAAATGTATTTTTATTTGTAGCGCAAAAAATAAACAAGCCAGCGGTGATTAAATACCACCAAAAGAAAGCTCTATTTGTGGGGAAAAAAGATGAACAATGTCACATGGGTACAGCGTCGCATGTCCACGCAATTGTCATTCAAAGTGTGACAGCGCTGAAAGCTGAAAATTGGCCTGGGCAGGAAGGGGGTAAAAGTGCCCAGTATTGAAGTGGTTAAAATAAAGTTCTCTTTTTTTCGTTAATTCTTTAGTTTTCTCTTCCTTCTCCTGGTTGTTGAGGTTGGTCGGTGTTGGATGGGTGGCGTGTTGCCTGGACTGGGTGGCAGGTTGGCCCTTGGGAGAGAAGTAGAGGGATGCGGCCTGGCTGCCCTGGCAGGGATTTATTCCTGCAGCTCCATTCGGTTGTGTTGGGTCAATTTTTTGACACCTTTGTAGCACAATACGGGATTGGCTGGATGGCTGCCGGCACAGCTGAAGGTAATTAACAGAATTACCTTTGGGTGCCCCTTAATTCTTTATCTATCATTTTGGCAGCCCCCAAGCCTGGCCAAGGTGGTGGACCATACAGTCCTCTTTAGTTGTGTAACACAGACCCCAGACTGGGCGGGCTATATCATCCCAGGTTCTATTACCTATTGGATGCACGGCAGCCAGGCACATAGCGTCTTCTCAATCTTTTCACCAAATGACCAGGCAGATAGGGTCTTATTGGGATTTATTGCTCAGGAAAATTTGGATAGGGTATAGGGTAAGCCTTGGAACAGAGGCGTAACTAGGACCGTCAGGGCCCCAGTGCAAGGGCCCCCCTTTCCCCCACTTGGGGGCTCTTCCCATTGATCCCGGGTCCTTTACTCCCATTGTGGGACCCTTTATTACGGGCCCGCAGAGGACCACCTTCCTGCTGTCTTGGGGTCCCCCCACGGTGGTGCAACCTTTGCCACCCTAGTAGTTCTGCCACTGGCATCAGTCCTTTTTTTTTGTGTTTTTTTATTTTATTGTATTTTTTCCTTTTTTACAATTTTTTTTTGTTTATTTTTCATAATTTTTGGAGGTTGCTGGCTGTCAGGCACCGCAGCCCCTGGTTTACAACATATTCAACATAGAGATTGTTTAACCACTTACCAACCGGAAGGTTTTCCAGCTTTAGGACCAGAGCACTTTTTGCGATTCGGTGCTGCGTCGCTTTAACTGACAATTGCGCAGTCATGCGACGTTGCACCCAAACAAAATTTGCGTCCTTTTTTCCCACAAACAGAGCTTTCTTTTGGTGGTATTTGATTGCCTCTGCGTCATTTCTTATCGCCGCTATAAACAAAAGAAGAGCGACCATTTTGCAAAAAAAACGCAAATTTCTTACTTTTTGCTAAAATTCAAATCCAAAAAAAAATATAAAAAAACATTTTTTTTCACCGTTTTTGGCCGATTTATATAATTCCTCATATTTGTGATAAAAAACAATAGGCGTTTATTGATTGGTTTGCGCAAAAATGGTCGTGTTTACGGATGGTGAGAATTCATTTCTGGGGTGTTTATTTTTTTTTTATTTTTTACTAGTAATGGCGGCGATCTGCGATTTTTAGCGGTACTGCGATATTAGGGCGGACATGTCGGACATTTTTGACACTTTTTTGGGACCAATGACATTTATACAGCGATCAGAAATTTAAATGTCCACTGATTACTGTATAAATGTCATTGGCAGTGAAGGGGTTAACCTGGGGGAGATCTAGGGGTTAACTGTGTTCCCTGGGTGTGTTCTTACTGTGGGGGGGTTGGGCTACCATGGGCATGAGAGATCTAACTGATCCCAGTGACAGGGATCAGTAGATCTCCCATGCCCTCACTAACAGAGCAGGGAACCGCCGTGTTTACATCGGCAGTTCCCCGTTCTTTGCCTGTGGCCGCTCATCGCGGCTCGCCGGCGAACATCGGGTCCGCCCGAGCCACGGGCACACTCCTCAGGAGTGCGGTGGGCGCGCGCGCCCCCTAGCGGCCATTCGCAGATCGGCGTCTTTTTTACGGCGATTCGCGCACAGCAACCCGACTGCCGCCGTGAAAACACGGCAGGTGGTCAGGAAGTAGTTAAAGAATATCAAAATGTATTAAATCAACAATTTAAAAGCTGCATACGTATATCATACATTATCTATGTGGTTATAAGATAATACAGTGACTCCAATTCTCTACATGTTTCGCCATGAAGAGGCTTCTTCAGGAGAATTATTACAGGTACTGTATTATAATTACTGAGAATAAAAAATAACATAATTAGAACAATTGAAACACAAAATTTGTAAATAGCTAATATGAACATAATTTGCATAGTAATTTGACATCTCTTGAGCATGCATATATCCCTGGGCTACTTCAGCTTTCTCCTTACCTGAATGGTATAGATAATCATAAAGAATATATATATATATATACACACCCTGTTCCAAATTATTATGCCAATGATATTTTTCTCATTTACCTAAATAATTGATGTAAACAGCAGTCAGCATAATTCTCATGTTATCAACTATTAAGAGTACAATTAAATTTTATTCGAACCTCCGAATGATAAAAGTATTTTTTATCAAAATAAAAACTTACAATGCACCGTTCCAAATTATTACGCTCAGTAAGTTTCAAAACACTTTATAGGTTGTAAAGAACTGAAAATTTACATTTTTTTGTGTTTGCAGCATATTTACTGAAATCAAAATCTATTTCAATCAAACTTCGAACAACATTTTAACTTTTTAAACATTTTAACATAGGACCCCTTATTTGATAGCAGCTTCACAAGTCTTCCATCCATTGAACTTGTGAGTTTTTGGAAAGTTTCTGCTTGAATTTGTTTGCAAGATGTCAGAATCGCCTCCCAGAGCTGCTGTTTGGATGTAAACTGCCTCCCACTCTCATAGACCTTTTGCTTGAGGATGCTCCAAAGATTCTCAATAGGGCTGAGGTCAGGGGAGGATGGAGGCCACACCATGACTTTCTCTCCTTTTATCCCCATAGCAGCCATTGATGCAGAGGTATTCTTTGCAGCATGAGATGGTGCATTGTCATGCATGAAGATGATTTTATTACGGAAGGCATAGTTCTTCCTTCTGTACCAGGGAAGGAAGTGGTCAGTCAGGAACTCCACATACTTTGCAGAGGTCATCTTTACACCTTCGTGGGACCCTAAAGGGGCCAACCAGCTCTCTTCCCATGATTCCGGCCCAAAACATGACTCCACCACCGCCTTGCTGACGTTGCAGCCTTGTTGGAACAGGGTGGCCGTCCACCAACCATCCACTACTCCATCCATCTGGACCATCCAGGGTTGCACGGCACTCATCAGTGAAGAGGACTGTTTGAAAATTAGTCTTCATGTATTTTTCTGCCCAATGCAGCCGTTTCTGCTTGTGAGCATTGGTTAGTGGTGGCCGAATGGAAGGTTTATGCACAGTTGCAAGACTCTGGAGGACTCTACACCTTGATGTCCAGAGGCACCAGGAGCTTCAAATATCTGTTTGCTGCTATGTAATGGTGTTTTAGCAGCTGCTCTCTTGATCCGATGCATGGATCGGGCAGAAATCTTCCTCAATGTGCCTTTATCTGTACCAACCCGTCTGTGCTCTGAATCAGCCACAAATCTCTTAATAGTGCGATGATCACGCTTACGTTTTCGTGAAACATCGATTGTTTTCATACCTCGTCCAAGGCATTGAACGATTTCATTCTTTTCGGCAGCAGAGAGATCCTTTTTCTTCCCCATATTGCTTGAAAATGGTGCTCTGCTTAATAATGTGGAACGCCCTCCTTTAGTAGTTTTTCCTTTAATTGGGCTCACCTGGCAATCTAATTATCACAGGGGTCCGAGATTTGTTTTCACTGATCAAAAGAGCCCTGACACACAATGCCATCCATGAGTTCAAATGAAAAACAAAATATTTCATCTTTGTGACACTGAAATAGAACTTGAATAATATCGAACAGGGTGTATATATATATATATATCAATATATTTTTTAGGACCCCCATTTGGGAGCTTTGGTGAAATATCAGGGGTCTAAACAGAACCCTGATGTCTAACTTTTGAAAAAGAGAAAGGGACTGCTGACAGATTTATCGGTCCCTTTCTCTGCAGCCTCAGCTGCACCGAATTAATGGACAGGAATAGCTCTATATAGAGCTTCCTGTTCATTCATCAACTGAAGCATAGTAAACACAGTTTACTATGCCCTGGCTATGAATGAATACAGCAAAAACAAAAAACAAGGTTAGTGATCAGTACTGATCACTGACTCCATTCATTAAGACATGGAAGAGGCAGGTCATTTACACATTTACCGGGCCCTTCTCCGCTCTCAAACCTGACAGATCCCCAGCAGAAGGTGGGAGGGGGAAACCCGGCAGCGGAGGGGGCAGGGAAGCACACAGGCACCCAGGGCAGCAGGACAGGGATAGGGAGGTGGCAGGAGTGGCATCTAGAGGAACTGATGCCCTCCATTTCCTTTCTCCTGCCACTGAATGTCTGCATGAGGAGAAGCGGTCATTCAGCAATTACATGGAGGGATTGGTTCTTCTTCATGCCGCCACCCTCCTATCCAACTGTACAGAGGGGCTCCACGGGCCCCCTGGAGCATGGGGCCCAGACATTGACATACACCCCTGCCTTGAAATACTCCAGGACTAGTGTAACTTTAACAGAGGCCCCTTTGTAGTAGCAGTTAACCTTCTCCATATAGACCTCTAGACATAGGTGTGCGCAGCCTATTGCATTAGGGTGTGCACCATAAGAGATAGGTGTCAGTAGTTTATTTTTATTTTTATAATTTAGTTTTTTTATTATATTTTATTTATTTATTTAGGAGCCCTGCTGGGGGGGGGGGGCTTTGGTGAAATATCAGGGGTCTAAACAGACCCCTGATGTCTCACTTTCAAGACAGAGAATTCCCCAGTCCCTTTCTCTACAGCCAGGCAGCAGGGGGAATCTGCACAGTACAGGGTGATTAGGGTGTGCCCAGGCACACCTGCCACCCTATGTGCGCACGCCTATGCCTCTAGAGCAGGAAATATGGACATACAGTTTCTGGGGGATCTCACACTGGAAACAGCCCTGAGCCAGCGATCTGGAACAGTCTCTCAAGAAGAGGTACAGCAGCGTCAATCTCTCTAGGCTCTACTCACTGTGTCCCTGTTAGGGTTGCCACATCATCCCTTTAATCCAGGACACATATGAATTACACAGGTTGTTCTGAGGCTAATTTAAGACAGATAAGGCACCAAGTGAGTTTAATTACCACTTTAATCAACCACAGAACAACCTGTGTAATTAGTATGTGTCCTGGATTAAAGGGATGATGTGGCAACCCTAGTCCCTGTATACATGGACGCCTCCTTCCAGTATCAGCCAGACCCTGCTCCATAAGTCTCCAGGCCAGATCCTCAACAAACTTTTTCTTGACTGTTCTCCATGCTTTAGCAGTAGACCTGCTCCCTCCCTGAGCTAGGACCTCAAACAACCTCCTGCAGGCCTCAGCAGTTACTAACAGGAGGGCAGAAAGTCCCTCAAAGCTGAGTCTCTCTCCACCAGGGGCAAAGGATCCTGCTTAATCTCTGCCACCTCTGTAACCTTCTTGAACTATTTTTGATGGATTTTAATTCACAATAAAGCCACATTTAATTCCTTCAATTCTGGAGTGCGGTCACTCTACTTACTGTCTTCAAAGGACCCTGCTGCCCTAGGCACCACCCTGTTTATGCACACCTCAGCCCCCTGCTGGTCACTCTCTCCACCAGGCTGAGGCTGCATGAATATTCAGCCCAAGGTCTGTCTCCCCCAACCCAATTATATTCCAGAACTTATTGGAATGCAGGGGGGGAAGTAGGCGAACCTCCAGTCAGTAGAGCCCAGAACAGCCAGTAACAATCCAGTCCTGCTCCACTGGCTACAGAGGAACCAAAAACTGAATTTACTGAACCTTATTAGCAACCTAACTAAGAGGGTGGAAAGTATCACAGCCTATTATTCTGTGATCAGCGAGATGAACACGAGCTGAATCTGCTTTTCTGCTGTGCACTGGAAATTGTCCTGATTTGACCTGTCGGCCTGATAGCAACCTGAAATGAATACACTTTTTTAATTTCCTGTTATCGGCCTGTGAATTTCTTTTTTTTTTTATATATTAAACGTAGATGTAATCCCAATCCCTACAATTTCATATAATATTTAACATGTTAATGTCATTAATCTGCAACTTTCATAAAAATAATCCCGGGTAATCCTTCCACGAACTTCCTTGTTCAGAAACTTCCTGCCATAGGGTGACAATGCCCTGTCCCTGCCATACAACTGTGCACTTTGTTTGTTGCCCTGTCAGATGCTCCCCTAGAGGAAAATGCAATATATCACCAAAAAGTGTCCATAAAAATCAAGCCAACGAGAGCTTGCAGCAATCTTCACTCCGTGATCACCAATATCGAAGACCTCTAACAGTGCCCCCCCCCCCCCACAGATGCACACCAGGGACTCTTACCACATTAATATGACCACTATAATAAAATGGTCCCCACCAGAGTTAATACCTCCTGGTCCACTGCAAGGAAACCCTCAAACACCCTCTCAGTGATAGCAGAGAAAGGAGACACAAAGCAACTCCATAGAGTAATACCATTTAAAAACCATATTAAAAAGTAAAATGTGCGCTCACATAAATTGAATCTAAGCAGTACCGCTCAAACATTCCCAATCGGCAAAACAGTTCTGTCCGAGCCAAACACCGGCAAGCATGCATGATGACGTCACAACCTTAGACCCCTCCCTACGCGTTTTGTCACAGGTGACGTCGGCAGGGGACTGTGCACTTTGTTTGTTAGCCTGTCATATGCTACCCTCGTGGAAAATGCAAGCAGCCATGCTGACCCACATTGCTCAGGCATGGGACACATTTGCCACTATAAGGAAGATGGCCAGGAGTAGGGATGAGTGAGCTTAGCAGGACGATACCCAAACAAAGCACCAAACTTTGTTGATGTCTATGGGAGTCAAATCTTATAATTTTGGGTATGCACCAATGCAAAAATAAAATATTACATTATTATGTGAAGAGGGTTTTTTATGTGACTTAAAGGGCAACACGGAAAATACACAAAACCTCTAAATAATATTCTTGGAGGATGCCTTAAATTGCGTCTACCGCCAAAACAGTTTTACATTAATGCAGTCGTCTAAAATTGCAGCCCAGGGGCCAGATGCGGCCCTTTGCTTCCTTTGGTCTGGCCCTTGGGGTATTACTCCTCTCACTGACACCAATGATGGGGCACCATTCCTTCCACTGACACCAATAATGGGGCACTATTCCTTCCACTGACACCAATGATGGGGCACTATTCCTCCTACTGACACCAATGATGGGGCACTATTCTTCCCACTGACACCAATGATGGGGCACTATTCCTCCCACTGACGCCAATGATGGGGCACTATTTATCCCACTAATACCAATGATGGGACACTATCCCTCCCACTGACACCAATGATGGGGCATTATTCCTCCCACTGATGCCAGTGATGGGGCACTATTCCTCCCACTGACACCATTAATGGGGCCCTATTCCTCCCACTGACACCAATGATGGAACACTATTCCTCCCACTGACACCAATGATGGGGCACTATTCCTTCCACTGACACCAATGATGGGGCACTATTCCTTCCACTGACACCAAAGATGGGGCACTATTCCTCCCACTGACACCAATGATGGGACACTATTCCTCTCACTGACACCAATGATGGGGCACCATTCCTTCCACTGACACCATTAATGGGGCACTATTCCTCCCACTGACACCAATGATGGGGCACTATTCCTCCCACTGACACCAATGATGGAACACTATTCCTCCCACTGAAGCCAATGATGGGGCACTATTCCTCCCACTGACACCAATGATGGGGCACTATTCCTCCCACTGACACCAATGATGGGGCACTATTCATCCCACTGACGCCAATGATGGGGCACTATTCCTTCCACTGACACCATTGATGGGGCACTATTCCTCCCACTGACACCAATGATGGGGCACTATTCCTCCTCTTAATACTAAGATAGGGTATTGTTAACTCCTACAACTGGCCACAGTCTGGCCCATCTAAAATCTGAAGGACAGTAAACTGGCCGTTTGTTTAGAATATTTGGAGACTCCTTCCTTATAGTGCAAGTAAAGTCTGCTAAAACATTCACTTTTTTGGCCCCCCCAGGTGGGTTATGTCATAATGTGCTAGTATGCACAAAATATTAGTACATTATGGCAGACTTACCTGTCATATGGTGTCCTCCAGAGCTGTGGTGGGGTTGCTCCACGAGCCCCCGGCGCTTCCATCTTAGCCCAGACTTCCTTCCTGGTCCCATGCCGAGACCTATAGGGTCTCTTCTGCAATGAATACCCTGCCTGACAGCCAGTTGTTTTAAAAACAACATTTCTTCCACTTTAAAGCATTTCCTGCATTAAGGTAAAAAATGTTTTACAGCTTTCTGTCCTTCCTCAGTTCCCCAAACAATTACCCGAGTCCTCAATCGATCCAGCGCTGTGCATGGCTGCATCTCTTCTCCCTTTTCTTCCTCTTCGCACAGAGACTGGGGAGCCATTGGCTCCTGCTGCTGTCAATTAAATGCAGTGAGGAGGAAGCAGGGCGGGGCTAGGTCCTGCTGTGTGTGTCTATGGAATGTCGACCGAAGTAGGTGGGAGCAATCAAACACACAGCTTGGAAACCCTGACCAGGCAAAAACAACTGCTGCTCCACTTATTACAATAAAGCCAAAAACTAGATGTAGCCTAGCAGCCTAACAGGGGAGGCCTGGCAGCTTTAGGCCTGGGGGGCAAGTCCAGTCAAGTGGCCCATTGAGCCACCGAATCAGCTCACCATCCATGCCCACCTGGTTTTACAATGGATATTGATGTTATGAAGCAAGACAAATATGACGTGGTAAAATAATTTAATGTTAATAGCAACAAAGGAGGTTTAACAAAAATAATGCATCAATGCAGCCTCATCAATGCCCATCAATGCAGCCTCATCAGTGCCCATCAATGCAGCCTCATCAGTGCCCATCAATGCAGCCTCATCAGTGCCCATCAATGCAGCCTCACTGCATAAAAGATCACTGCTCCAACAACTGCAGTGAAGCCAAAAACTACATTTCACCTAGCAGCCTGGTGCGGGCACAGTTTACGTATGCGTGTGTGACTTACATATATGTTCGCTACTGCGTGCAAACATGGAGGGATGGAGGCGCTTGAATTTTTATTTTTTTTTTGCTTATTTATTTTGTTTTTTATTTTTACACTGTCCTTTTATTTATTTATTTATTTTATCAATTTTATTCCTATTACAAGGAATGTAAACATCCCTGGTAATAGAAATAAGGGATGACAGGTCCTCTTTATGGAGAGATCTGGGGTCAATACGACCTCAAATCTCTCCTTTACCTTTAATAACAAAAGATAAAAAAAAAATGTGATCTTTTGCTTTAAAAAAAAAAATTGTTAACTTCCGGCAAAGACCGGAAGTGATGTCATAACGTTGCTCCGGTCCTCCAAGAGATGGTCAGAGATGATCTGGTCTCTGGTAACCTCCATGACCAACCATGTGAATGTCAGATCGTTTCTCAGGCATACCCATAAAACCGATAAGCTGACAAACACCAGCGAGTGGCAGGAGGTGGGGGGGGGGTACGATCCCTCCTGCTGCTTCTGAAAGCGACCCAGCAGCTAATTAGCCACTTGGAACGTTTTTATGAGAAAGCCAATCGACGACTGAACAAAAAAAAAAAAAATACCAGGGCATTTTTATAACCAGGGCCGGGACAAGGGGTGGGCAGGAGGCACTGTGGTATCATGTGAGGTGTGGGGGGGGACTACAAGGAGGTGGAGGAGAAATTTGTGTTGGGAATGAGAATTTGGGGGGCGGCAAGTGATAAGAATTCTTTACGAGGTGAAATTTGGGGAGGTGTGCTAGGACTGAGTAGTGATTTGAGGGGATTTATGTTGGGAGGGGGATGGGGGAAGAATTGTGCTAGGAGGGGGAATTTTGGGGGGTTTGTGCTAAAAAAGGTAATATGGTGGGGGGGGGG
>BLSH010287291.1:280062-290219 GCA_018402905.1 Glandirana rugosa | reverse complement strand
CACCCGGATCGTAAAACGGAACCCAAAATGGGCCGAATACGAGATGGCTCCTTAGAGATGAATTGAAGGAAACTCACCAAAAGGGGCAAGGACAAAGAAGAACCTACCTCACTAATAGTTACGTGCTAAACAAGAGTGCATATAAACTAATTTACATGAAAGGTTGATTCTTCTTGAGAGACTTCTTCTGAAACCTATCAGCTTTGTAACCTCAATATAACACTAATCTCAACTCGCTTAAAGATCTTCAAGCCCAAGACGACCAAGCCGGCTTGAAGCCCTGTTTCAGGTCCAAGCCCAGGCCTGTCTTGGGCTTGAAACAGGGCCTAGTTATTTCCCTGTCCCCATTTCTTTGTAGGGCACTTGTCCCACCCTTACCCCCATTTCCTTACTTTTGCAGACCTCTAGGACTTTCCAGGACTTTTTTACAGCCATTTTTCTGCCTAAATGATTGATTTCAATGGGGTTCGGGGTCCGGGACAAAGTTCGGGTTCTGTCCGGACCCGAACCTGGACTTTGTCCCGAAGTTCGGCCGAACCAGCAGAACCCGAACTTCTAGAAATTCGCTCAACTCTAATCACAATATAACTCCAATGTTTCGACTATCCAAAGTCTTCTTCAGAGAGTTCTTCTTAGTTGGAAAGTACATTTAATCAAATATACGTGAGAACAAATCGTGCATTGATAATCACTCCATCCAAGAAGAAACAGGAACGGGGAAAACCACTCAAAGGAAGTTAAGTAGAGATTCCTCGGTAGAGCATAAGCCGGGTAAAACCCAAGGCAAAATGCTAGGCCCACGCAAAAGAAGGGAGGGGGGATGGACAAGAGGCCCAAGTAACCACCAAAAAGGTTGTATATAGATTCTAACACATAAAGAATGGATATACACCACGGAGTTCAAAGGCCATCCATGGACCTAAGATGGTAACAAAAACGGTCCCCCTCGCAATTCCCAGTTAATCCTGTCTCTGCCACACAGATGGTAGGGAAAGCAATCCAGCATTCCACTGACAGCAGGGTGAATGTCAGGGTTGACTATTGGGCAGTCCAGATTATTTCAGTGCCACTCAACTGCCCCTCAAATGGAGACAGTTGACTATTGAACAGCCCAGAGCTATACCACTGGCACTTAAATGTCCCTTAAATGGAGGCAGTTAACTGTTGGACAGCCCAGATGGTTCTATATCCATGACACCCAATTGTCCCTCACATGGAGACAGCTAAAGTATAACTAAAGGCAAAACTCTTTTTTTTTTTTAGTTTTGGAGAGAGCGGAAAGGGATTAGAACTCCTTTCAGTTTTTTATTGCTGTCTGTGCCCTGTTAGAGAGATTCACCTTCTCTAATTGTCCTTTTTGCCATTATCTTTGAAAGCGAAAGTAAAAGAAAATATCAAATTCTGAGTTGTCCCCAAAAAAGTAATAGAGGGGAAATCTTCCAAAGGGGACACTAGTTTTGGTGAGCTGGGGGCCTCCAAGGAATTTCCTCTCACTTCCTGTTTGCCTATGGGACAGGAAGTGAAGAAAATGTCCCCAATTGGACACAGGTAGCAGAAAAAAACTGATATGAGTTATAACCCTCCCTAACTCTATCCAAAATGGAAAAAAAAGTTATGCCTATAATTCCACTTTAACTGTTGGACAGCTGAGATGGTTCTATAGCTACAGTATCTCACAAAAGTGAGTACACCCATCACATTTGTGTAAATATTTTATTCTATCTTTTCATGTGACAACACTGAAGAAATGACACTTTGCTACAATGTAAAGTAGTGAGTGTACAGCTTGTATAACAGTGTAAATTTACTGTCCCCTCAAAATAACTCAACACACAGCCATTAATGTCTAAACCAATGGCTACAAAAGTGAGTACACCCTTATGTGAAAATTTCCAAATTGTGCCCAATTAGCCATTTTCCCTTCCTGGTGTCATGTGACTCATTAGTGTTACAAGGTCTCAGGTGTGAATTTTGGAGCAGGTGTGTTAAATTCAATGTAATCACTCTCACCCTCTCATAATGGTCACTGGAAGTTCAACATGGCACCTCATGGCAAAGAACTCTTTGGGGAGCTGGAAAAAATGAATTGATAGCCTAGGCTATAAGAAGATTGCCAAGACCCTGAAACTGAGCTGCAGCATGGTGGCCAAGACTGTACAGAGATTTAACAGGACAGGTTCCATTCAGAACAGCACCTCACCATGGTTGACCAAAGAAGTTGAGTGCACATGCTCAGCGTCATATCCAGAGAAAAAAGGGGGTTTGGTCTAATGATTGCTCTCTACTTATAACAGGCCTCCATCCCTGAAACAATATTGTAGAAAGAGGAAAAAGCGCCCCCTGGGACTTTAAGATGAGGTCTGTATAAGGTCAACACACAGTTTAAAGTAATATAGTAATGCATTTTTATTGGCAGATCATACAAACGTCATGGTACGATAGGGCATGAACGTACATATAATATCCATTGTAATGCAGAATGGTATATAGTATTACAGTCAAAAACATGTAAGAGCATAATAACTAATAAAATGATGATGGTTACAATATGCATCCATAATCTCGACGCGTTTCACGAGCACGGCTCGCTTCCTCAGGAGCAGATGCAAAAATGTCTAAAAAAAAAGTACCAATTAAAAATAAAATAAAATAAAACAATTTCGCAGGTGAGGTAAAAGGCAGGGAACCTAATAGTATAGGTACTCCATACTTACAGTCCAAAAATGGCTTCAAACATGACACCCCATGGAGGCAGCGGATGGTGCCCGGCCCGGGAGCTCAGGGGGCGGAGCCGGCGGCCCCCAGACGGGAACCCAACAGGGGACAGGCTCAGCAGACAACTTGGTGAAAAGGGTGTGTCCCATAGCATGTACCAGAATCCGAAAGCAAAGTACTAAAAGAGGGGGTGTATATAAGTATCAATGGGTCATTAGGTAAACATTGAATATGAGCGTAAACATAAATACATTGCTTGGTGGGTATATATGAAAATGAATATATGGGAAAGATGCAGGGGATAAGATGGTAGAGGATGGATGTAGAGGAAAGTAATAAAAGCATGGTGTGATGTGGTGTGAAGTGGCGTGCAGGTGCAGAAAGGACCAAAGGGATGGGAAGTGGCCGAGAGTGACGGATGGAAACGAGTAGTGAGTGTAGTGAAAATGCAGTTAGCTAGGTATAAGACAGGATGAGGGCCAAATGATCGCACTTACCCGTCCAGTGTGTATGACTTGAATGCAGGTGTCTGTAGAGTGTGAAGGAGGAGCTGTCGGGCCAACACCTATGTACCCGAACGGACGCCGCCGACTCCACCCCCAGCGTCATGCATCAGCTGGTCGTGATGTGGCCGCGCACCACGCACACTACAACAAGGGTGCGCAGGCGCGAACCTGACGGGCCAGCGGGATGGATATCCACACAAAAGCCCGTGGGGATCCTAACAGGATGGGATGCCCCACACTGAATGCAGTGCATGGCGCCGATGTGCGGTGGCCCCGCCCGCCCGACAAGCAGGGAGGAGGGGACAGCACGGGGGTAAAAAGGGCCCTCTAGACACATCGCTGCTCCCAGGAACAGACCAACATACCGCAAACAACCAGAAGGGGCAGCACATGAAGCCAGACCCGGAAAGCGATCAACACCTGTAGATGTCAAAAATATGAAACGGAAATAAGAGTGAAAAATGAAAAATGAATGATGAAAATAAAATAAAAATAAATATAAAAATATAAAAATAAATGTAAAATACAATGAAAAGAAAAAGTCAACTTAAATAGAAAGAAATACTACAAATACACACTAATGCTGTGTATAGGTTTGTAGGACCCGAGCGCTACAGTAGACCGTCATATCCAGAGGTTGTCTTTGGGAAATAGACGTATGAGTGCTGCCAGCATTGCTGCAGAGGTTGAAGAGGTGAGGGGTCTGCCTGTCAGTGCTCAGACCATACGCTGCACACTGTATTAAATTGGTCTACATGGCTGTCGCCCTAGAAGGAAGCCTCTTCTAAAGATGATGCACAAGAAAGCCCGCAAACAGTTTGCTGAAGACAAGCTGACAAAGGACATGGATTACTGGAACCAAGTCCTGGGGTCTTATGAAACCAAGATAAACTTATTTGGTTCAGATGGTGTCAAGCGTGTGTGGTGGCAACCAGGGGAGGAGTAAAAAGACAAGTGTGTCTTGCCTACAGTCAAGTATGGTGGTGGAAGTGTCATAATCGGGGGTTGCATGAGGCACTGGGGAGCTACAGTTCATTGAGGGAACCATGAATGCCAACATGTACTGTGACCTACTGAAGCAGAGCATGATCCCCTCCCTTCGGAGACTGGGCCTCAGGGCAGCATTCCAACATGATAAAGACCCCAAATACATCTCTAAGAAGATCACTGCCTTACTAAAGAAGCTGAGGGTAAAGGTGATGGACTGGCCAAGCATCTCCAGACCTAAACTCTATTGAACATCTGTGGGGCATCCTCAAATGGAAGGTGGAGGAGTGCAAGGTCTCTAACATCCACCAGCTCCGTGATGTCGTCATGGAGGAGTGGAAGAGGACTCCAGTGGCAACCTGTAAAGCTCTGTTGAACTCCATGCCCAAGAGGGTTAAGGCAGTGCTGGAAAATAATGGTGGCCACACAAAATATTGACACTTTGGGCCCAATTTGGACATTTTCCATTAGGGGTGTACTCACTTTTGTTGCCAGCGGTTTAGACATTAATGGCTGTGTGTTGAGTTATTTTAAGGGGACAGCAAATTTACACCGTTATACAAGCTGTACACTCACTACTTTACATTGTAGCAAAGTGTCATTTCTTCAGTGTTGTCACATGAAAAGATAGAATAAAATATTTACAAAAATTTGAGGGGTGTACTCACTTTTATGAGATACTGTATGTCATTCAATTGCCCCTCATAGGGAGACAGTCAACTTTTTGACAATTCATATCTATATCCATGGCAATCAATTGTCTCTCATATGTGGGGAAGTTAACTGTTGGACAGCTGAGATGGTTCTATAGCTATGTCACTCAATTGTCCCTCATATATGGAGTAAGTCAACTTATTGACAGTTCAGATCTATATCCTTGGCAATCCATTGTCCCTCACATGGGGGCAGTTAACTGTTGGACAGATGAGATGGTTCTATAGCTATGTCACTCAATTGTCCCTCATATATGGAGTCAGCCAACTTTTTGACAGTTCAGATCTATATCCATGGCAATCAATTGTCCCTCACATGGGGCAGTTAACTGTTGGACAGATGAGATGGTCCTATAACTATGTCACTCAATTGACCCTCATATATGGAGTCAGCCAACTTTTTGACAGTTCAAATCTATATCCATGGCAATCAATTGTCCCTCACATGGGGGCAGTTAACTGTTGGACAGATGAGATGGTTCTATAGCTATGTCACTCAATTGTCCCTCATATATGGAGTCAGCCAACTTTTTGACAGTTCAGCTCTATATCCATGGCAATCAATTGTCCCTCACATGGAGACAGTTAACTGTTGGACAGATGAGATGGTCCTATAACTATGTCACTCAATTGTCCCTCATATATGGAGTCAGCCAACTTTTTGACAGTTCAGATCTATATCCATGGCAATCAATTGTCCCTCACATGGAGACAGTTAACTGTTGGACAGTTGAGATGGTTCTATAGCTATGTCACTCAATTGTCCCTCATATATGGAGTCAGCCAACTTTTTGACAGTTCAGCTCTATATCCATTCCATGGCACGCAATTGCTCCTCATGTGGAGAGAGTTGACAGTTGGAAAGTCACCATGCACAGCCGGTTGAACACATGGAAGAAAAAAAATATTTTCAGAATCCTTATAAACAGCTAATTTTTTTTCTATTGAGTGTCCTAATGGAACTTTGTGGTCCCAGATACGTTCTTCCTTTTTCTTCACTAGCTCTAAGGCTAAAAGCCCCTCTGAATTATTCCAGAAAGTTGTCAGCTATAATTTTTATCAGTTCGGGTTGCAAGCTTTGCATAAATGTAAAGGGCCCTCAAATGAAAAGCGCAAGATTGCCTCATCTTTATTTATTACTATGCCACAGACTCGGCAAGCGCCTCATATATCACGCCCTGAAATCGTCTCCAGGAGGGTTTCACAAGTCTCGCCGGCAAGTCAGAACGCGAAGGTCACTTTGTCAAACTAGATTACGTTTTATAGACCGCGGGCTGACTTTTCTTTTTGTATTTTCTTCCTGGGCTAATTTAATTGATGTCTCCATTCTGTCTGATCCCCCCCTCCTCTATAAGACAATTCCAACCCACCACTGTCATCTCTAAAAAAAAAAAAAAATTGCTGTTCTCCTTCTCATCACCGGCATTGGAAGGCCAAAAAGGCCAGGTGGTGTTTGTAAATGGCAATACCGTCTATAAAAGGCAGATTTATTGTTTGATGCTAAGGAACAAAGCACAGCCTGTATGCTAATAAATTCATAACCTAAGCCTATTTAAATATATATTTTTCAGAATAAATATATATACAACTGCAGGTCTTTGTGAACCACTTCAGACCGGAGGGCCATGAAAGATGGTGTAACAAATGCTTCATGTACTGTGAAGAGTGGATCTCATTACTTATGCATTCAGCCATATACAGTATGTAATACCTTGGATATATATGTAATATAGATAGGAATGCATGGATGGCATGGATATATAATTGCACCTTATACTGTATATCTCCTTATATTTAGGTTTTCTCATTGTGAGTAGAGTTGGGCTTCGGGTTCAGAATTCTTTGGATTCAGGGTAATCGTCAACCCTTTGAGTCAAACCTCCAGAGCAGCCTTTTTCAAACTTTTTACCCCAGAGGAACCCCTAAAATAATTTGCCGGCCTCCGGGAACCCTTACTAAAATCAACTCATCAAGGGTCAATAGGAAAAATGCTCCTTTCAATTGTGGTCAGTGGGAGGTTTGAACCCCTTCAGTGGTGGTCAGAATGCCACCCTTAGAGGCAGCTAAAAAGATCATTGGTATCATAATACTCTCTCTACCAAGTGGCATTGAGCCAGGAATTCTGAGGGCCCCATTAAATAGTAGGTCAAACCAGAAAAGCTCAAGGAACCCCTGGCAATAGCTGGAGGAACCCTAGGGTTCCACGGAACCCTGGTTGAGAACCACTGCTCCAGAGGTTTAGCAATAATATTACTACTACATGTGCCAGCTTCTCGCACAGGCTGGTTGTTAGGAAGCCATTGGCCAGTATCTCCCTGGGAACCAGTGAGGCGTTCCCGCATACGGGACTCCTGGGGCTTAACCACTTCAAGACTGCAATCAGGGCCATCATCAGGGGAGTACAGCCCATACAGATGTAGGGGGCCCAGGCATCATGAGGGCCCTCAAGAAGCCTGGGCTCCAAGTTGGCACCACCCCTTTGTTCCTTTCCTCCCTTACACTGACAACTAGTCCCGACTCCCACTGGTGAAGCCCGCTGCACTGGCTCCTGACTCCCAGCCTCCCGCTAGCCGCCGCTGTCAAAATCATTGGTTCTTTATGACCGCCTGGGGTCCTAGCAGCCAATCATGTGCATTTACAGGCCCCCAGCAGAGGAGGAGGATGTAACTTCCTCCTTCCTGCTCCTCCGCATGCTGGTGCTCCGGTCCATAATACATATACTGTATAATGGTTGTGGTTTTAAAGCAGTTTACTGGGGCAATGGCTGCAGCTGTCAGCCATAACCCCAGTATTGTCTATTTCATGCCGGCGATTCTGTTTCTGGTAAAAGTGATCAGAGTGGCTGATGAGCCACATCATCGCTTTTAGAAGCAGCAGGAGGGGCAGCATTCTTACCAGGCAAGCTGGGGAAATGATCAGGCGGTTCTCACAGCTGTCCATAGAGGTGAAGAGAGACCAGATTGTCTCTGATCACCTCTGTGATCTAGGAGGCCGCAAGCAACCTCAGGAGGTCACTTCCTGTTTAGGGCGGATGTAAGCTTTTTTTTTTGGAGAGCATCAGATCAATGTTTTTTTTTTTTTTTTGCTCTGATGCTTTCAAGCGTAGAGGAGAGATGTGGGGTCTTATAGACCCCAGATGTCTCAATAAAGAGAACCTGTCATGCTTTATTTCTATCACAAGGGATGTTTACATTTCTTGTGACAGTAATAAAAGTGAAAAAAAAATCAATTAATCAGTTAACCACTTGCCGACCACGTAGCGTGCATGAAAGCTAGGGGGCCCGCCGCATGCTCCCTGAGCGGGGCCCCGGGTCGGGCGGATTTGATGTCTGCTGGCAACCCGTGATGTCTTGTGACAGAGCCAGAATGGGGAACCGCCGATGTAAATGCGGCAGTTCCCCATTCTGACAGGCAGCCTGTCAGAGATCTACTGATTCCTGTCACTGGGATCAGTTAGATCTCTGGTGCCCCTGGCAGCCCAGCCCCCTCACAGTTAACACACGCCTAGGGAACACAGTTAAGCCCTAGATCCCCCCCACATGTTAACCCCTTCCCTGCCAATGACATTTATACAGTAATCAGTGGATATTTAAATTTCTGATTGCTGTATAAATGTCATTGGTCCCAAAAAAGTGTCAAAAATGGTCCGACATGTCCGCCGCAATATCGCAGTCCCAATAAAAAACGCCATGGTTTGTAAATGCGGCAACTTTTGCGCAAACCAATCAATAAACGCTGATTGCAATTTTTTCACAAAAATATGAGGAAGAATATAAATCGGCCAAAACCGATGAATACATTTGTTTTTTTATATATATATTTTTTTGATTTGTATTTTAGCAAAAAGTAAGAAATATTGTTTTTTTGCAAAATTGTCGCTCTTTTTTTGTTTATAGTGGTGATCAGAAATGGCACAGAGGGGATCAAATACCACCAAAAGAAAGCTCTATTTGTGGTAAAAAAAGGACGAAAATTTTGTTTGGGTACAACGTCGCACGACTGCGCAATTGTCAGTTAAAGCGATGCAGTGCCGAATCGCAAAAAGTGCTCTGGTCCTAAGGTGCGAAATCCTTCCGGTCCTTAAGTGGTTAAAGGGACAGTGTAAAATATATATATATTTTTAATAAGAAATTTTAAAAAATTGTAAGCGCCCCCGTCCCCACATGCTCATGCGCAGAGGCGAACAAATACGTAAGTCACACACGGTTATGTAAACGATGTTGGCACCACAAATGTGAGCCATCCCCATTACAGCGAAAGCAAATAATTCTAGCGTTAGACCTCCTCTGTAACTTTGAAGCGTCACCTCTGGAGCTTTTCATGTATCCTCGTTTGACGCCATTCCACGAGCATGTGCAATTTTATAACATGACATGCTAGGTATCTATTTACCTGGTGTAACATCATTTTTTATACATTACCAAAAATTGGGTTATATTTATATTATGTTTTTTTGCATTCAAATTTAATAAAGTGTATTTTTCTAAACCTCTAAATTTCCCCCAAAAAGATGCGTTTCAGAAACCACTACGCAAATTGCAACAGCCACCATTTTAAATTGAAACGACCACCATTCTCTAGGGTCTCTGTTAAAATATATACAGTATCTCACAAAAGTAAGTACACCTCTCACATTTGTGTAAATATTTTATTCTATCTTTTCATGTGACAACACTGAAGAAATGACACTTTGCTGCAATGTAAAGTAGTGAGTGTACAGCTTGTATAACAGTGTAAATTTGCTGTCCCCTCAAAATAACTCAACACACAGCCATTAATGTCTAAACCGCTGGCAACAAAAGTGGGTACACCCTAAGTGAAAATGTCCAAATTGGGCTCAATTAGCCATTTTCCCTCCCCGGTGTCATGTGACTCTTTAGCGTTACAAGGTCTCAGGTGTGAATGGGGAGCAGGTGTGTTAAATTTGGTGTTATCGCTCTCACTTTCTCATAATGGTCACTGGAAGTTCAACATGGCACCTCATGGCAAAGAACTCTCTGAGGATCTGAAAAAAAAAGAATTGTTGCTCAGCTTCATATCCAGAGGTTGTCTTTGGGAAATAAACGTATGAGTGCTGCCAGCATTGCTGCAGAGGTTGAAGGGGTGAGGGGTCAGCCTTTTACCGATTAACTCGGGTTAAACCTGTAAAAGTGAATCCCACATGGGTGAAAACAACGGTCGCCAAATCTGTAATTACCGACACACAACTCAATAAAACTCCCCTGTCGTTTAAATG
>BLSH010287291.1:255679-278240 GCA_018402905.1 Glandirana rugosa | reverse complement strand
AGAACCTTAGACCATCGGGAGGAATTGGTGAACGGCTGGCGGCTAGCCGTAGACTGCCGCCGTTTCACCGAGACATTCCGTTTGGCGGCAGTATGCTGCCGCCGACGGTCTAGCGCGTGTCACAGGCCCCCCGCGGTCCCTCGCCCACGCCGCCGAAGCTAACGGCGGCCGATGGGCGCTACCGGGGGGGTCTCGCTTACTCGCCTCCAGGCACATACATTTGTGCCTGGAGGCGAGACACACTCCCCCTTCCCGACACTAGTGAAGGGAAGGGGTCTATCCGTCAGGGGGGTGTCAATCTTGTGCGGGTCCCTTGTATCAATTGGGAATCGCGCGGGGGACGTCCAATTGGGGAAGTGACGGTTACCGTAAATGTGTCATTAGTCACGTAAAAATATCGTGACTAGCGACATATTTACGGTTACCAGGGTTTTTTCACAGTTTTACCAGGCTGTACAGGTGACTTTATAACGTCATGGCGATTTTTAATGCCATTGGCAGTGAAGGGGTTAACCTGCAGGGGGCGCGCTAAGGGTTAACTATGTTCCCTGGGCGTGTTCTAACTGTGGGGGGACTGCCTATCTGGGGAAGGGAAGTGATCACAGCCCTTCCCCCTCACACAGAGCGGAGGTCCGTGTTTACATACACGGACCTCCGCTCATTCGCTCTGGGGGGGCCATCGCGGGTAGCCGGCGGCAATCGAAGCCGCCGCACCCGCTCCCTGGCGCCCCCCGGACACTGTGCGCGATCTGGCAGCCGCCGTCGTATGACGGCGGTTTGCCTTACAGAGCCACTTTGCCGCCGTCAGATGCCGATCGGCGGTCGGCAAGTGGTTAAGGAGGGCTACCAGATTCCAAGATTCCAGATTCCCCCCCACCTACAGACCCCGACAACCACTAAGCCAGGGTTGTGGGGAAGAGACCCTTGTCCTTATCAATACTGGGGACAAAGTGCTTTGCCAGGTATGGTAGCCCCCTGTTATGGTTTGGAGGGTGGGGGGGTGCACCACTTGTGTCCTCCTTTTCCTGGATTTTAAGGGGGGCCCCAAATATATATATATATATAATCCATAACCTGTCCTCATCAAGGATAAGAGTTCTTTGAACACTTTTTATTTTTTTGGGAGGGTGGGGCAATTTTTTGTCATTTTTGTTTTAAGAAAAGTGACGTTTTAGAAAACATGCTATAGCAGGAAAATTTTAATTAAAATAACATTTTTGTAAAAATTAAAAAGATAAGAAAACCATGGGGACCCCCAAATGTCCCCCTGAACCCAGACCTTTAAGCCATTTTTCCATGACGTCCGACCAGAGCTGGTGCAAGGATTTTTGACACCCTAGGCGAAACCTCATTTTGCTGCCCCATTGGCTCCACCCCCTTTGCCCTGCCAATGTGAAAGGAGGAAGCATCGGCTCTGCTTCCTCTAGCGCTGGCTCCAGTGCTGTGCCTCGAATTACGCTACCGGTTGGACAGAGCCACTACCTGACACTGAGTTAGTCACATGCTGCAGCCTGCAGAGCATGCAGACATGGAGGGAAACCAGTGGCCGAGTGCGCCCTAGGCAGCTGCCTTGTTTGCCTAGTGGTAGCACCAGCCCTGCGTTAGACATACTCACCCTTCCTCTGGGATCTCATTGGAAGGTAATGTCCAATCCCTTCAGGATGTAAGTTGGGGGAAGAGTAATTATATGTAATAACTTAATTCTTTACTTTTTTTTTTTTTTTTTTTAACTATAAAGCAACTACTCATAAGGGAGGGGCCCTATTATAATACGTGGACCATTTTCTTACCAGGTCTGCTATATAGGCAGAGGGATGCAGAGGCTATACAGCAGGGGTAGGCAACCTGCGGCCCTCCAGCTGTTGTAGAACTACATTTCCCATGAGGCTTTGCAAAGCTGACGGGTACAATTACTCCTAGAGGCATGATGGGACTTGTAGTTTTGCAACAGCCGAGGACCGCAGGTTGCCTACCCCTGCTGTACAGAATGGTTGGTAAGAGTCTGCATTCCCCCCTTACAGCCACTATGAAAGCCCTGCTCAATCTGCAAACTAATGACATAGCTATGTAGACCTCATTGCATAGAGAAGCACAGAGACCCAGTGATATTATTATTGCATCTAAGATAAGGAATGGAAAGGTTTTATTTTAAAATGTCATTATCATGAAGGGAGGAGGAACCAGGGATGGCAAAATTTAAGCAGAAGAAGCGTCAGCTCCATTCCCTGTAATGTTCTCGTTGGATTGTGACCTTTCAGAAGAAACATAATAATAACAATAAACAGGAATGGAATATAATATTCTGAGACTCGTAACTCCTCTCATTACTGCCTGTTGCTAAGCCTCCCTCTGAGCTCGTTGTGCGGTCACCGTCACCCCTCGGGGGGCGCTATAATAAATGCATTCCAGCCAGACTGGTATTGCGCACCCTCGGCTGTCACCGCGCCGGAGCAGATTGTTCCATGTGGGCTGATGACTCATTATAAACCATATTGGAATCCATGGAATATGCAAAGCAGAATCCACCTCCAAAGACACAGCGAGAGGAGGATTAGTCATTTCTTTATCACAATAAAGTGTTGTAGAACAATCTGAAACAAAGCGGAAATCACTTCTTATTGAGTTGTCAAAAGGCAGAGACTTTTATATATAAAAAATTTGATCCCCCCCAATACTACATTTGGAACGTTGTTTTAAATATTCTGTATATACTGTATTTATCATTTTTAAAAATATTTTTGTTACCTACAAATGTTAAAAAGGCCCTATAATTTTCCTTTTAACCACTTCAGCCCCGGAAGGATTTCCAGCTTTAGGACCGGAGCCCTTTTTGCGATTCGGCGCTGCGTCGTTTTAACTGAAAATTGCGCGGTCGTGCGGCGTTGTACCCAAACGAAATGTGCGTCCTTTTTTTCCCCACAAACAGAGCTTTCTTTTGGTGGTATTTGATCACCTCTGCGTCATTTCTGATCGCCGCTATAAACAAAAGAAGAGCGACAATTTTGCAAAAAAACCCCAAATGTCTTACTTTTTGCTAAAATACAAATCCAAAAAAAAAAATGTAAAAAAAAACGTTTTTTTCACCGTTTTTGGCCGATTTATATTCTTCCTCATATTTGTGATAAAAAAAATCGCAATCGATGTTTATTGTGGTCGCGTTTACGGATGATGAGAATTAATTTCTGGGGTTTTTATTTTTTTTTAAATTTTTACTAGTAATGGCGGCGATCTGCGATTTTTAGCGGTACTGCGGTATTGCAGCGGACATGTCGGACCATTTTGACACTTTTTTGGGACCATTGGCATTTATACAGCGATCAGTGCTATAAAAATGTACTGATTACTGTGTAAATGTCATTGGCAGTGAAGGGGTTAACCTGCAAGGGGCGCTCAAAGGGTTAACTGTGTTCCCTGGGCGTTGTCTAACTGTGGGGGGACTGCACTATCTGGGGAAGGGAAGCGATCACAGCTTCCGTGTAGAGGAAGGCTGTGATCACAGCCCTTCCCCCTCTCACAGAACAGAGGTCCGTATTTACTTACATGGACCTCCGTTCTTTCGCTCCGGGGGGGGGGGGGCATCGCGGGTGGCCGGCGGAGATCGACTCCGCCGCACCCGCTCCCTGGCCCTCCCCGAACACAGTGAGCGCGTGGGCGCTCACTAGGCTCGATCCCGCAGCCGCCGTCATATGACGGCGATTTGCGCAGGGGAGCCAGCTTGTCGCCGTCAATTGCCGATCGGCGGTCGGCAAGCGGTTAAACTTATTTAATTTGACTACATTTGTAAAAAAAAAAATGTACATATAATATACAGTGGGTACGGAAAGTATTCAGACCCCCCTTAAATGTTTCACTCTTTGTTATATTGCAGCCATTTGCTAAAATCGTTTAGGTTCATTTATTTTCCTCATTAAGCACCTCGCGCCGGCACCATAGCCGAATGACGGCTACATCACGGCGCTAAAATGTCTATAGACTATAGACGTCCTCCCATTTGGCTCGTGCTGGGCGCGCTCCCGCGGGCGCGAGCGGCACGCGCACGTGCCCGCACACGCTGCAGGAGCGTGCCCGCGGGTCGGGCTGACCCGATGTCCGCCGGAGACCCGCGATCTCCTTCCAGAGATGTAAACGCGGCGGTTCCCCGTTCTGTGACAGGGGACATGACAGATCTACTGATTCCTGTCACTGGGATCAGTTAGATCTGTCATGCCCCTGCCAACCCCGCCCCCCCCACAGTTAGAACACACCCAGGGAACATAGTTAACCCCTTCACTGCCCCCTGCAGGTTAACCCCTTCACTGCCAATGACATTTATACAGTAATCAGTGGATATTTAAATTTCTGATCGCTGTATAAATGTCATTGGTCCCAAAAAAGTGTCAAAAATGTCCGACATGTCCGCTGCAATATCACAGTCCCGATAAAAATCGCTGATCGCCGCCATTACTAGTAAAAAAAATAAAAACGCCATAAACCAATGTCCATAGATTGTAAACGCTATAACTTTTGCACAACCCAATCAATATACGCCGATTTCAATTTTTTTTACCAAAAATATGTAGAAGAATATATATCGGCCAAAACTGATGAATACGTTTGTTTTTTTATTTTTGGATATTTATTATAGGAAAAAGTAAAAAATATTGTTCTTTTTTCAAAATTGTCGCTTCTTTTTTGTTTATAGCGCAAAAAATAAAAAACGCAGAGGCGATCAAATACCATCAAAAGAAAGCTCTATTTGTGGGAAAAAAAGGATGCCGATTTTGTTTGGGTACAACGTCGCACGACCGCGCAATTGTCATTCAAAGAGTGACAGCACTGAAAACTGAAAATTGGTCTGGGCAGGAGGGGGGTTTAAGTGCCCAGTAAGGAAGTGGTTAATGTGCACAGCACCCCATATTGACAGAAAAACACAGAATTGTTGACATTTTTGCAGATTTATTAAAAAAAGAAAAACTGAAATATCACATGGGGGTCCTAAGTATTCAGACCCTTTGCTGTGAAACTCAGATATTTAACTCAGGTGCTGTCCATTTCTTCTGATCATCCTTGAGATGGTTCTACACCTTCATTTGAGTCCAGCTGTGTTTGATTACTGATTGGACTTGATTAGGAAAGCCACACACCTGTCTATAGAAGACCTTACAGCTCACAGTGCATGTCAGAGCAAATGAGAATCATGAGGTCAAAGGAACTGCCTGAAGAGCTCAGAGACAGGATTGTGGCAAGGCACAGATCTGGCCAAGGTTACAAAAAAAATTCTGCTGCACTTAAGGTTCCTAAGAGCACGGTGGCCTCCATAATCCTTAAATGGAAGACGTTTGGGACGACCAGAACCCTTCCTAGAGCCGTCCGGCCAAACTGAGCTATCGGGGGAAAAGAGCCTTGGTGAGAGAGGTAAAGAAGAACCCAAAGATCACTGTGGCTGAGCTCCAGAGATGCAGTCGGGAGATGGGAGAAAGTTGTAGAAAGTCAACCATCACTGCAGCCCTCCACCAGTCAGGGCTTTATGGCAGAGTGGCCCCACGGAAGCCTCTCCTCAGTGCAAGACACATGAAAGCCCGCATGAAGTTTGCTAAAAAAACACCTGAAGGACTCCAAGATGGTGAGAAATAAGATTCTCTGGTCTGATGAGACCAAGATAGAACTTTTTGGCCTTAATTCTAAGCGGTATGTATGGAGAAAACCAGGCACTGCTCATCACCCGTCCAATACAGATTACACGATGACTATACAGATTTTTCAAAATGTATATTTCTATGTAAGAAATGTGTATGCATGGGAACGTACCTGTATATAGAGATTTTGGCCATCTTTCTGATATGAAAGCACCTTTGTATGACAAGCATAGGTCACTTAATGAATACTGTTTGGTCTAGCAGACCATCAGATGATCTAATATTGTGATGTGTATATGTATAGTAGTTTTATTGATCTGTTTGTGTTTTAGTGACTGTATTGCGATCCAAGTCCCTGAAGAAGCCCAAATAGTCGGGCGAAACGCGTCGGACCATCTTGGATCACTGTGCTATTTTTGGGTTTTGAATACCGCCCTGGCGATATATTCCATCCGTTTTTTGTCATACAGCCAGGAGAGATCGGTATCTTGTTTACATCTGTACCATGGACTGTATACAGTGTCACTATTTTAACGATACCCTCTGTCTGTACATAAGGGTGGGCCACTGATTTACCAGTTGAGGCCACACCATGCACAAATTCATGTAATGAAATAAAGTGTATGTTTTATTCTTTATCTGTGTAGTTCTTCAGGTAAGGGGTCTAACCAGCACCTAAAAAGTCCCAATTTCTCTCCTCTATTGTTCATTGACTGTATAGGGATGTGGTGCTGGTGTTACTCTGTCAGACTCATAATTTCTTCTACCAGTCCAATACAGTCCCAACAGTGAAGCATGGTGGTGGCAGCATCATGCTGCAGTGGTGTTTTTCAGCTGCAGGTACAGGACGACATTGCAATTGAGGGAAAGATGAATGCGGCCAAGTACAGGGATATCCTGGACGAAATCCTTCTCCAGAGTGCTCAGGACCTCAGACTGGGCCGAAGGTTTACCTCCCAACAAGACAATGACCATAAGCACACAGCTAAAATAACGAAGGAGTGGCTTCACAACAACTCCATGACTGTTCTTGAATGGCCCAGCCAGAGCCCTGACTTAAACCCAATTGAGCATCTCTGGAGAGACCTAAAAATGGCCGTCCACCAACGTTCACCATCCAACCTGACAGCACTGGAGAGGATCTGCAAGGAGGAATGGCAGAGGATCCCCAAATCCAGGTGTGAAAAACTTGTTGCATCTTTCCCAAAAAGACTCATGGCTGTATTACATCAAAAGGGGGCTTCTACTAAATACTGAGCAAAGGGTCTGAATACTTAGGACCCCCATGGGATATTTCAGTTTTTATTTTTTAATAAATCTTCAAAAATGTCAACAATTCTGTGTTTTTCTGTCAATATGGGGGTGCTGTGTGCACATTAATGAGGGGAAAAAATGAATTTAAATGATTTTAGCAAATGGCCGCAATATAACACAGAGTGAAAAAATTAAGGGGGTCTGAATACTTTCCGTACCCACTGTATATATATATATTTATTCCATGTTATAGCGGTCCTTTAGTCTTCTATTTAACTTAATTTAATTTGACTTCTTCTACCCCCATAGTACATTTGGAACTTTTTTTTAGATAAACTGTAAATGTATTTATTATTTTTTCATATTTTAATTTTTTTCAAAAATACTTTTTTTTTTTAATCAAAAGTCAGAGGCTTTGCGTTTCTACTATTAGATACATTTTTCATGTTTAATGTTTAGTCTTCTATTTAACTTTATTTAATTTAACTTCTTCCACCCCACAGTGCATTGAAACATTTTTTTTTAATATACTGTATATGTATACAGCGTCTCACAAAAGTAAGTACACCCCTCACATTTTTGTAACTATTTTATTCTATCTTTTCATGTGACAACACTGAAGAAATGACACTTTGCTACAATGTAAAGTAATGAGTGTACAGCTTGTATAACAGTGTAAGGCTCCATGCACATTGGACGCTCTTAAACGGTCGTACTTGGGTGTTTTTTTTTTCAACAGCCCATAAATGCCCCTCTATGTTATCCTATGTATCCATGCACACATGGGTGATTGTTGTCATTTATTAGCAGTGGCGTTTATAGGCTGTTATCTGAATTGGCGTTCAAGAGCAGTTCTTCCAACCACAAAATACATTGGACGCCGATAAACGTTCATAAACGCCGATAAATGGACGTTTATCGGCGTCCAGCGCTTTTTGTAGTCAATGTAAGCTGGTGTAATTCATAAAAAATGCTCAAAAACGGCAACGCCGATAAACGCTCCTAAACGTGCATAAACGCTGCTTACAAAACGCTGCTAAAAGCACGTTTTGTAAGCAGCGTCTCCTGCCACATAATCCGACGCCCAGAGAATGTCGAGTGTGCATAGAGCCTATATGTGCTGTCCCTTCAAAATTACTCAGCACACAGCCATTAATGTCTAAACCGCTGGCAACAAAAGTGAGTACACCCCTAAGTGAAAATGTCCAAATTGGGCCCAAAGTGTCAATATTTTCTGTGGCCACCATTATTTTCCAGCACTGCCTTAACCCTCTTGGGCATGGAGCTCACCAGAGCTTCACAGGTTGCCACTGGAGTCCTCTTCCATTCCTCCATGACGACATCACGGAGCTGGTGGATGTTAGAGATGATATATATATATATATATATATATATATATATATATATATATATATATATACACATACACTATATTATCAAAAGTATTGGGACACCTGCCTTTACACGCACATGAACTTTAATGGCATCCCAGTCTTAGTCCGTAGGGTTCAATATTGAGTTGGCCCTCCCTTTGCAGCTATAACAGCATCAACTCTTCTGGGAAGGCCGTCCACAAGGTTTAGGAGGGTGTCTATGGGAATGTTTGACCATTCTTCTAGAAGCGCATTTGTGAGGTCAGGCACTGATGTTGGATGAGAAGGCCTGGCTCGCAGTCTCCACTCTAATTCATCCCAAAGGTGTTCTATCGGGGGTTGAGGTCAGGACTCTTTGCAGGCCAGTCAAGTTCCTCCACCCCAAACTCGCTAATCCATTTCTTTATGGACCTTGCTTTGTGCAGTGGTGCGCAGTGATGTTGGAACAGGAAGGGGCCATCCCCAAACTCTTCCCACAAAGTTGGAAGCATGAAATTGCCCAAAATCTCTTGGTATGCTGATGCCTTAAGATTTCCCTTCACTGGAACTAAGGGGCCAAGCCCAACCCCTGAAAAACAACCCCCCACCATAATCCCCCCTCCACCAAATGATTTGGACCACTGCACAAAGCAAGGTCCATAAAGACATGGATGAGTGAGTTTGGGGTGGAGGAACTTGACTGGCCTCAACCCAAGGGCGCAGGGGCCCGCAGCGCAGCAATCGGTGGTGCGCTCTGTCCCCAGGACACGGCTCATCCCCCATCTTGGTAAAAAGCCGATGACAAAGCTCTTTACTCATGTGTTCAGCTATGTCCATTCACAGCTGATCACCTGTAAACAAGGAAATGCCAGTTATCGACATTTCTCTCCTCATACTGGCAGCGTGTGAGGAGGGAGGAGCTGATCAGTGGCATTTGCTCATAGGGGAGATTTGCCCTGAATATCAGTGCAGCCCCAACAGTGCCCAGCAGTGATACCAGTCATTGCCTGCTCATCAGTGCCGCCCATCCGTGCCAATTAGTGCCACCTATCAGTGCTCATCAGTGCTGCATATTAGTGCCTCCTCATCAGTGCCCATCAGTGCAGCCTCATCAGTGTACACCAGTGAAGGAGAAAAATGACTTATTTACAAAATTGTATAACAGAAACTAATAAAAAACTTTTTTAAAAATGTTGGTATTTTTTTCATTTTTTTTTAACAAAAATGAAAGAACCCAGTGGTGATTAATGACATATGGGTACAGCGTTGCATGACTGCGCAATTGTCATTCTAAGTGCAACAGCGTTAAAAGCTGAAAATTGGCCTGGGCAGGAAGGGGGTAAAAGTGCCCAGTAGGCAAGTAGTTAAGACCACGTGGAATGGTATCTTTTTGGTGGATTTTCAAGAAGTAGGAAGGACTGGTGTTAAAGAGGAACCTGTTGTGAACTTTTGCAGGATTTGCATTGTGAAATGTGTTCAACTAATCCGCTGACTGTTTGCAGTCCTAGAAAACTGTGCAACTCCTCTGGAAAATCTAACTGGCTTTACTTCCACCCTTAGCTCTTTGATATCCCCATCATTCAGGTAAGTGATTCTGTTCCATGATCCTGAACCTCCCAAATAACATGGCGGCATTGTAGTAAATAATAATAAGGATGGGAGTAGTGCATGAAGCGGGAAACCTTCTGGGGGGGAGTCTTGGACCGTGCCCCCTATGCAATGTACAATGGGATAAGACACATTAAAGCTGCCATTGTCAGGACTCCACACCAGCCTATGCACGTACAAAGACATTTTCCTCCCTTCCTCCGAGCCTGTCATGCTTGAATGACTAAAATTTGCTTCTGCGGCCCTTCAAGCCGCCAAGGACATTGGGGATGCGGCAACATGCTCGTCTGCTTGATAGATTTCATTTCAGCAATTTATTGTTGAACGGGGAGTGAAAACGTGTTTGTGTAGAGAGATAACTGGGTGAGGGAGGGCGCTGCTGAACTACAAGATCCATGAGTCTCAGCCCATCTACAGCTAGGTGTGTGGAGTTACACCTTGACCACTGGGCCTAGGACTGGAACATTCAATATTGGTGATATAATTGCTTTTGTGTTGTCCTCTTATTACTTTGTTTGATGTACACTGGGAGCATGAAACAATACAGAAGTTATATCTCATCTACACCTATGGACAAGAGTACTTGGACTCCCTCCATATAACTGGGATCAGGAGTGATGGGGTCTGAAAGTTTTGTGAAGACCCTTTTCCAGCATGATGGTGCTGTACAAAAGGCAGCTCCATAAAGAGATGTTGTGACCAGTTTAGAACAGCTCCATAAAGACATGGGCGACTAGTTTGAACCAGCTCTATAAAGACATGGGGTGACCAGTTTGGACCAGCTCTATAAAGACATGGGGTGACCAGTTCGGACCAGCTCCATAACGACATGGTGTGACCAGTTTGGACCAGCTCCATAAAGACATGGGGTGACCAGTCTGGACCAACTCCATAAAGACATGTGGCAACTAGTTTGGATCAGCTCCATAAAGAAACGGCGTGACCAATTTGAACCACATCCATAAAGACATAGTGTGACCAGTTTGGACCAGCTCCTTAAAGACATGGTGTGACCAGTTTGGACCAGCTCTTTAAACACATTGAGTGACCAGTTTGGACCAGCTCTATAAAGACATGGGGCAACTAGTTTGGATCAGCTCCATAAAGACACGGTGTGACCAATTTGGACCACATACATGAAGACATAGTGTGACCAGTTTGGACCAGCTCTATAAGAACATGAGGTGGCCAGTTTGGACCAGCTCCATAAAGATATGGTGTGGCCAGTTTGGACCAGCTCCATAAAGACATAGGCTGACCAATTTGGACCAGCTCCATAAAAGACATGGATTAACCAATTTGGACCAGCTCCATAAAGACATAGTATGACCAGTTTGGACCAGCTTTATAAAGACATGGGGTGACCAGTTTGGACCAGCTCCATAAAGACATTGGGTGACCAGTTTGGACCAGCTCCATAAAAACATGGGGCGACCAGTTTGGACCAGCTCCATAAGGACATGGTGTGACCAGTTTGGACCAACTCCATAAAGACATGGTCTGACCAGTTAGGATCAGCTCCATAAAGACATGGGTTGACCAGTCTGGACCAGCTCTATAAAGACATGGGTTGACCAGTCTGAACCAGCTCCATAAAGACATGGTATGACCAGTTTGAACCAGCTACATAAAGACATGAGGCGACCAGTTTGGACCAGCCCCATAAAGACATAGTCTGACCAGCTAGTACCAGCTCCATAAAGATATGGGTTGACCAGTCTGGGCCAGCTATATAAAGACATGGGTTGACCAGTCTAGACCAGCTTTATTAAGACATAGGTTGACCAGTCTGGACCAGCTCCATAAAGACATGGTATGACCAGTTTGGACCAGCTCCATAAAGACATGGGGTGACCAGTTTGGACAAGATCCATAAAGACATGGGTTAACCAGTCTGGACCAGCTCTATAAAGACATGTGGTGACCAGTTTGGACCAGCTCCATAAAGACATGGGTTGGCCAGTCTGGATCAGCTCTATAAAGACATGGTGTGACAAGTTTGATGCAAAGAAATCTAGCACAAACCAATAGCAGCAACGCCTGTGGGTATGTAATCAGGTGCTTACAGTGTGGGGCAAAATTAAAATGTTTTCTAATTTTGCCAGACCACTGTTTAAAGCCAAGTTCCACTCATGTAAGTGTCAGCAGCTACAAAAAGTGTAGCTGCTGACTTTTAACAATCGGACACTCACCTGTCCCTCGCTCCAGCGATGCAGTCGCCCGAGGGCTCGCTCTTTGCCCCCTTCCCATGGCGGCGTCGGCAACATAAGTGTGGGCACCCGGTTTTGGCTTCAAAGCTTGGTGCGCATTACGCATGCGCGAGTTGCGTTTCACCTTGTGACTGTCCGGCGTATCTTCTGGGACCTGTGATGTGTCTCAGAAGATCACCGAGAGGGAAGGGGAAGGTGGACTCCCTTCCTGGTGCCGCGGCTCCAGGAAGAGGACCTGGGAACTTGTGAAAACAGGGTCCCTGGTCGACCCCCCCAAAAAATGACATGCCAATTGTGGCATGTCGGGAGGTCACCTTCCATTAAAGCGGAAGTTCCACTTTTGGGTGGAACTCCGCTTTAATACTGACTCATGATTACTTTCAGTTACGTATATTGTGATTCAGGCTACCGGTGGGCTAGTGATAGGTTAGCATAGGCTCTGTGTTCTCCCGGTCTATTTGGGCTTTTCCCTATACCCTGTGTTGCTATAAAAGGGGGGAGCGCTTTTCTCCTGGGCGGACTGGAGCAGATGGGAAAAAAAAAAAAAACAAGCTGGGCTATGCACTAATGTAGCCTTCTATATCCATTGAAATGGAAAACACAGCATTTACCTAGAATGTCCTAAAAATATTAGTAATTACTTTTGTAATTATACGCATACATCCCTGAATACATACAGCCCAAATGCAAATACCACTCTGAACAGTTTCAAGCCACATACAGCTCTCATGTATTTCAGCCTGGCATTGATTTTTTTTTTTTATTATTATTTTTATTGATTGTTTTAAATAAAATAGAAAAAAGAAAAGACATACATACAATATGGGTGGGCCCATCCAACCAGGCCCCCCATGGACCACACAGGGTCCATATCATACCTTACCTAACTAGACATAGGCACGCTAACTAGCATACCAACATACCAAACAGTTCTTCCCCTCCCCCCCACCCCCCTATGCTCAGCACCCCTGCCCCCCCCCCCCGTACATTGGATCCTGCGAACCGATTTAGTGGCCCTTCCTTCAGCTCCCCAGATGATACAGGACCTCCCCCATTTTATAGCCCGCTTCTTTCCCCGGGAATTAGCCTGGCATTGATTTTGACAGGCTTCTGGCACCTGTTCCTCCCTTGCACCCCAAAACACCAATTATGAGCCAATCTGTCCATGTGCATTAACCCTTAGTGTCTATTTTAAATGAACCCCACCATTATGAGTTAAGAGGGAATGGGCAGATTTTGCTAGCAGGTCTTTGGCATCGCTACAAACATCCACGAAACCAGTTCTGAAAACCCGGACGATTTTCAGGAATCCATTTGGTAAAAGTCATGCAATTTCTATCATTTCATATTGAAAAAAAAAATAAAGATACAACAAAATCAAAATAAGTAACACCTGATATCCTTGTAATCTCAGGTCTTCATTTTAGTTTCTCTTCAAGAGCCCGGTATGAATACAAATATCTTACAAGGGTTAAAGTGATGGTGACCCGAGATGATGACTCTCTTGGCTTCTCATATCTTGTAGTGTAGAGGTCATCCACATCCACAGAATATGATGAGATCACTGGGGTTTTCTGGCTAAATTCCAGTCCTGTGGTCTCACAGCAGATATACTGTATATAGATATTTGTTTTTTAAGACTGCCACATGCAGCGCAGAATTTTGATGTGCCTGTAGACCTGGAGCCGACCATTCCACGTTTCTCCTTCAATGAGATGCTCCATCTCCTATGGAGGACTTAGCAGGGGAGCACAGCTACTCGCACAGTGCATCCGGAAAGTATTCACAGCGCTTCATTTTTTCCACATTTTGTTATGTTACAGCCTTATTCCAAAATGGATTAAGTTCATTATTGTCCTTAAAATTCTACAAACAATCCCCCATAATGACAACGTGAAAGAAGTTTGTTTGAAATCTTTGCAAATTTATTAAAAAGAAAACAACCCCATGTGCATAAGTCTATCAGGTTGGATGGGGAATATTGGTGCACAGCCATTTTTAGACCTCTCCAGGGATGTTCAATCAGTTGATGAGCGCTGCCTGTTTCCTCCAGACATGACGCTTGCCATTTAGGCCAAAGAGTTCAGTCTTTGTTTCATCAGACCAGAGAATTTAGTTTGCCTTTTGGCAAACTCCAGGTGGACTGTCATGTGCCTTTTACTGAGGAGTGGCTTCTGTATGGCCACTCTACCATACAGGCCTGATTGGTGGAGTGCCGCAGAGATGGTTATTCTTCTGGAAGATTCTCCTCTCTCCACAGAGAAATGCTGGAGTTCTGTCAGAGTGACCATCCTTGACTAAGGCCCTTCTCCCCCCATTGCTCAGTTTGGCCGGGTGGCCCGCTCTAGGCAGAGTCCTGGTGATTCCAAACTTCTTCCATATATGGATGACGGAGGCCACTGTGCTTATTGAGACCTTCAATGCTGCAGATATTTTTCTGTACCCTTCCCCAGATCTCTGCCCATACAATCCTGTCTTGGAGGTCTACAGACAATTCCTAGGACTTCATGGCTTGGTTTGTGCTCTGACATGCACTGTTAACTGTGGCACCTTATATAGACAGGGGTGTGCCTTTCCAAATCATGTCCAATCAACTGAATTCACCACAGGTGGTCTCCAATCAAGTTGTAGAAACATCTAAAGGATGATCAGTGGGAACCGGAGGCACCTGAGCTCAATTTTGAGTGTCATGGTTGAGGTGATTATAGCCGTATAATGTCATGGCAAAGGCTGTGATACTTACTGTATGTACATGTGAATTTTTTTTTTCGTTTTGTATTTTTAATAAATTCGCAAAGATTTCAAAAAAACTTTCACGTTGTCATTATGGGGTATTATTTGTAGAATTTTGAGGAAAATAATGGATTGAATCCATTTTCGAATAAGGCCGTAACATAACAAAATGTGGAAAAAGTGAAGCGCTGTTAACACTTTCTGGATGCACTGAAGAGCGTTGAATGAAGACCTGTGCTTCTCTACCCATACTGCCGCATGCATTGCCAAATTGTGATGTGCTTGTAGGTGGGGTGCAGCGCGGTGCGGCGGAATAGCACACTCAGTCCCAGTGCAATGAAAGAACTTGTATTGAAAGAATGCAGAGACAGTTCACAAATAACCCGGTGGGAAGGCAGCCCAACCGGGAACACTCACAGTTCCAACAGTGTATAGAGAGCAGGTTTCAGCCAAACTGACTGTCTGTAGAGAGGGGTAGAATGTGGCCTGGCCTGCTTGTGCCCAAGCTGGCAGATGTTCAAAGAAGTTGCAAGCCCCATGCTTTCCATTCTCGTCAGAAACCTTTACCTGCCACTAGTTCTGTCCTTACCAGGTGGGGCACCTGTCCCTATTCTACAGCTTGGAAAATCTGTGCCAAACTTGGGAGCCAGGGCCTTAAAAAGGTTCTGCCTGACCCAAGATGGCTGCTAGAGTCACATGGGTTGGCAGTATCCAATGGGATAACTAGTGACCCAGGTAACCATAGAGGAACCATGTTCCTTCTGACTGCAGTGCCGCTGTGGAAGAGCGCCACTTGCAGTGGAGAAAGTAGATTGCATCTGCCTACAGGCTCAAGGACTTGCAGCCAGCCATTCCACATTTCTCCAATAGGACCTCGGATCTTGTTTGGAGATTCAAGCTGCAGAGCACAGCTACTTGCATACCATGGACCAAAAATCTGTGCTTTTCTACCCATACTGCAATATGCAGAACCACATTTTGATGTATCTGAAAACTGGAGTGAACCATCCCACTTCTCTCCTACAATGGGACCTTGAATCTTGTTTAGAAGTCTTAGCTTGGGAGCACAGCTACTCGCATACCCTTGACTAAAGTTCTGTGCTTCTCTACCCATGATGACACATGTAGCACTGTATTTTGATGTATCTGGTGACCTGGAGTATGTAGGCAGGGGCAGCAACCTTGCAGCTGAAGAGGAAGTCAAGAGGAATGTGGTTCTTCTATGGTTTCCTGGGTCACTGGGGAAGCTATCCGGTTGTATGTTGCCACCCCATGGAACTCTGGCAGCCATCTTGGGTCAAGCAGAGCCCATTTAAGGTGTCGGTTCCCAGGTTTGGAGTGCATTTGTGAGTGGATAGCATAGAGAAAGGTACTCTGGTAGGGACCGTACTTGCGGTAGGGAAAGCCTCCTGATGAGGAGGAAAAGCATAGGGTCATAACTCCTCTGGACATCATCCCGCTTGGGCATGAAATGGCCAGGCTACATCCTGCTATCTCTTAACAGACATGGTCAGTCCTGCTGAAACCTGCTCTGTTCACATTGCTGGAAACCATGATTGTACCCGGTTGGACGGTTTGGGTTTGTTGTGACCTGATGCTGCATTACATCAGTGCAGGTTTTCTTTGCACCTGACTGTGTGAATTATTGCTGCCACACCACGCTGCATCCCACCTACAGGCAGACCATTCCAGGTGTCTGCTACAATGGGACCTTGGATCATGTTTATAAGTCATTGATGGGGAGCCCAACTACTTATATACCCTTGACTGAAAATCAGTGCTTCTCTACCAAGGGTGGACATCCTCTTCGACCAAGTGCAGAGCTTTGGGGGGGGGAAGTGCAGGGAGCAGTGAGGGATGAAGGGGACACCCCCTAGCCAGACTGGTCGGCCTTAGCAAGTGAGGGATGAAGGGGTGCCCTTAGCCAGCCAGATAAGTCTTAGCTGATGGGCTGCTACCTTGGGTGTCCACATCACTGCCCTTGTGACGTGGACACTTGCTCTTGGCTTTCAAGCAGCAGGGTTCTTTCAGGATCTCGAAGAGGAGTCTCGGTAGTGAAGTCAACAAAATGAGAGTGTTGGGGAGCAGCCAGTGTGGGCAAATCTTCAGAGTAGGATCCAGGCACCCAAATACAGCACCAGAGAGCAAGCCAAGCAGAAACAGGATTACAGCCACTACACGGACCTGCCGGATGAAAGTGAGGGGCACAGATCCCCGAGGACCTCCCCGACCCTTCGGTCTTCTCAGCCCGTCAGCCCAACTTGCAGCAGCCCAGCGAAGTCCCGTATGTGGATGGAAGAACCGGCATGAGGCCTGGTGAGTCAGGGGCCTCCCCTATCCATCCATTCCACTAATGCCAGCACATCCATTGCAGCATTTCCAACTAACAATCAGCCTGTGGTAGACACCCTTCTCAAAGAAATGTTAATCTCACTCCAGCAATCACTTCATGCTGATTTCTCTGCTCTCACACACAAGCTATCTAAGGAAATAACTTCCCTGGGAGAAAGGGTTCACAATGCTGAGAATGCTATTAGTGACATTACATACACTGTCAATGACCTAGTAGACGCCAATGAAGAGGGAGTAGAGGAAAGGCAATGGCTGCGCTCCAATTTAGCGGATTTAGAAGACCGCAGCAGAAGAAATAATGTTAAGCTAAGGGGGATCCCTGAAACAGTTCAACCTCAGGACCTCAACAAGTATGCTACAGACCTGTTTAGGGCTCTCCTCCCTGACCTGCAACCTCCTGAGCTATCAATTGACTGGATCCACCGGATCCCGAAGCCGCCTTTCCTCCCTGAAACAGTCCCTAGAGATGTACTGCTGCGCATACACTTTTACACGACCAAGGACTCACTACTGAGGAAAGCAAGGACCCTAGGCAAACTCCATGAGCCCTATGAGGCCATACAAATATACCCTGACCTTTCCAAGTTTACCATGGACTTGAGACGTCAGTTAAACACCATAACTAAGGCCCTCCGCAACCATGGAATTGGGTACAAATGGAGTCACCCTGCAAAGCTCTCAATTGATCGGAATGGGAAATCTTTCACAATTTCTTCCCTTGACTCAGAGATTTCTCTCCTTAGGGAGTGGGGTATCGTACCCGAACCCCCCCCCCTCACTCGAGTCGAAGGAGGTCCGTCCCTCGGGTCCCCCGGGGTGGCACAAAGCGAACCGTAAGTTTCCACCTAAATTTTGACAAGGTCCCTTCAAGCAACTTACTATCCACGGAGCCCCCTCTTCCCCCCACACTAAGGCCGTCACTGCCGTGTTAAACCTTTTGGGACATTCCCCCCACTTGCTTTTAGGCAGCTGTACCATTCTCGCTTCCCAGCTGTGCAGTTATGTTTGTTGTTCTGTTGACCTTTTCCTTATCTCCTTCTCCCCAACCTACTCCTTCCCGCCCTCTACTCCAAGTCTCGGATGAGGAACCAAGAATGCTCCACTCTTCCCAGGGCAGATCGTCACTGGAACTACTGGAAGAATGCGCGTCTTCAGCCTGGCAAGGGACGACAACTCCAACAGTGAGTACTCGACACACTGATCACCTTACACCACCACTATGACCATTAAGATTATATCAATTAACACTAAGGGCCTCAATCACCCGGCCAAAAGAGCTTCGCTTTGGCAAACAGCCCTAAAATTGGGGGGTGATATTATCTGCGTTCAGGAGACGTATTTTAAGGAGAAGGAGGTGCCGAAGTTTTCACATAAACTGTTCCCCCACATTTTTCTCGCCAATAGTTCTGAAAAGAAAAGAGGGGTGGCTATAGCGATTAAGAACACTATCGACTTCGAGCTAATTCAGGAGCATGCGGACCCGGCAGGCAGATCCTTGACCCTTATATGTAAAGTGAACTCTACCTTAGTCACGCTTACCTGCCTTTATGCACCGAACTCCCACCAGCATGCATTCCTCAACAAACTTTTAAGAAAAATTTGCAAATCCCAAAGAGGGATGATGGTCCTTTGCGGAGACTTTAACCTGGTACCGGATCCCTTAACTGTCTCTTCCAATAAGCACAGTAGGTCGCCTACCCCACTGCAATCTTTTCTCAGAGCCAACAATCTCTACGACACCTGGAGGTGTCACCACCCTGAAGAAATTGATTATACCTTCCACTCATTGGCCCACAACACCTATACAAGGCTAAACCTCTTTGTAACTGACAGACAGTCACTTCAGATTGCCACAGGATCAACTATAGAGCAGATAACGTGGTCGGATCATGCTCCGATAACCCTCTCCCTCTGCCCAACACAACGCCCCGTAGGCCCAAATGTCTGGAGGGCCAATGTCAAATTGATGAAATCCTCACCATTTGCAGAGGACCTTCAAAAAGAACTTACAGAGTTTTTTGAACTCAATGTGGGCTCTGTGGGCAAAGCCTCAACTTTATGGCAGGCACACAAAGCCTACATTAGAGGAATCTTTATAAAACTGAGTGCAATAGCTAAGCGCAGGAGGACGCAGCGTCTCAATGAGGTCACCGAACGAATTAAAACAGCATAAGACCAGAATAAAAAAAACCCCTAGCTAATCCCTTAGGACGAAATTAATCACCCTTAGGCAGGAATTTCGTATGCTCCTTCTGGAAAACTACGAGAAAGCGTACAGGAAGTTTAGGGCTATGTCCTATTCCACCAACAACAAGGCAGGGAAGCGCTTGGCAGAACGCCTTAAAGCTACCCGCATGAAGGCCAAAATTCCCTTTCTGTTCCATCCTTACACTAAAGTTAAGGTCTTTGACCCTCAGGAGATTGACAACGCCTTTAGAGCGTATTATGACTCGCTTTATAACTTTAAATCAGATCCGCTTACTCCCCAACCCTCCCCTGTAGATATACAAAACTTCCTCTCACAAATTAAACTCCCCAAATTGGACCCTGACCAACTCCAGAAACTTTGCTCCCCGTTTACCTTACAGGAAGTCCTTCACCATATAGACTCCCTACCCAATAACAAGGCCCCCAGCCCAGATGGTCTTCCAAGTGAATATCTCAAACAGTTTAAAGATATCTTAGCCCCCCACCTTTGTGACCTCTTCAATGGCGCTGCCTCCTCCGCCAGCTTCCCACAAGAGATGTTGAAAGCCTTAATAGTAACTATCCCCAAACCTGGCAAGGAACCCTCATCCCCACAAAATTCCCATCTCCCTGCTCAACGCAGATGTAAAAGTATATGCCAAAATTCTCGCTACTAGATTAATGGAATATATTCCTCAGCTGGTCCACCGAGATCAAGCGGGTTTTGTTAAGGGCTGCCAGACGGCAGACGCAACTAGAAGACTAATTAACATCATCCATTTGGCCAGATCCTCAGGAACGCCTTCTCTGCTCCTCTCTTTGGACGCAGAGAAGGCGTTCGACAGAGTCCATTGGGGATATCTTCGGGAGACCCTTGCCAGGTTCGGTCTAGGAGGTAATATACTGCAAGCAATCATGGCACTATATTCCGCCCCCTCTGCTAATGTGCTAGCAGCCGACTCAATATCGTCAACATTCCACATTACTAATGGGACCCGTCAAGGGTGCCCACTTTCCCCGATCATATTCGATCTGGCGATTGAACCCCTAGCAGCCTACGTTTAGGAACTCTGGACAAATCACTGGCCTAGCGGTGGGGAAGGTTACACATAAAATCAGCCTCTTCGCCGATGACGTGATCCTCATGCTGACTAACCCTCTCTCCTCCCTATCCACGATCTTTTACTTCAATTTAGCACAATCTCCTACTATAAAATAAACACGGCCAAATCCCAAATATTGAGCATAGGTCTCAATAGTGTCACTAAAGCCATCCTCTCAACCAAATTCCCGTACCAGTGGGCAGATAACTCCATTAAGTACCTAGGTATCTCCCTCACTAGCAACCCCTGCAACTTATTCAAAGACAACTTCCTTCCTCTCAGACAAAAATATATGTCATCACTAGATCACATTGCCAAACAAGAACTTTCATGGGCAGGTAGACTAGCCTCATTTAAGATGCTAGTGCTCCCCCAAGTGCTGTACATGTTTAGATGTCTCCCCATCCCTATCCCCCCAGACATATCTGAACTCTCTCCAGAAATTACTGGGGAGGTGCATTTGGCAGAACAAAAAACCAAGAGTTAATAGAACTTGGCTCTATAAACATAGAGCAGCAGGGGGTTCAGGTCTCACAAACCTAATGGATTATTATCATGCGTGTATACTAGCTCAACTAAGAGACTGGTTCGATCCAGCGGGCACCTCACTTTGGTGCCAGTTGGAAAGCCAACAAATCCCGGGGCTCAACTTAAAGGCCTGGCTATTCAGACTAAACCAAAAATCCCAACGTATCAAGTCCATTTCACCCACAATCACAGCCACAGTTAAAGTATGGAAAAAAATTATTTACCTAGATGGACAGACACTCTCACCTCTACGCCAAATATTCCTATTACCACCATCCAAAGACTCATACCCAACTTCTCTCTCCCACCTTGGACAAACGATCCTACCAACCTTCTTAACGACGCCCTAGTGACAGATGGGGTTAAAACCTTCCAACAACTGCAGGCGGAATTAGGTATACCTTATAGATACTTCTATCAGTATCTTCAACTACAGCACTGCATTAGAAGCAATCCCCACCTTCGCATACCCCTTCCCACCACTGCATTAAAAATCCTCCAAACCCACGGTCCCCATACGAAAGGCATTACTCTCTTTTATAACTTAATCAGAGAGAAGTCAGTACTTACTCATACAACGGTATTACAGAGGTGGGAAGAAGACCTTAAAACCCATTTCAACGCCACTCAGTAGGTATCCGCCCTGCGATCTATCTACAAGAACACCACATGCGCCTCCCTTTGAGCATTACACAACGTCGCTACCTTGCACCCCACAGGATGGCCTCTTTTGTCCCCTCTCTCTCCCCCCCAGTGCTGGAGGGGGTGTGGACAGGAGGGGACATTATTTCATATTTTGTGGGAATGCCCCCGTATTCTTAACTATTGGTCGGAGATATTCCAATTGATATGTGATGTCACTGGAATGTCACTGAGCAACCCGCTCTAGCCCTTCTCAATCTTAATATTGAAGAGATCCCATTTATCTTCCATAAGACTCTCACTCATATCCTCCTAGCAGCCAGACAAAATGTAAACAGGAGGTGGTCAGAGACTGCAGACATGATCCAGGAGATGGTCAGAGACTGCAGACGTGATACAGGAGATGGTCAGAGACAGCAGACATGATCCAGGAGATGGTCAGAGACTGCAGACGTGATACAGAAGACAGTCAGAGACTGCGGACATGATACAGGAGACGGTCAGAAACTGCAGACATGGTATAGGAGACAGTCAGAGACTGCAGACATGGTACAGGAGATGGTCAGAGACTGCGGACATAGTACAGGAGATGGTCAGAGACTGCAGACATAGTACAGGATACGGTCAGAGACTGCGGACATGGAACAGGAGACAGTCAGAGACTGCATACATAGCACAGGAGACAGTACGAGACTGCGGACATGGTACAGGAATCGGTCAGAGACTGCATACATGGCCCAAGAGACTGTCAGAAACTGCATACATGGCTCAAGAGGATAAGGACCTAGTGGGGAACCCCTGATCTGATGCCTGATTCTGGGGGGGGCAATTGCCCCCCTTTGCCCCTACCTGCTGACGCCCATGGAGCTGACCTTGGCGGCTGATAGGAAGGCCTATCTCAAATTAGCCCGCCAGTGGCACCCATGGGTGGTGTGGTATAACACACATAACCCTTCGTAACATAGTTCCCTCCCGAG
>BLSH010287291.1:220241-244357 GCA_018402905.1 Glandirana rugosa | reverse complement strand
TTCAGGTAGATCAAGTTCGTTTTTTTTTGTTTTTTGTAAATATATATATATGTGTGTGTGTGTGTGTATGTGTTGGTTTATTAGGGTATATGTTAGGAAGTGGGTGTCAACTAGGTCTCCTTCCGTTTTTTGGGGTCGTTTCGTACCTAGGTTAAACGATATTGCCCCCTTTTTTAAGGAAGGACTAAGGGGCTCTCCGTTAGCCTAAGTGGGACCTAGTTGAAATGGATTTTTACAATAGTGGGTCAATATAATAAATGACGGAAAGGTTTCTTCACAGTTAGAGCTGTGAAAATGTGGAATAGACTCCCTCCAGAGGTGGTTTTGGGCAGCACAGTTGATTGCTTTAAAAAAGGCCTGGATTCTTTCCTCAATGTAAATAATATAACTGGGTGATAACATTTTTAGGTAAAGTTGATCCAGGGTGAATCCGATTGCCTCTCGGGGAATCAGGAAGGAATTTTTTCCCCCGTTATAGCAAATTGGATCCATGCTTTGCTGGGGTTTTTTGCCTTCCTCTGGATCAACTGTGGGTGAAGGATTGTATATGGGATTATTTGGTTGTGTATGTGTGTGTGTGTGTGTATATATATATAAATGTTTTTTGTTTTTTTTTGCTTGAACTAGATGGACTTGTGTCTTTTTTCAACCTGACTAACTATGTAACTATGACTGCAACTGTTTAACAACTTCACCCCCGGAGCCCTGTTTTACACTTGTTGTTTACAAGTTAAAATATATATTTTTTTTTTTGCTAGAAAATTACTTAGAACCCCCAAACATTATATATATTTTTTAGAAACACCCTAGAGAATAAAATGGCGATTGTTGCAATACTTTTTGTCACACAGTATTTGCGCAGAGGTCTTTCAAGCGCAATTTTTTTGGAAAAAAATCACTTTTTTTAGTTAAAAAATAAGACAACAGTTAACTTTAAGAAAAAAAAAAAAAATAAGACAACAGTAAAGTTAGCCACATTTTTTTTTGTGTTTGATGTTACACCAAGTATATAGATACCATACATGTTATGGTTGAAAATTGTGCACACTTGCGGGATGGCGACAAACTCCGGTACTTAAAAATCTCCATAGGCGACACTTTAAAAAAAATTAACAGTTACCAGGTTTGAGGTGCAGAGGAGGTCTTTTGCTAGAATTTTTGCTCACACTCTGGCGATCGCGGCGATACCTCACATGTGTGGTTTGAACACCGTATGCGTTTTCTTTGCTGCGCGAGCTCGCGGGGACCTCGGCACTTTACATTTTTTTTGTTTTTACTTTTTTTTATTTTAGTTCATTAAAAAAAAATGTGATCACTTTTATTGCTATCACAAGGAATGTAAACATCCCTTGTGATAGTAATATATGATGACAGGTACTCTTTATGGAGTGGACCCCCATCCCTCCTTTACACTTCACAGTAGTCAGATCACCAAAAACGCGATTCTGAATACTGTCATTTTTTTAAAACCAACGCCGTTTGCCGCCGAGTAAATCAGAAGTGACATGGTGACGTTGCTTCCGGCAATGTATGAAGAAGTCCCGATCGGAGCCGATTCCGGCTTCCACAGGGACTTCACACAGCGACCAGAAGGGCCCCGGTGGGACGGGATCCCGGAGAAGAGTGGCGGAAGGTGGCGGGAGGGGGGATGGCCCCTGCCGCTCCCTGGGATAACGACCGAGCGGCTTCCGAGCCGGATCAGCCATTATCGGCCAGCCACCTGCTCTAAAAACGGCACTAGGGTATAGCCGGTACATCCACATAAAGCTGCCGCCGTTTATAAACGGCGATTCGCGTTAAGTGGTTAAGTGGTTAAGTTCAGCACCATAAGAAAATCTTAGAGTTCCAACATCCTATAAAGCCCCTGTTTTTTTATTTTGTTGGATCTGTCATACAGGTAGGGATTTAGTATTGAATTAATCCCTCTGTGACCTCTGGTCAGAAGGTGAAGACAAGGATCCTGGGCTCTCAGGGGATGCAGTAGACTGCTAAGCTGTCCAAAGGGCCCTTATAGCAGTTTACTCCGTGGAAAATTCCCTTTCGTCGAGTATAAAAGTGAATTAAAACTGACAAAGCAGGCAGATCACCGGATATCTGACCTGGAAAAATCTGAAACAAGTTGCTCATCTCCACTGTTTGGGAATAATTCTGCCCATTGTTGCCAATTCTGGACGTAACTCAGTATGAGAGCAGGTGACTGAAGAATTCGAATGTGTTTGTCTTTTGTTGGCTATGGAGGTAGGGCTGAGCTTGTGCCAATATGGCAGCACTCCCAGACCACTAGGGGGTCTTTTTTAAAGAGCAATTCCCAGCAATTATTAAGTTGAAAATGTACAGTCAGGTCCATAAATATTGGGACATCGACACAATTCTAATCTTTTTGGCTCTATACACCACCACAATGGATTTGAAATTAAATGAACAAGATGTGCTTTAACTGCAGACTTTCAGCTTTAATTTGAGGGTATTTACATCCAAATCAGGTGAACGGTGTAAGAATTACAACAGTTTGTATATGTGCCTCCCACTTTTTAAGGGACCAAAAGTAATGGGACAGATTAATAATCATAAATCAAATCTTGTTTGTTTCATTTCAAATCCATTGGGGTGGTGTATAGAGCCAAAAAGATTAGAATTGTGTTGATGTCCCAATATTTATGGACCTGACTGTACAGGGACCCTACCTTAAGCTGGAGTGTACCTAACCAAATGAAATGTCTGCAGCCAGCCTGAGCTTAGTTTAGGTTATATGGGATTATTAGGGTTTTCCTTAGGCTGGCCATACATACAGTGAGGGAAAAAGTATTTGCTCCCCTGCTGATTTTGTACGTTTGCCCACTGACAAAGAAACGATCGGTCTATAATTTTAATGGTCGGTTTATTTTAACAGTGAGAGACGGAATAACAACAAAAATATCCAGCAAAAAAGTTATAAATTGATTTGCATTTTAATGAGTGAAATAAGCATTTGATCCCCTATCAATCAGCAAGATTTCTGGCTCCCAGGTGTCTTCTATACAGGTAATGAGCTGAGATTAGGAGTTCTCTCTTAAAGGGAGTGCTCCTAATCTCAGCTTGTTACCTGTATAGAAGACTCCTGTCTACGGAAGCAAATCAATCAGAGTCCAATTCCACCATGGCCAAGGCCAAAGAGCTGTCCAAAGATGTCAGGGGCAAGGTTGTAGACCTACAGAAGGCTGGGATGAGCTACAAGACCATCGCCAAGCAGCTTGGTGAGAGGGGGACAACAGTTGGTGCGATTATTCGTAGATGGAAGGAACACAAAATAACTGTCAATCTCCCTCAGTCTGGGGCTCCATGGAAGATCTCACCTCGTGGAGTTTCAATGATCATGAGAATGGTGAGGAATCAGCCCAGAACTACACGGGAGAATCTGGTCAATGATCTCAAGGCAACTGGGACCATAGTCACCAAGAAAACAATTGGTAACTCTACACCGTGAAGGACTGAAATCCTGCAGCGCCCGCAAGGTCCCCCTGCTCAGGAAAGCACATGGACAGCCCGTCTGAAGTTTGCTAATAAACATCTGAATGATTCAGAGGAGAACTGGGTGAAAGTGTTGTGGTCAGAGGAGACCAAAATCAAGCTCTTTGGCGTCAACTCAACTCGCCGTGTATGGAGGAGGAGGAATGCTGCCTGTGACCCCCAAGAACACCACCCCCACCGCCAAACATGTAGGTGGAAACATTATGGTTTGGGGACAGGAAAACTTCACTGCATCAAAGGGACGATGGACGGGCCCATTTACCATCAAATCTTGGGTGAGAACCTCCTTCCCTCAGCCAGGACATTGAAAATGGGTCGTGGATGGGTATTCCAGCATGACAATGACCCAAAACACATGGCCAAGGCAACAAAGGAGGGACTCAAGAAGCACATTAAGGTCCTGGAGTGGCCTATCCAGTGTCCAGACCTTAATCACATAGACAATATGTGGAGGAGGCTGAAGATTCGAGGTACCAAACGTCAGCCTTGAAACCTTAATGACTTGGAGAAGATCTGGAAAGAGAAGTGGGACAAAATCCCTCCTGAGATGTCTGCAAACCTGGTGGCCAACTACAAGAAACGTCTGACCTCTGTGATTGCCAATGAGGGTTTTGTTATGGAGCCGAGTTGTTGGCTCACAGACACTGGGGGGAAAGCATCGGATCATCTCCGGCGCTGCCGGCGGGTCCGGTAAGCGGCGGAGATGACCGGAAAGCGGCGGGAGGAGGGGCACCTCTCCCGCCGCTGATAAAAGTGATCTTGCGGCGAATCCGCTGCTAAGATCACTTTTATCTTGCAGGGAATCGCCTGCTAAAAAAAACGGTATCTGAATGGTGCCTGCAGCTGCAGGCACCATTCAGATATCACCACTCAAACCCAAGGACGTCATATGACGTCCGGCGGTACAGAAGTGGTTAAAATGCAAATCAATTTATAACTTTTTTGAAATGCGTTTTTCTGGATATTTTGTTGTTCAGTCTCTCACTGTTAAAATAAAACAACCATTAAAATTACAGACCGATCGTTTCTTTGTCAGTGGACAAACGTACAAAATCAGCAGGGGATCAAATACTTTTTTTCCCTCACTGAAATAGCAGGCTGAATGAAAGAAAATGTCTTGATTCCTTCATTCACACATTCGAGGTGGATAAGGGAACCCCTCCCACTGGGCTTTGTATTCTGACAGTGGAGAAACTTCCCCGTAGTCAGAAAACACTGGTAAGCACCGCCGGCTATAGATGGCGGCGCTGATCGAGAAAACATTTTCCAACAGGCTGGTTGTATACAAGTCATTCGATACATTGACTCGTGCGTAACCAGCTTGTCCATACATGGATCGAAATTCTGCCAATACCTGCTGAATTGGCTGAATTTTCGATCCATGTATGGTGGTCTTTAGTCTAAGACATTGTTTGATATTGCCTGCTTCTGTTGAGTGTTCTCAAATAGACATGTGCAGAGAGAAAACATTTGTCTAGTTTTGTTTTGTTTCGATTCGATTAGTTATTTACATAAGTTTGTTTATTTAGATTTGTTTCATTCGTTTAATTCAATTTTGGAATTTGTTTTGTTTATTAGTTTTCAAATTGATTATGAAAATTTCTCAAATCGATTTTGAATAGTTTTCGAATTCAAAAAGTTTTCAAATTCGAATAGTTTTCGAATTGTTTTCAATTTTCCAAGGAGGATGGGGTGGAGTGGAAAGTGGAGGAATAGAATGGAAAAAGATAGAATACAATAGAGGGGAATATAACAGAAAATTAAAGAATATAATGTGGTGGAGGGGAACAGAGCTGTTGTATTCTATTCTTTTGTTTTCTGTTATATTCTTTTCTAGTCTATTGTTTTTTTTTTCCTGTTCTATTCCTTTGTTTTCTATTCTATTTTGTCCTCTTTGGAAATTGGAAAACGGTTCAAATTCGAGGACTTTTGGAATTTGAAAACTATTAGAATTTGAAAACTTTTCGAGTTAGAAAACTATTCGAAATCGAAAAGTATTTGAAAATGAACAGAAAATTATTAGAATTTGATTTTCTTTTTTTTTTTTTTACGTTATTCGGATTAATTTAAATTCGGTACTATTGTAATTCGGAAATTCAGATACAATCGAATTTCCTAAAAACTAACTGCACATGTCTATTCTCAAGTAGTTGGACTAAGAAGATATAATATATTGGGTGATGAATATTCATTCTGCCTTGGCCAATCAGAGGTTTATGCCAGCGATGTGGGCTGAGGAAGAGGATAAATATTTAGAGTGACCTTCTAAAATAGCCCTTGCCTCCCAGGCTTTGCCTCGTAAAGACAAGGCTACAATGGTCCAGTCCTTGCCTCCCAGGCTCTGCTTTGTGAAGATGTGAGTATAGAGGTCCAGGCTTTGTACTCACATGCTCACCAGGCAGAGCATCTAACATAAAGATTGGACCTCTGTACTCACATCCTCACTAGTCGGAACCTGGCAAGCAAAGCCTGGACCTCTGTATTCACATGTTCACCAGGCAGAGCATCTGAGATAGAGGTCCAGTCTTTGCCTCCCAGGTTCTGACTGCTGAAGATGTGAGTACAGCGGTCCAGTTTTCATCTCAGATACTCTGCTTGGTGAACATGTGAGTATAGAGGTCCAGTCTTTGCCTCTGATGCTCTGCCTGGTGAGGACATAAGTACTGAGGTCTAGTCTTTGCTTCCCAGGCTCTGCCTGGTCAAGATGTGAGTACAGAAGTCCAACCTTTGCCTCCCAGGCTCCGCCTGGTAAATATGTGATTACCGAGGTCCAGATTTGCCCTCCATGCAATCTGGCTCTGCCTGGTGAAGTTGTGAGTACAGAGGTCCAGTTTAATTCTCAAATGCTCTGCTTCATGAACACGTAAGTACAGAGGTCCAGTTTTTGCCTCCAAGGCTATGCCTAGTAGAGATGAAAGTACAGAGGTCCAGTTTTTGCCTCCAAGGCTATGCCTAGTAGAGATGAAAGTACAGAGGTCCAGTTTTTGCCTCCAAGGCTATGTCTAGTAGAGATGAAGGTACAGAGGTCCAGTCTTTATCTCAGATACTCTGCCTGGTGACCATGTGAGGACAGAAGTCCAGTCTTTGCCTCCCAGGCAAAGACATACGTACTGAGGTCTAGTCTTTGCTTCCCTGGCTCTGCCAAGTTAAAATATGAGTACAATAAAGGAGGGAGAGGGGGGAAATGGGACTTTAAATGAAGACATGGCTTGGTAGGGCCATTCGCTTCCATCCCTGACATACTGATAAATATTGCAATAAAGCAAAGGGGAAGAGGAATCGGGACTTTATATGGAGCACGTGATGGATGACAAGTACTTCATATAGAGTCCCAATTCCTCTTCCCCTTTGCTTTATTGCAATATTTATCAAAATATGAGTACAGACTACAGAGGTCCAGACTTTGCCTCCCAGGCTTTGCCTCATATAGACGCGGGTACAGGGGTCCATGCTTTGCCTCCCAAGCTCTGCCTGGTGAAGCTGTGAGTAAAAGGGTCCAGTCTTTGCCTTCCAAGCTCTACCTGGTGAAGATATGAGTACTGAGATCTAGTCTTAGCCCCCCCAGGCTCAGCCTCATATAGATGTGATAACAGAGATCCAGCTCTGCCTAGTGAAGTTGTGAGTACAGAGGTCCAGTTTTAATCTCAGATGCTTTGCCTGGTGAACATGTGAGTGCAGAGGTCTAGTATTTTTCTCCCAGGCACTACCTGGTGAAGATGTGAGCACAGAAGTCCAGTTGTTGCCTCCGAGGCTCTGCCTAGTAAAGATGTAAGTACAGAGGTCCAGCCTTTATCTCAGATGCTCTGCCTGGTGAATATGTGAGTACAGAAATCCAGTCTTTGTCTGCCAGTCTCTGCTTGATGAATGGGTGAGTATAGAGGTCCAGACTTTACCTACCAGGCTCTGCCTGGTAAAGACGTGACTACTGAGGTCGAGTCTTTACTTCCCAGGCTCTGTCTGGTCAAGATGTGAATACAGAGGTCCAGTGTTTGCCTTCCAGGCTCTACCTGGTAAAATGTGAGTACTGAGGTCTAGACTTTGCCTCCCAGACTCTGCCTCACATATATGTGGTTACAGAGGTTCACACTTTGCCTCCCAAGCTCAGCCTGGTAAAGATGTGAGTACAGAGATCCAGTCTTTATCTCAGATGTTCTGGCTAGTGAACATGTGAGTGCAGAGGTCTAGTCTTTGCCTCCCAGGTAGTGTTGCCAACCTCCCGCAACGTTTTTTACTGGCAAACCATGGGAAATTTACTGGCGGAGCACATTTTTTACTGACAACCTGAAAAATAACTGAACTCCTATTAAAAACTAACACAATTGATATTTAAACACAACATGGAAACACTGACAATACCCATATCAATAGTTTGCCTGGTTTACACTTAAAAAGTCAGCACAGCAGGACAAATTATCAGACCCTGATATTTATAGACAGTTGTAAAAATCACTGATTTTTACAAACTGTCAGTAAATTTACTGGCGGTTGGCAACACTGCTCCCAGGCACTACCTGGTGAAGATGTGAGTACAGAAGTCCAGTTGTTGCCTCCGAGGCTCTGCTTAGTAAAGATATAAGTACAGAGGTCCAGCCTTTATCTCAGATGCTCTGCCTGGTGAATATGTGAGTATAGAGATCCAGTTTTTGTCTGCCAGTCTCTGCTTGATGAATGGGTGAGTATAGAGGCTCTGCCTGGTAAAGATGTGACTACTGGGGTCTAGTCTTTTCTTCCCAGGCTCTGTCTGGTCAAGATGTGAATACAGAGGTCTAGACTTTGCCTCCCAGGCTCTACCTCATATATATGTGGTTACAGAGGTTCACAATTTGCCTCCCAAGCTCAGCCTGGTAAAGATGTGCGTACAGAGGTCCAGTTGTTGCCTCTGAGGCTATGCCTAGTAAAGATGTAAGTCCAGAGATCCAGTCTTTATCTCGAATGTTCTGGGTAGTGAACATGTGAGTGCAAAGGTCTAGTCTTTACCTCCCAGGCACTACCTGGTAAAGATGTGACTACAGAGGTCCAGTCGTTACGTCTGAGGCTCTGCCTAGTAAAGATGTAAGTCCAGAGGTCCAGCCTTTATCTCAGATCCTCTGCCTTGTGAACATGTGAGTATAGAGGTCTAGTCTTTGCCTTTCAGGCTCTGCCTGGTGAAGATGTGAGTGCAGATGTCCAGTCCTAGCCTCCCAGGCTCTGCCTGGTGAAGAAGAGAGTATAGAGGTCCAGACTTTGTGTCGCAGGCTCTACCTGGTTAAGACGTGAATGCTGAGGTCTAGTTAACCTTAGCTTCCCAGGCTTCAACAGGTGAAGACATGAGTACTGAGGTTTAGTGTTTGCCTCCAAAGCTCTGTCTGGTGAAAATGTGAGTACAGAGGTCTACACTTTGCCTCCAAGGCTCTGCCTGGTAAAGACACATTAGTACTGAGATCTACTCTTCTCATAAAAATGTGGGTACAGAGGTCCAGTCTTTGCCTCCCAGTCTTTGCCTGATAAAGATGTAAGTATAGAGATCCAGACCTTGTCCCCCAGGCTCTGTCCAGTGAAGATGTGAGTACAGAGGTCCAGGTTTGTCCTGCATAGGGAGATGTAGCTGTGATAAATGCATTGCCTCCCAGGTCCTTGCCTGGGGGAGGAAGTCAGAAGGTTAGCTCCTTGCCTGGCCTAGAGCATCCATACTGGCCTGAAGCAAAGGCCGGAAGACCTCTTACTTGCCCTATGACAGAAGTCAAAAGATATCAAAAGATGGTAAGATGAGACCCTAAAAAAAACAAATTTGAGAAGTCTGCTGTTATTGGGGTATCCTGTATCCAAACTTGCCTCTTTAAGACAACTGAACCAATAACATTGCCAAACGAAGACTAAAGAATCTAAACTCCGCCTATCTGAAATGTTGGGTTTAGCTCTAGTGTGGGCCACCATTAAGAAGGCTATAAAGTTCAGACGCTCCTCAGGGGGTGAAGGCAACAAAGGCTATCCAGCAAACGCTGTAGCTGTACTAAAATCAGAAAGTCCTCAGAGCTTACTTTTAAACATCGGTTTGTATTTATTTTCTTTTTTTACCATTATGGTCATGGCTTAATGTAGTTTACGTGATTGAATTGAGGTTTGACCTGTCAGAGTTGGATGCGGAGTTGGTGCAGGAACAGGGCTCAGCAGAAATGGATCGGCAGGAAACACACTTTTGTGTTTGCAGAAATCCCAGTTCAGATGTCTCCGACCTCACCAGGGGACGTTACTATGAAAACAGAGAAAAATCTCCATAATGTTTTATCAGCCCTCTTCAGGTATCTCAGATAAGAGACGCTGGTTTATGTTGTGTCAAAACTCACTTTGGGACCTGTTTAATTAAATAACTAGATCATTGTTTTTTGTAGTCTAGATAAAAAAGAAAAATCAGCATAAAAACAAAAAGGTGAAAAATAGCTAAGCAGAGAAATATCAACATTTAGAATGAACGCTAAAGCAGACATTTGAACTTCTCAATTAAAACAGAAATCTTCCATGATAATCATCAACGTCTCAGTTCTGTTTCAAATGCTGCTTTATGCATTGACATACAGAATCTCCTTAGACCCAGTCTGTCCAGACAGGATGGTCACCTGCTGACTTGGCACCATCAGGGCAGCCATCAGAATTTTTGGGGCCCCTAACACAGCTTTAGACGTGGGCCCCCCCCCCCGTCTGAACACCAACATTCCCCAGGGCCATCCCACCACATCCGCCCACTGGCTAGGGGTGTGCACATGTTGCAGCCACAGTAGGAATTATACACCCTGGCACACTTACCAGGTGTAGCCTGCCAAGCATGACCCATTCAAGTGAAGTGAAGTGTGCAATGCATGCTAGTGTGGGATCCAAGGGGTTAAAAAACAGTGCACAGGCAGCACAGCCTCCCCCAATGCTTGCAATAAGACCTTGCGTCGAACCATAGGTGCTGGAGGTCCCAAACTTGGACCAGTTGTGGTCCAGGGGAGCCTCTCCATGTGACCCAAGGTTGGTATTTTTATTGCCTATGGTTCATGAGACCGGTATCCCCAAACCGGGTGCCCCCCTAGACTCCAATGTCCGAAATTCACCAGACAATTGTCGGTCAATGACTGGTCAATTTGAGGACCCGGTACAGCCGAACCACAGGTGCTGGAGGTCCCATATGTGGACCAGTTATTGCCTTGTGGGCCCTCTCTAATTGACCAAAGTTTGGTATTTTTATTGTCTATGGTTCGGGAGAACGGTGTCCCCAAACCGGGTTTCCCCCTCCCATAGACTCCAATGTTAAAGACTGGTAAAGTCTTTGTTGTAAGGGCCCCTTGAGACACTGGGGCCCCTTACAACAATACTGCATGTACCCCCCTGATGGCGGCCCTGGGCACCATCCACAGGCAGCTTAACTCTTCAATAAGACACAGAAGGTGAATCCAACGCGTTTTACCTCAGCTAAATGCAGTACAGCGGCTGTTTTTCCCAATCTAAGTGCAAGGTCCTAGACAGCACCTTGGACAATGGGAACCCCTACACCCTCTATAGCAAGGAGAAGGCCATTTTAGCAGATGGCACTTTTCTCCATCTCCAAGTACTTGCCCCGGACGTGCGTTTCACAAGGAAAGCAGGGAGATGCGGACTTGTCAGCTAAAATGTTCCAGGCAAGTGCTAGGAGAGGGAGAAAGTTGTTGTTTTAATGCAGCTGTCTCCTTGCTATCTGCGTTGGGTATGGAGGAGGGACACCTCATCCAACCTTACAGTTAGCCTTAGACAGCACGTTCAAAGATAGGACAAATACTGCATGCATTTTGTCCCCTGAGGAAGAAAGTGATCCAGCATTTTCGGGTAGGGGGCATGCACTCCCACCGCCCCGACTGTGCTGTCATTCACTACAGCACAAGCTGATCTGCGGGTCCCTGGCAATGATTTATGGCAGAAGAGAGCCCTGTGTTGGTAAACAACACAGGACTCTCTATAAAGAGCATAAATGTGGCTATTTTTTCTCCCTGCAAAGCAGAGAGTAAAAAGAGTCACATCACTTAGTAAAAGCAGCACACATTATACACATCCATAGGCGTGCACACAGGGTGTGCCAGGTGTGCTGGGCAGATTCCCCCTGCTGCTTGACTGCAGAGAAAGGGACTGGGAAATCTCTGTCTCTGTTTAGACCACTGATATTTCACCAAAGCCTCCCAATGGAGCTCCTAAAAAAATTGTAAAAAAAACAATAATAAAATTGTAAAAAAGTAATAATAAGTAAAATATAATATTATTAGAATGCATGAAGGTAAAAAGACTTGTGCCTTTACAAGCTCTATATTCGTTTTGGATGGAGTGGAAAGGGATTAGAAGCTGTCAGTTTTTATTGCTGTCTGTGCCCCCGTTCGGGAGATTCGTCCTCTCTATTTGTCCTGTTTACCATTATCATTGAAAGTGAAAGTAAAACAAAATCCCAGATTTTGGGTTGTCCCCAGAAGAGTCATTTGAGGGGGTATCTTCCAATGGGGACGCTAGTTCTGGTGACCTGGTGGGCCCAAAAAAAAAAACCCTAATTTGCAGAGATTTCCTCTCACTTCCTGTTCTTTCTATGGGACAGGAAGTGAGGACAAATTACCCCAATGGGACACAGATGGCAAAAATCTTAGGGGTAGGGTTGTTACCTTTTCTTCAAGCCAAACCAGAACACTTTAGCGGCGCGCAGCAAAGAAATTTTAAGGGGGAATGCCGTGGACTGTGGATATAAAGGAGAACTCTGATGTAAGGGGGTTTCTGCTCATCAAATCTCCCACTTACATCAGAGTTGCCAGCATTCCCGCTAATATTGGGGTTCCCAAAGCCCCGCCTTACATCAGAGTGCACAAGGCACCCCTTACATCTGAGTCCCTCTCACCTTAGTGCACTCACTCACTCAGATTCAGGAGAGAGAAGAGAGGGAGTAAGGAGACTTCAGTCACAGACATTGGATGGTGAGCTTACTCACCGGAGGATGGAGGCTCAGGTATCAACACATCCACAATGTATCTGCTGGTTGCTGAGCTTCCAATTTCCTGCCCACACATCCCTTTTCTGAGGAACAGAACCCTGTGGATTGGAGTATGGGTGGGCAGACAGAGGGGTAAGGGTGGGAGGAGGAGGAGCAGATCAAGCCCTCTCTCCTCTCCTGTCTGCGTATGGGGATGGGGCTGTGCACACTCCTATGCACTCGGCGGTTGTGGTACTCGGCCACTTGGGGAGCCACAGTCCATTATGAATATTGTGTCCGGGTTTCAGGGAGTTGTTGTTAGTGCTCTCCATGTTTATGGAGATAGGGAGAGGTCCTCTTCTGAACTACAGGACATCTCCCTATCTTCTTGTCTACATAAACCTCCATCATCTCATCTCAATCCTACGTATTGTTGTTAGCTCTCTCCATTCGTCATCTTCTGGACTAGAGGACCTCCTCCATCTGTCTTCTTATCTCCAGAAACCTCCTCATCTCAACTCAATCTTAAGTATTGTCATTGGCTCTCTCCATGTTTATGGAGATAAGGATTTGGGAAGAGGTCCTCTTCTGGACTACAGGACATCTACCTATCTACTTGTCTCTATAAACCTCCATCGTCTCATCTCAATCCTAAGTATTGTTGTTATCTCTCTCCATCCGTCCTCTTCTGGACTAGAGGACCTCCCCCTATCTCCTTATCTCCATAAACCTCCATCATCTCATCTCAATCCTACGTATTGTTGTTAGCTCTCTCCATTCGTCATCTTCTGGACTAGAGGACCTCCTCCACCTGTCTTCTTATCTCCAGAAACCTCCTCATCTCAACTCAATCTTAAGTATTGTCATTGGCTCTCTCCATGTTTATGGAGATAAGGATTTGGGAAGAGGTCCTCTTCTGGACTACAGGACATCTACCTATCTACTTGTCTCTATAAACCTCCATCGTCTCATCTCAATCCTAAGTATTGTTGTTATCTCTCTCCATTCGTCCTCTTCTGGACTAGAGGACCTCCCCCTATCTCCTTATCTCCATAAACCTCCATCATCTCATCTCAATCCTACGTATTGTTGTTAGCTCTCTCCATTCGTCATCTTCTGGACTAGAGAACCTCCTCTACCTGTCTTCTTATCTCCAGAAACCTCCTCATCTCAACTCAATCTTAAGTATTGTCATTGGCTCTCTCCATGTTTAAGGAGATGGGGAGATGTCCTCTTCTGGACTACAGGACATCTACCTATCTACTTGTCTCTATAAACCTCCATCGTCTCATCTCAATCCTAAGTATTGTTGTTATCTCTCTCCATTCATCCTCTTCTGGACTAGAAGACCTCCCCCTATCTCCTTATCTCCATAAACCCCCTCAGCTCAATCCTAAGTATTGTTGTTAGCTCTCGCCATGTTTATGGAGATAAAGAGATGGGGAAAGGTCCTCTTCTGGACTACAGGACATCTCCCTATCTCCTTGTCTCTATAAACCTCCATCATCTTATCTCAATCCTATGTACTGTTGTTAGCTCTATCCATTCGTCCTCTTATGGACTAGAAGACCTCCCCGTCTTCTTATCCCCATACCCGAACATACGATTCAAAACCCGGACAGTCCAGGTGAATCCTGGACGGGTGACAACCCTACTTAAGGGTATAACCCTCCTTCACTTTATCCAAAATGAAAAAAAGAATTGTCTTTAGTTCTACTTTAATAGTCAAGTATTTGGCCAGTTTTGTTTCCTCCTAATCATCAGTCTGTTGTTCTCAGCGGAGAGATGAGCTGACATTAATTACATTTACGACTATTTAATTAAATAACATGAAGAGCAATGGAACATCTCCCCAAAGCTTTCCTTTTCCACTGTCAACAAATGGCATCAGCGTCCGTCCCCGCTCTGTTTTTTCAGAGGCCGTATCGCAAAAACCTGCGATTCGAGAGCCATATCCTGTGTCAGAGGAGAATTGTAGGAAAATCCAGTCTCCGCTGCGCTAAGCCTCCATGTTTTTTTGAGTCTCTTTAACATTTTGATAACCTTTCGCAGAACGGTCAGCAGCTGCTCACCCAGAATGTTATTTTTTTCTGACATTTTTTCCCCTTTCCTTGTTTACCAGAGAAAGTAACGAGGATCGCTTACCCCAATCAGATACTGAGCACGTTGCTCCGCGCCAATTCCACGCCACCGCTGACACCGTGGAATGTCATTTTATGGTCTGCTGGGAAATGTCTGCTGGGACTACGCTTCAATGCAAGGAAATGGCTAGCCTGGACTTTTTCTTATTATATATACTGTGTGTGTGTGTGTGTATATATCCACTTGCCGACCGCCGATCGGCATCTGACGGCGACAAAGTGGCACGTTCCCGCAAATCGCCGTCATACGACGGCGGCTGCGGGAACGTGTATAGTGAGCGCGCGCACGCCGCCGGAGGCGCGCCCGCGCGCTCACTGTGTCCAGGGGGGGCCAGGGAGCGGGTGCGGCGGCTTCGATTGCCGCCGGCCACCCGCGATGCCCCCCCCGGAGCGAATGAGCGGAGGTCCATGTATGTAAACACGGACCTCCGCTCTGTGTGAGGGGGAAGGGCTGTGATCACAGCCTTCATTTATGTGAAGGCTGTGATCGCTTTCCTTCCCCAGATAGGCAGTCCCCCTTACAGTTAGAACACGCCCAGGGAACATAGTTAACCCTTAGCGCGCCCCCTGCAGGTTAACCCCTTCACTGCCAATGGCATTTACACAGTAATCAGTGCATTTTTATAGCACTGATCGCTGTATAAATGCCAATGGTTCCAAAAAAGTGTCAAAACATTCCGACATGTCCGCCCCAATATCGCAGTACCGCAAAAAATCGCAGATCGCCGCCATTTTTAGTAAAAAATAAAAAAAAATAAAAAACCCCAAAAATGAATTCTCATCATCCGTAAACGCGACCACTTTTGCGCAAACCAATCAATAAACGCTGATTGCGATTTTTTTTATCGCAAATATGAGGAAGAATATAAATCGGCCAAAAACGGTGAAAAAAAATGTTTTTTTATATTTTTTTTTTGGATTTGTATTTTAGGAAAAAGTAAGAAATGTGGGTTTTTTTGCAAAATTGTCGCTCTTCTTTTGTTTATAGCGGCGATCAGAAATGACGCAGCGGTGATCAAATACCACCAAAAGAAAGCTCTGTTTGTGGGAAAAAAAGGACGCAAATTTCGTTTGGGTACAACGCCGCACGACCGCGCAATTGTCAGTTAAAGCGACGCAGCGCCGAATCGCAAAAAGGGCTCCGGTCCTAAAGCTGGAAATCCTTCCGGGGCTGAAGTGGATATATAATATATACAGGGGGTACAGAAAGTATTCAGACCCCCTTAAATGTTTCACTCTTTGTTATATTGCAGCCATTTGCTAAAATCATTTAAATTCATTTTTCCCCTCATTAATGTGCACACAGCACCCCATATTGACAGAAAAACACAGAATTGTTGACATTTTTGCAGATTTATTAACCACGTAAAAAGGCGGCGATCTGCGAACAGCCACTAGGGGGCGCGCGCGCCGCACTCCTGAGGAGTGTGCCCACGGCTCGGGCGGACCCGATGTCCGCCGGTGAGACGCGATGAGCGGCCACAGGGAAAGAACGGGGAACCGCCAATGTAAAGACGGCGGTTCCCCGCTCTGTTAGTAGGGGCATGGGAGATCTACTGATTCCTGTCACTGGGATCAGTTAGATCTCTCATGCCCATGTTAGGCCAGCCCCCCTACAGTAAGAACACACCCAGGGAACACAGTTACCCCCTAGATCTCCCCCCCAGGTTAACCCCTTCACTGCCAATGGCTTTTATACAGTAATCAGTTGACATTTAAATTTCTGATCGCTGTATAAATGTCATTGGTCCCAAAAAAGTGTCAAAAATGTCTGACATGTCCGCTGCAATATCGCAGTACCGCTAAAAATCGCAGATCGCCGCCATTACTAGTAAAAAATAAAAAAATAATAAAAACCCCAGAAATGAATTCTCACCATCCGTAAACGAGGCTACTTTTGCGCAAACCAATCAATAAACGCCGATTGCAATTTTTTTTATCACAAATATGAGGAAGAATATAAATCGGCCAAAAACGGTGAAAAAACTTTTTTTTTTATATTTTTTTTTGGATTTGAATTTTAGCAAAAAGTAAGAAATTTGGGGTTTTTTGCAAAATGGTCGCTCTTCTTTTGTTTATAGCGGCAATCAGAAATGACGCAGTGGTGATAAAATACCACCAAAAGAAAGCTCTATTTGTGGGAAAAAAGGACGTAAATTTTGTTTGGGTGCAACGTCGCACGACCGCGCAATTGTCAGTTAAAGCGACGCAGTGCCGAATCGCAATAAGTGCTCTGGTCCTAAAGCTGGAAAACCTTCCGGTTGGTAAGTGGTTAAAAAAGAAAAACTGAAATATCACCTGGGGGTCCTAAGTATTCAGACCCTTTGCTGTGACACTCAGATATTTAACTCAGGTGCTGTCCACTTCTTCTGATCATCCTTGAGATGGTTCTACACCTTCATATGACTCCAGCTATCTTTGATTATACTGATTGGACATGATTAGGAAAGCCACACACCTGTCTATAGAAGACCTTACAGCTCACAGTGCATGTCAGAGCAAATGAGAATCATGAGGTCAAAGGAACTGCCTGAAGAGCTCAGAGACAGAATTGTGGCAAGGCACAGATCTGGCCAAGATTACAAAAAAAAAATTCTGCTGCACTTAAGGTTCCTAAGAGCACAGTGGCCTCCATAATCCTTAAATGGAAGACGTTTGGGACGACCAGAACCCTTCCTAGAGCTGGCCGTCCGGCCAAACTGAGCTATCGGGGGAGAAGGGCCTTGGTGAGAGAGGTAAAGAAGAACCCAAAGATCACTGTGGCTGAGCTCCAGAGATGCAGTCGGGAGATGGGAGAAAGTTGTAGAAAGTCAACCATCACTGCAGCCCTCCATCAGTCGGGGCTTTATGGCAAAGTGGCCCGACGGAAGCCTCTCCTCAGTGCAAGACACAGGAAAGCCCGCATGGAGTTTGCTAAAAAACACCTGAAGGACTCCAAGATGGTGAGAAATAAGATTCTCTGGTCTGATGAGACCAAGATAGAACTTTTTGGCCTTAATTCTAAGCGGTATGTGTGGAGAAAACCAGGCACTGGTCATCACCAGTCCAATACAGTCCCAACAGTGAAGCATGGTGGTGGCAGCATCATTCTGTGGGGGTGTTTTTCAGCTGCAGGGACAGGACAACTGGTTGCAATTGAGGGAAAGATGAATGCGGCCAAGTACAGGGATATCCTGGACAAAAACCTTCTCCGGAGTGCTCAGGACCTCAGACTGGGCCGAAGGTTTACCTTCCAACAAGACAATGACCCTAAGCACACAGCTAAAATAACGAAGGAGTGGCTTCACAACAACTCCATTCTTCCAGAAGTTAGTTAAGTCAGGCATTGATGTTGGATGCGAAGGCCTGGCTCGCAGTCTCCGCCAGTCAAGTTCCTCCACCCCAAACTCGCTCATCCATGTCTTTATGGACCTTGCTTTGTGCACTGGTCCAAATCATTTGGTGGAGGGGGGAATTAAGCAAGCTCTATAAAGAGATGGATGAGCGAGTTTGGGGTGGAGGAACTCAAAGGAACTTGACCTTAACACCTTTGAGATGAATTAGAGCAGAGACTACGAGTCAGGCCTTCTCATCCAACATCAGTGCCTGACCTCACAAATGGGCTTCTGGAAGAATGGTCAAACATTCCCAAAGATTGCTTGGGGGTGTGTCTGAGCAGCGGATGTAACCAGACATATCCTGCATATCCTTCAACTATTTGAGTTGAAAGGGCCCTCTGATTCCTACTGTATTTAAGTGTATTGTATTTGTACTGTCTACCCTCAGGTTGTAAAGCTTTGAGTAAACGTTGGCCCTATATAAATACTGTATAATAATAATAATATAATCACCCCCACACAACTACCAGAGGCTTCCCACTGCTTCGGGTCACCCATCGAGGGGTCTCACGTGGATGTCGAGTATGTGTAAGCGGCTCAAGGAGGGCCGCTCCACGGCCGCTCGTGCAGACCAGTCAAGTTCCTCCACCCCAAATTCGCTCCTCCATGTCTTTATGGACCTTGCTTTGTGCAGTGGTGCGCAGTCATGTTGGAACAGGAAGGGGCCATCCCCAAACTCTTCCCACAAATTTGGAAGCATGAAATTGTCCAAAATGTCTTGGTGTGCTGACACCTTAAGAGTTCCCTTCACTGGAACTAAGGGGCCAAGCCCAACCCCTGAAAAACAACCCCACACCATAATCCCCCCTCCACCAAATGGTTTGGACCAGTGCACAACACAAGGTAAAGACATGGATGAGCGAGTTTGGGGTGGAGCAACCTAACTGGCCTGCACAGAGTCCTGACCTCAACCCATTAGAACACCTTTGGGGTGAATTAGAGTGGAGACTGTGAGCCAGGCCTTCTCATCCAACATCAGTGCCTGACCTCACAAATGTGCTTCAGGAAGAATGGTCAAACATTCCCATAGACACTCCTAAACCTTGTGGACAGCCTTCCCAGAAGAGTTGAAGCTGCAAAGGGTGGGGCAACTCAATATTAAACCCAACGGAATAAAGGCCCGTACACACGGTGTGACGGTCGTATAAAAACGGTCGTATGACCTCTTGTTGTACGATCATCTGACCGCTAGAACGCGCGATTAGAACAGCCGACGTGTGACGGTCGTACAACACGAGTTGGATGAGCAGACTACAAAACTTTGGTTGTACAACAAGCGGTCATATGACCGTTGTATCGTGTGTAAAGAGACGTTGGTTCAATAAGTTGTACTGTGCAAAACACGCATGCTCAGAAGTCAGGAACGCCCGGAAGTGTCCCTTCTGGGAAACCTACGTTCCTAATTTACAAATCACCTGCACCTGAACCTCCTCTTTATACACTCGTAACAAGTCACAACGTTAGGCTTGGTCGTACGATCGCTTAGTGCATGTCAGTACGCGAGACACAACAACCAACATACGATTTGGGCCGTTCGGTAGTACGACCGTCGCACCCGTGTGTACGAGGCTTTAGACTGGGATGCCATTAAAGTTCATGTGCATGTAAAGGCAGGTGTCCCAATACTTTTGACAATATAGCGTACAAGCTGCAAGCAGAAAATCGCTCAGGGGTGAACGGGGCCTTAGAGTTGTCGTAAGACCTTGGATATATCAGAAGTTCTGTAACCCCCAGAAGCCTAAAACCCCGTTGCACCATTAAAAAAAAAAAAAAAAAAAACACCTTCCTTTTGCCTTTTCCATTTAAAATGGTGCATTTTTGACAAATTACATCAAAGTTTTCCAAGACGAAAAAAACTCCTAATTTCATTAATCTGTAGTAAAAATAAATTCTCCCAAACGTGGCACTCTTAGTACAAGAAATAAATAACGCACAGCACATTACCATGAATGAGCATTCCGTGTGCTGAGCTCCATGTAGAACAGGCGAGCTGCGAAGTTACGGCTCCACAAACCTAATAAAACAGCTCCACCCGGTGGTCACTTCTTTGGGGTACCCAGAAGAGGCCTTGATTTGATGACCATCATTGGTGCTTCTATAACAGACCTTCTTCAGGTCAAAAATGCAACGTGACTCACCAGTCATGTGAGCAGAATTGCTCCTACATCATTCCAACTGCCATTTTTTTTTCTTAAGGAACATTTGTGCAGCAAATTCAGAAAAAAAACAAGAAAAATCACAAATCAGGAAAAACTGCACAGTCAGCTTTAAAATATCCAGGATTTATCTGGTCTTTTAACCACTTGGTGTCCGGGACAAATTTTTAATATGATATAAATCAGCATTTTTGCTGGAAAATTACTAAGAAACACCAAACATTATTTATTTTCTGAAAGCAGAGGCCCTGGAGAATAAAATGGCGGCAATTGCATTTTTTTTACGTGGCTTGATATTTGTGCAGCTGTGTATGAATTGCATATTTTAGGGAAAATAAAACTGTAAAAGTTATTTTAGTACACAAAAGAACAATATAACAATCTATTGTTTGGGGGATACGCTTTCAAAGCCTTTACAGGTAATCCGTTTAGAGTTCACTATGAATTATGGCCCCTAGAACAGGGGTCTCCAAACTTTCTATGCAAAGGGCCAGTTTACTGTCCTTCAGACTTTAGGTGGGGGGGGGGGGGGGCTGGACTGTGTATCTGGAGTAGCATTGAAGCAAACAATGTCCCACCTTGGTGTCTTTAAGAGGAATTGTGCTCCATCTTTGGTGTCATTGGGAGGAATTGTGACCCATCTTTGGTGTCATTGGGAGGGATTGTGCGCCATCTTTGGTGTCATTGCGAGGAATTGCGACCCATATTTGGGGCCATTGGGAGGAATTATCACCCATCTTTGATATCATTGGGAGGAATTGTGCCCTATCTTTGGTGTCATTGGGAGAAATTGTGCCCCATCTTTAGTGTCATTGGGAGGAATTGTCCCCCATCATTGGTATCATTTGGAGGAACTATGCCCCTTTGTTGGTGTCAGTGAATGAAATAGTGCCCCGAGGGCCAGATAAAAGCAAGCAAAGGGCCACAGTTTGGAGACCACTACCTTGGAATGATTCAGTGGTGGCCCGTCCATACAGGGTGCAGGGGTGCCCCCCCAATCCATGCGCCCGGTCCCTAATCTACATGCAGGGCGCCGGACACATGGATTCCAATGAGATTTTTTTTTTTTTCTTTTTTTTTTAGAAGCACACGATTAGAGCCTGAGGCTCTAATTGGCTTAAAAAAAGGGTGGGCTCGGGGCGCAGAGCACAGCTCCCTGAACCCACCCAGTTGTGTGACAACAGCAAATTAATATTCGCTATTGTCTTCCTGACTTTCCTCTCGGCCAATCAGGACGCGGTTCCATAGACCCAATTGGCCAAGAGGAGAAGCAATCCTATTGGCCGCTGAGGAGGAGGAGACACAGGGTGAAGCCTCCAACCCCCGCCCGTAGGAAGCGCTGCCTGAGACCTAGATATGGTAAGTGCTGGACTGGTGACCGACCGACCGACCAGGAAGGGGGGGAGGGTAGCGGGCTTGGCGGGTGGATTGTGTGCCGTCCCCCTAAAAAATATACCCCCAGCTGCCACTGGAATGACTGCTTGCACTCCGACATTCACAGCGATACCTCACGTGTGGCACAATCACTATTTACATACATGTGCGGGACCCACATATGAGTTTGTATTCAACTGTATGCAGGGGGGGGGGGATGCTTTTATTTTATTTTTTTAATTATTTATATTTATTTTATTATGATATATATATATATACACATACTTTTATGTAATTATTTATTTATTTTATTTTATCACTATCACATGGGGGCTAACAATCTCAGTATCTGATGGACAGGTAAAAATTAATCTTTATGAAGACATCAGGGCAGTGGTGGCCCATCCATGAGGGGCACATGGGCGCTGCCCCCCCATCCATGCGTCCAGCCCCCTGATCTACATACAGGGCACAAGACTATGGATTTCAATAGGCGGGTGTGTTTTTTTTGAAGCACGTGATTAGAGCCAGATGCTCTAATAGGCTTCAAAAAAGGATGGGATCAGGGCGCAATCCCACCCAGTTGTGTGACGATAGCGAATGAATATTCGCTATTTTCTCACTAAATTTCCTCCCAGCCTAGCACCTAGGAGGAGGAGAGAGGAGACTCAGCAGAAGCCGTGGAGGAATCCGCTGGAGGAGAGGACACCGAAGCCGCTGCCCACAGCCTGCCACTCGCCAACTAGATGGGGTAAGTGGCGGACCGACTGGCAGATGGGGGGGGGGTAGTACACCAGGGGTCTATTGGATCCACAATATCTCCCCTGCCCTCCATTGACTATTTGTATTCTGACAGCAGGAGCCTTTCCTGCTATCAGAATAAACAGATTAGAGCTGCCAACTGATGGCACTGATCGATTGGGAAAAACCCAACAGGCTGGTTGTACAGCAGTTGATCGGTAGATCATCTTCTGTACAAACAGCATGCCCACACATGGATCGCAATTCGGCCAATTTGATCCATGTATGGCTCCCAATAGTGTCTTTTTTTTTAACTTAGACCCCTTGGTGTCGGGGTATTAAGTTGGTATAAATCATCTGCAGTGGTGCAATGGTGGATCACAGCAGAACCCTGTGGATTTTTTGAGGAACCTCGGCTTTCACAGAACCCCAGGTGAGGAACCAAGGTCCCACCTACTAAAAAATAATTTTAAAGTTCCAGACTTAAACCATTTAAAGCATTATGATCTTTGATAGGGATGCACCGATATATTGGCCGGCGAAAATTATCGGCTGAAAATAGGGTTATTGGCATTTTGCCGATAGAAAAAAAAAATGTGCCGATAACGGCATGCTGTGTCCTAATGACTTCAATGCAAAAAAGCCCCCATACTGCCTGCAATGCAAAATCGCGTCCCATTGACTACAATGCAAAATCGTGTCCCATTGACTATAATGCAAAATCATGTCCCATTGACTTCAGATGAAAAACGCCCCCTATTGACTTCAATGCAAAATCGTGTCCCATTGACTTAAATGCAAAATGATGTCCCATTCACTTCAATGCAAAAATGCCAGCCACATTAATTACATTTAAATTGTAAAAAAAAACTGTCCATTTCAGTACAGGTTTCAGTTTTCAGCCAAACGCATCCTAAATTTTCGGTTTCAGTCCACAATTTTCATCTCGGTACACCGCTGATATTAGACTAGCAAGGCTTATGTACTGTGACTTAAGGGAAGGAATATCGAAGTGTCAGATTGGAGCAATGTAGAAGTAACTGCTGAGTAGGCAGTGGTGCAAAATCAACAATTTTGACAATTTTGGCTTAAATCTATGAGGAACAGGAAATTGCCAGATGTCAGGATTACCAGAGGGCGCTCAGTGTCGGCTCCTACATTGAATTTGCCATAGACCCATGACATTAGGCTAATCGCTGAAATTGCAAGTTGCCTGCCCGTTGATAAGGAAAACAACTACCTCAGCTCCAGGTGAAAGTTTTAACCCTTTATGAAGAACTTACAAAGTAAAAGTAAGGGCCGGTTCACACTGAGGCGATCCTAGGCGATTTGCGATCCGACTTGTGTCGCCCCAATTCGCCTCAAATCGCCTGACATCAGAAATCCCATTGGAATGAATGGAGCCGTCTTAACCACTTCAGCCCCGGAAGGTTTTGCAGCTTTAGGACCAGAGCACTTATTGCGATTCGGCGCTGCGTCGCTTTGACTGACAATTGCGCGGTCGTGCGACGTTGTACCCAAACGAAATTTGCGTCCTTTTTTCCCCACAAACAGAGCTTTCTTTTGGTGGTATTTGATCGCCTCTGCGTCATTTCTGATCGCCGCTATAAACAAAAGAAGAGCAACCATTTTGCAAAAAAACCCAAATTTCTTACTTTTTGCTAAAATTCAAATCCAAAAAAAAAATATAAAAAAACATTTTTTTTCACCGTTTTTGGCCGATTTATATAATTCCTCATATTTGCGATAAAAAAAATTGCAATCGGCGTTTATTGATTGGTTTGCGCAAAAGTGGCCGCGTTTACGGATGGTGAGAATTCATTTCTGGGGTTTTTATTTTTATTTTTTTTTTTACTAATAATGGCGGCGATCTGCGATTTTTAGC